>JALXJV020000020.1:275403-430448 GCA_024633595.2 Lepomis macrochirus | reverse complement strand
GTCAATGTCAATGTCAATTTTATTTCTATAGCACATTTAAAAACAACAACAGTTGACCAAAGTGCTGAACAGGGTCGATGTCAAATACATAAATAACAAGTATAAAAATAAAACAAAGCAACACTCTAAAACATTACAAAACAGATTAACGACGGTTAAAAGCTACGCATAAAAGATGTGTCTTCAGCAGCGATTTAAACATGTGTAGGGTCTGTGCAGCTTTAATATGCATGGGGAGGTTGTTCCATAGGGTGGGGGCCCCCACTGCAAAGGCTCTATCACCCTTATTTTTAAACTTAGATTTTGGGACATCCAAGAGCAGCTGATTTGTTGACCTCAGAGTTCTTACTGGAGAATGGTGGCATAACAGATCAGCTAAATAAGATGGTGCCAGACCATTTAAGGCCTTAAAAACAAGCAATAAAATCTTAAAATCTATCCTATAACGGACAGGTAGCCAGTGGAGGGAGGCCAAGACAGGGGTTATGTGTTCATGCTTTTTTGTTTTCGTTAAAAGGCGAGCAGCTGCGTTTTGGACTAACTGGAGGCGATTTAAAGATTTCTGATGTAGACCCATGTATAATGAATTACAATAGTCCAGCCGAGCAGTAATAAAAGCATGGATGACTTTTCAAGGTCTTTGGGAGGAAGATAGGGCTTAATTTTTGCTAGAAGTCTTAGCTGGAAGAAGCTGTTCTTGGCGACTGCACTGATTTGCTTATTGAAAGTGAATGAGGTGTCAAAAAATAATACCAAGATTTTTTAACAGAAGATGCGATTTTGGGAGGCTAAGGGGCCCAAAGTGCTAAGAGGGTCACTCAGTGTGTCTAAGCGTCCACACGTCAAGATCTCTGTTTTATTTTCATTCAGAGTTAGGAAGTTTAACTCCATCCAGGTTTTAACCTCTTTTAGGCAGTCTATTAATGGCTGCACAGAATGTTTGGTTATAGATTTCAAAGGCATGTAGATTTGAACATCATCAGCAAAGCAGTGATAGGAGATGTTATATTTCTGGAAAATAGAACCCAGTGGCAACATATACAATGAGAAGAGGATGGGGCCGAGAATAGAGGCCTTGAGGGACCCACGCGGGTGAGTGGAGCAGCTGACGAAGAGTGTTCAGCTAAATGAACAGAGAAGCTCCTATCAGTCAGGTATGACTGAAACCATTTCAATGCCGTACCTTTGATACCTACACAGTGTTCAAGGCGAGATAAAAGGATTGCGTGATCTACAGTATCAAAGGCTGACAGTAAGATCTAGAAACACCAGAACAGCAGAATTACCTGAATCCATCGTTAAAAGCAGATCGTTTAAAACCCTTAAAAGTGCTGTTTCTGTACTATGGCGTGGTTTAAAACCAGATTGGAACTTCTCCTGGATACCATGGTTGTCGAGGAATGTTTGTAGTTGGTTCAGGACTATTCTCTCCAACACTTTCGAGAGAAAAGGTAGTTTGGAAATAGGCCTGAAGTTAGAGAGGACGTCATGATCCAGATTAGATTTTTTTTGATAAGAGGCTGGACTGCAGCATGTTTAAAAGCAGCTGGGACACACCCTGTGCTCAGACATGTATTTATTAAAATAAGAATGCTGGACCCAACAGTATTAAAAGCGTCCTTTAGAAAACAAGAGGGAAGGATATCTGAGGGACAATTTGTAGGCGCAGACTCTGAACTATCTTAGATAGTGAGGACAGTGATACAGAGCTCAAACTGCTTGAATACAGCTGAGTATATAGGAGGAACTGAAGGGTCTATGGCAGAGGAGGTTGGTATAGATCTAAGCCCAGAAATCTTTCCAATAAAAAACGTTTTAAAATCTTCGCATAATGTAGGTGTGGGCACAATTTGAGCTGCGTCTCTAGGATTTATAAGAGAGTTTAGATTTTTGAAGAGAACCTGGGGCCTATGATTATTGTTGGAGATAATGGTGGATATGAATTTAGTTTTAGCGATTTTTACAGCTCTCTGATAGCTTGCAAGGCAGTCTCTTAGAATTTCCAGGAAACCTGGAGCTGATCTTTTCCATTTCCTTTCAGCTTGTCTACAAATGCAGCCTAGAGAGGCGGGTTGTGCTATTTAACCATGGTTCTGAGGATGGCTTTAGGGGTTTAATTCTAAAAGGAGCAACAGAGTCCAGGATATCAGTGCAGGTAGAGCAAAAGAGGAAAAGAGCTCCTCAGGACTGAGACCACAGCCATCATCAAGTTACAGAGTTTAGTTTTTTTAAAAGCATTTGCAAACTGCAGTGTAGTTGAAGGGTTGATACATGCGCTGACGGCGAGTAGGATGACAAGCTGTGACCCTGGAGCAGGGGATGGTAGCAGTGAACAGAACAGGCAGGTGATCAGATATACCCGGTGTTACAGATTTCCTTAATATGGACACAGAGACCATCGCGACAGTTACAAGGTCCAATGTGTGACCTTTTTCATGTGTTGGGCGGTCACTGACTGGTTAAGGTTGAAAGAGTCAGTAAGATTCATAAAATCTTTGGCCAAAGGTTGTTTTCACAGCATAAATGTATATTAAAATCACCAACAATAAGAAGGCGATCATATTTTAACACAATCACCGCCAGAAACTCCACTAAAGTCAGTTATAAAATCCTTGTTAAATTTGGAGGCGATATACAATCAGCGCACAACACAGGAAAAGGATGGTTGAACTTCGAAAAGTTGCAATTGAAGCTAGCGAAGATGTCACTAGGAGTCTGTCGGCAGTGAAAAGTGGATTTAAATACAGCCGCTAGACCTCCACCCCTCCGGTGGTCCGTGGTGAGCTGAGAAATGTACAGTCGGGAGGAAGAAGTTCTGAGAAAGGGCTAGACTCACCAGGATGGAGCCAGGTTTCCGTCAAGAACATAAAATCCAACTCGAGAGGTGAAGAAGTCATTGAGTAGGAGCGTCTTGTTTACTAGAGATCTAGCGTTGATCAGGGCCATGCAAAGGACAAGCTCCCCACTGGCTGATGATGAAGCGCGGCCTAATGACCGAAGGTTTTAAGTGGTTCACGCCGCCACCACGGGCCCGCATCCGCTCGGAGTGCGGGAGCCTCGATCGATGGGTAGCAGACATCAGTTTGAGCGGAGTAATATCCGGATCCACCGGCCTCTGAAGTCCGGTGAGTAGATAGCGGACCGACAGTACCAACCATCGCTCCAGGGGCGAGGATTGATCGCATCGGTGAGCATCAGGTAGGCTTTGGATCTCACCAGTACACCCCCCCGCTTTCCCCGTCTTCTAAGACGTTTCTTGAGCAGACGATTCACCGCACACACTGACGCCATCTTGCACAGACAAGGGTCCTACTACCTGCTTCACCACACCACCCTGAAACGTAATAACCAAGGCTCCTTATGCGACAATCCTTTCTCCAGCGCATAATTCAGACTGTGCACAAAGATTAGGGGCTTTTCCCAAAATGGCTTTTGTGTAATGATTCTGCCTGCCTGCCCTGTCTAAGGTTGTCATCTCTGCCTGTTTTATTGTTTGATTTTTGTCGGTCTGTTTGGTGATCTGGGTTTCATTCTGTTTCACTGTCTTGTTTGGTTTTGGTCTGTACATTAGCTTTATTTGTATCCAAATATCTGTTTACTCTTTGGTCTATGGATTTGTTATTCAGTTTGGGTTTTTGCATTTTGATCTGGCACTGTGCATCTCCCTGCTTACACATGTGTATAGCTTCCCAGTCCTGATTGCGATGTTGTCTCTCACCTGTAATAACCCTCCCTGCCTGTGTGAGTATTTAACGCTCTCGCTGTTTAATATCCAGTCTGATCATCATCATCATTAGTTGAGTGTTAGTTCTTAATCAGAATCAGAAGCAGCCAAGAAGTGATTTACACTTACAAGGAATTTGCTTTGGCAATAAGGTGTTACATGTAGACAGATATAAAGCTGACATAAAAAAACGTAGAAATATATAAATATGGATTAGACAATGCAAGTTATCTAAGAATACAGAAAAATAATAAAAGTACTGTATTTGCAGAGAAAGAATGTCGCAGATATTTAAATGTGCATTATGTCAGGTTTTCATTATGTGCAGAGACATTTGTATTATTTGCAAGGTGGAGTGTCAGTGAGCCGCCCGGGCCTTGTTAATGAGGCTGCAGATGGGTAAAAGCTGTTTTTGTGGCAAGAGGTTTTGGTGCTGATGGACCACAGCCTCCTGCCAGAGGGAAGAGTCTGAAACAGTTGGTGTGATACGTAACTAAAATTAGCGACTCCTCTCTGGTTACCATCTAGATAAAGTGGATTTTTCAGCTCAGCTAAACAAATTTAAAATGTCATTATTTTTGATTCACTGATAAAATTCAGTCCAGTTGTTCCCTGTGAGTTCAACTGTTTTTCCGGTCTTTATTGAAGTCCAGATTTAATCTGTAACACAACATTTTTTTTTTTTAACAATAATGACATTTCTTGTTGATTATTGTCTCTTTTCAGACTGAGTGACTGTAACCTCTCGGAGCGAAGTTGCGAAGCTCTGTCCTCCATTCTCAGCTCCCAGTCCTCTAGCCTGAGAGAGCTGGACCTGAGTAAGAATGGCCTGCAGGATTCAGGAATGAAGCTACTGTCTGTTGGACTGGAGAGTCCACACTGTACACTGGAAACTCTCAGGTCAGATCATAGTACAATATCACAAATATTTGTCCCCTGATTTTTATTTTTACTTTCACAGTTTAATGAAATCTGTAACTACAAACCCATTTACTGAAAGTTAGGATATTTTCCAAAATTCAACAAAAACAATTCTGTGATAAGTTAATGTGTGTGAACATTTAACTGACAAAAGTACAAAGAAAATATTTTCAATAGAGTAACTGTATTTTGTAAATACAAAATTAAAATTTCTTCTCTGCAACACATACAACAAAAGTTGGTACTAGGGCTGTCACAATATCAAATTTTCACTACACGATTAGCATTAGCCAGCAGTTTATTTTTATTTATTTTCTCAAAGTGCTTCTAAGTTTCACGAGCTGAGAATGTTCTCTACATCACTAGCCATTACTCAGATTATAACGACAGAATAACAGCTGTACAAACACTGAAACTCTCTTACAGTTGTGGCATTTACTCTGTCGTTGTTGCTCTGTTTTCTGCTGCAATGGTCTGAGAACAAGAGGACTCCCTTGGGTGTGGCTGGCCAGCCGGCTGGCTCACTTGCTAACCTTGCGGACGCTTGTGGAGCTTCTTAATCTGAAAATGTTTGAGCATATTTTCAATTAGCCATCAACTTTTGTAAATCTGCCAATATTCGAAATCTACACATTGATTTTCTGCTTCAAAACATCTCAAAAGTGTATTTAGTGATTAAATAGCAAACAAACCTTGTAAGAAAAAAAAAAAGAAAAGAGAAATCAAGCATTCTGTTAGCCTCTTTCCCTGCTTCTTTCCGCTTCTCGCTTGAATGCTTCTTTTACGCGAGTAGTCTTACAGTCAAAGCAGTTATGGCAGACAATGAAAGCGATACTGCCCCGCCGCTTTATGTAGCGCATTGCTATTACAAATGAACTTCTACGAATTCTCTTAATGGGAAGATGTGCTTTAACTCATCCGGCTAAACAGAATCAAATGATGTTGATTGAAAACGCAGTCAACATCAGAAAGGCTGATTGTTAGCTCACCGGCTAATGCCAACCAGTTGCTAACGTTATCCAGTAAAAAAAAATAGTAACATTATGGGTTTCCACATGATTTCAGCAGCTAACGCAATCTATATTACTATCCTGTGTACCGTCAGTATTATGTTAATGTGTTGATTTTAGCCTGCAAGAAATTATGTAACTGTACAAAGCAAATATGGAGCCTATAGTGATGCAGGCGGAGCAGCCAGCTAATGTAACATAAGCTCCAATCTCCCACTGTTTGTTTTGTAATGTTCAATTTAGATTTATAGTCGCTTTACCAATACTCAGCTTGTCCACTGTCTCAGTCGCTGTAACTTACATGACCCACATATTATACAATAATGCAACTGACCACATCACTAAACAAGAACCATTCACTACAGTAATGTTACTCACAGTAAATCTGAAACAATTGGTGTCCAGGGTGGGAGGGGTCAGCTGCAATGTTTCCTGCTCACCTCAGGGTCCTGGAGGTGTACAAGTCCTGAAGTGATGGAAGATTGCAGCCAATCACCTTCTCTGCAGAGTGAATGATACGCTGCAGCCTGCCTTTGTCCCTGGCAGTGGCAGCAGCGTACCAGATGGTGATGGAGGAGGTGAGGATGGACTCAATGATGGCAATGTAGAAGAGCACCATCATTGTCTTTGGCAGGCTGAACTTCTTCAACCGCACCAGGAAGTACATCCTCTGCTGGGCCTTTTTGATGAGGGAGGTGATGTTCAGCTCGCATTTGAGGTCCTGAGAGATGATGATGACCAGGAAGCGCAAGGAGTCCATAGCGGTGACTGGGGAGTCACACAGGATGATGGGGGGAGGGTGGGAATAATAATAATAATAATAATAATAATAAGAACTTTATTTGTATAGCACTTTCCAAAACCATGTTCCAAAGTGCTGTACAGCGAGACAAACATAATCATACTTAAAAATGTAAAATCAACAATAAGTAGTATATCACTGTCAGCAAAGCGCGTGCATGTGAACGTAAAATATGGATTAAAAATATTAAATTAAAAATATTAAATTAAAAATATTAAATTAAAATATTAAATTAAAAATAAATTTAAAAAATATATTAAAAAAATTAAAAAAAAAAAAAAATGTAGGGTCATGCTGAGGTCAATCACCAAATGGGATGGGGGGATGGTGTGAAAGGGGGTTTTGTATTAGGGTATGTCCGGACTTATCCTCTATTAGCAACGGCGGGGGTCGATCACCAAAAGGTGAAGACCGGGTGCTGAAAAAAGGGGTGCTGAGTATGGGGATATCCTCTAAAAGCGGATGTTAGGGTTTTAGCAGACAGTTGTGTATATATAGAGGGGTTAGTTTTTCGACATACATCTGACCGAGGCGTGGAACAGTGAATCGGACCGAGCTATATTACGTGCAGAACAACAGTACCATCTTTGCATCGTCACAATCATGGATGTGAACATGGACACAGATAATCAAGCGGGAGTAACGACTCCAAAACGACGCATAATTCTAAACCCCGTTGCAATGTGCTTGGCTCCAAGAACGAAGCCTCCCTCAGCAACACTGGCTGATTTTCTGGATCGAAAGGCTTGGGAGCCACAGTTTGAATGGGCAGTGGAAGATTTCAGAATGTCTGGATTCTTGTTTGAGCATGGAACGGTTCATCTTTATACAAGAGAGCTCGATGAAATGTTTCTTCGCGAAAGTACACCACACATTAGTTTCTCAGCCAAAGACTGGAATTATTTCAGAAACAAAGTCTGTAAAGAATTGAGTGTTTCAAAAGGAGTCTATTCCACGCAATGGCGTGGGAGTGTACCTGGACAACTATACCGTGTAGAGACGGACCTCGAAGTCTACGACCCAGAATCCTACATCTTTTTTAGACTGTGCAAGGATGATTCTATCATTCAAAAGGCAAGGAAGGGGACCCTCGATTATCAAAAAGGCTACCCCCTCACGTCTAAAGAGTGGGAGATGTGGTACAGCACCGGCTTCGTGGTCCAGTGGGGTGGATGGGATCGAGCCCTGGAAGTGTTCTCGCACATTGATAAATTATTCAGATGGTATAAACCTTATCTCAGCTATACGCGGATCAAAAGAAAACTTTTTGGTCCTGAGGACAAGGAAGATGAACAACAAACATTGCAGGAGATAACCTCAAAGACATCCTTGACATGATGGAAACAAACGGTGGTCTAATTAGTAGCTACATTGCTTAGTTGAATCTTTGGTTTGTAAAACATAGACCCGTGTGTGCATGTGTGTACTGTTTTTCCTGAAAGATGTATACATGAAAACTTCGTTATATTTGAAAAAATAAAACACTTGAACACAGGCGCTGTATTGTCAGTCTTTATATTGTAGATGTGAAATCTACTCTACTCGACATAGCAAATGTTTCTTCCTGATAATGATTATCATACCGAACATGTATTTTATTATGTACTTTTAGCATTGACTTGTGTGTTTTAATGTCAACCATTTATAATATTATTACACATTAAAAAATAGTACTACAGTAAGAGAAGACAAGGTCAGGACATCATTGCAGACAAGGCTTTTTATTTACTTTTCTCTTTGGCATATACAAAACAGACATGTCTAAAAAATGTCAGATCAGAGTCTGAAATCATCAGGTGTCTTAGCTTTAAAATCAATCATCAAGTAACCGTAAGGAACACTAGTGGCGTCGTCGAAACAATCCATAAAAAAATGACTCTTCCCCGGAAACATTTGTCTAGCCATAAGCATGACTTGGTATTTATCTCTGGGGTTTTAAACAAAACAACATAATTGGTATTCAAATTAATAGTACGGCTAACTTTGCCTTGAAAAAACAAATTCTGAACCAGGTATAAACAACTTAGATTCCTATGATGCACATATTTTGTAAACACGTTTTGGACCTCCATGTTATTGCTGGCATCACTCATTAAGTCATCAATAATCAACAAATTGTTTTTTATCTAAAGGTAACAATGTATCATCGCATAAAGAAGGTGGTATCCCTTCAATGAAATTCACATTTCTAATTTTCAATAACTGGTCGTTACAATGGCTGCCAACACGAAAAAATATATACAACATTTTCAATCTGTTTTGAAATGAGCTTATCGGCATTTTCAATCAACATTTTCACAAAATATGTTTTACCGCTGTTTGAAGGACCTGACACGATTAGACTAAAAGGATGTTGTAATCTAAAATCAAAATCATCAGTGTCTCTAACAGCCATTTCGATAACCATACAGTAAAGTTCTCAGATCAGGAAAAAACTCTGCGATGCGGTGTACACGACTTGAAGTCTTTTGGCAAATGTTTTATTTTTTTAGTTCGAAAGCCTTTTTATTTCTCAGATACTTAAATTTGTCTCTCAATGTCAGGATAGTAGACAGGATGACATGTCTCTGCTTAAATCACATCTTATTGTCTTTTCCCACCTAACCAACTACAAAGTGCAGACTAACAGCACTTCAGCACATCCTGGCTCTCCATTCTTACACTGACTAAATACTATTATGAAAGCAGAGAATAGGTGGTATGCCTTCAATGAAATTCACATTTCTAATTTTCAATAACTGCTTCGTACAATGGTTGCCAACACAAAAAAATATATACATTTTCAATCTGTTTTGAAATGAGCTTATCACCCTTTTCAATCAGCATTTTCACAAAATATGTTTTACCACTGTTTGAAGGACCTGGCACAAATAGACTAAAAGGATGTTGTAATCTAAAATCAAAATCATCAGTGTCTCTAACAGACATTTCAATACAGTAAAGTTCTCAGATCAGGAAAAACTCTGCATACGGTGTACACTACTTGAAGTCTTGGCAAATGTTTTATTTTTTAGTTCGAAAGCCTTTTTATGACTGAATAGTTAATAGTCCTAAAACTGTGTATCAATATATTATCTCTGAGTGGTAGGATGTAGCTTAAAGCATAAAGCCTTTATAAATAATCAGGCGATTGTTTGATTGATTCCCCTGAAGTTAAGCTATAAAAAAGTGAAACAAACAAAAAGACATACATATTTTAAGACAATATGGAGCGTGAACCATAACTGTGGATAATAAACACAAAGGAGATTCTGTTTCTGCAAAAGAACTTGCGTTTGGTTTACTCTCTCTTCAAGCGGTGAGGATATTAGTAGCTGGTGTCATAAAGTTTTGCGTAGTCCATATTTCTGGGCACTTTTTTTTAAATAAATGAGAAGCGATCTTTACCGATCCTTCCTGCCACAGCTGGAGTTTAAAACAAGAGCGAAGAACAATCAGGCCCGCTAGACTAAAGTACCTTATATTACACTGCTAAAGATAAAGCATCTACGGTCTAGTTTCACAGATTTATCCTACAATGCCAGTTAGTCTGACACTATAGTTTATCCAGAGATAGACGCGGCGAATATACATCCGCCGCATGCGTTCATGTCGAACTATTGTCTAGCTGTGATTCTATTCTCACCCCCCATCCTCAGTCACTAAACACAGGCTGCAGACATAGGCTACCCTCCCCAGTTACAGTATCGCGATAGCAGTTTAAGAGTTACAGTCGGGAGCCTTACGTTCAGGTTAATTCACGTGGCGTAAGAACCACAGAAAATAAAAACAATTACTCACACATCTGAATTAGTGTGTTACCAAGAGTTTTTGAAACGAGCAAAAAAAAATTATATCACTAACCTATTTCATTACCATCCCGAGAGTTACAGAAGAATAAAAATAACCACACAAGCATTTGTAAACATCTTGTGAGAATCCGGTGTTTTGTTGTTCTCTCACATAACCAGTTTAAATCAAGAACGAAAAAATCACGCGCATTTGAAACATGTTGTTCTATTTCGTATAGGCTTCGCCCTCTAAGGCTATCGCTATTGGGTATACCCCTTCCGCGCGCCTGCGCGGCACTGAGAATTTTAGTCTACGCCCACCCACAGCGTGGGCCTCTCCTACGTCCGCACCTTGTATATATACAACGGTGAGACCTTGCCTTCGGCTCCCATTTTTCTTCAGCACTGAGCTGTCTAAAGAGCAGAAGATTTGTCTAAAGAGCAAAAGATTTTCCAGCCGGAAAACTAGAACGATGTCTTCCAGCAAGCCGGTCAGAACGGAGCGAGGAGCACGGGCTACATCGGTCCCCGCTGCGAGGCGTGCTTCGTGTCGCACTGCCCGTTCTTCGCCTTTTTCCCCCGAAGAGTGGCGGCGCCGGGCGAATAGCTTGCCGTTCGAGTGCGAGGAGGTGTGGCGGTCCACCCGCTCTCTGGACGAAGCCCTCGATCTGCTGTTGGCGGAAGAGCGGAGGTGGATTGCTCGCTCTTGCCATTCATGGGTCTCCGGCGGCTCCTCGCTTCCGTTCAGACCTCCGATGACGCCGGCCTCGACGCGACTAGCTTGCCGCGGTGAGGTATGTTATGCTAACGAACGTTATGTTAACGAACGGCTAACGTGACGCTCACATGCGGTCTGCCTGGATCAGCCGACCAGGACGACCCGTGTGCCCACGTTGCTCTACATTAGCTGCGGCTAATGACATCTAGCCACCGGTTTTATTGCTGCTGGCCGACCCTCGTCAGCCAGAGCGAATCACTGGTAAGCTATGGGTCGAGAAAGCTGTGTGGAATCTTGTTGCCCTTTGTGGACGTTGTTGAACAAATGCTGTCTGTGCCGGTCTCAGTCGAACCAGCCACACCAAGCACTGATTTCGCACACTGTGTGAGCCCGCTGCCGTTAGCCACGTGGCTAATGTGTAGCTTGAAGCTCAAGCAACAAGCAGCACACTCTGTTTACAATCAGAGGTCCCTTCACACACCCCTCCCCACAGAACGGTGTTAGCCCACGACAGCGGACATTCGCTTCATATACACACTCTGTACAGATATTTTCTCATGAAGAAATCTGCCGTGCAGTGTGTGATGCTGTTGACATTATGCACGTTCCCCCGGCAGTGTCCGACGGCGAGGAAATGCATATTCACGGCATCAATGGCACGGTCCTTCTGTGCTTCCAGGGTTCCCCCCTTGGTTCACAGAAGCCAGACTGTGTCAAATGAGCCCTCGAAGCAGTTATTACGCTTCATGCAGGCAGGATAGCACTACACACCCCCTGCGTGCAGTGTTATCCTATCGCTGCTCCACACATTACGCACGTCCCCCTCCCCGGCAGAGCACGGCTGCGGTCTTGTGCGTGACCACGGCATCACCGCCGCTGTCCCTCTTCCTGCATCCAGAGGTGTGTGACAGGCTGTGTTGTGCACTGCACATCGCCCTGTACGCCATCAAGTGTGTGCTAACCACGTTACCCACGGCAGGCGATAGTAGCGCTGGGAGAATTGTGTTTTTGTCAATTGCATGACCTAGTGTTGCACATTACAGACAGCTGCTCTTGACATTATGAAGAAGCTGCTGTCTCTCACTTCCACACATTGTGTGAGCCAGCTGTGTGTTAGCCAAACGGCTAACAAGCAGCCTGGGCTTGCTGCGACGCTGCACATCCTCCCTCCTCTTGCCCCCTCCCTGACATGGTCAGGTGGCTGGCCTGAGCCCACATTCCTGCCCTCTTCCCTTGCCGGTCGAGCAGCATGGCGATGAGCCCCCCCAGGGGAGTGGCATAACACAGACAGGCTGCAGCTGGCCAGGTGGCTTTCATGCAGTCTGGCTCCAATGCCACAAGCAGATATTTCCTCCTCGCCCGCCACTGTCTTACGAGGTCAGCGGCTGCCGTCACACTGTGTGGACCGGCTGCAGCTGGCCGTGGTGGCCTCATGCAGCTTGGCTCGATGTCGCAGGCAGACTATTCCTCTGTTGCCTATCCCTGCCCCCTCAATCGGGAGCGGCATGGTTACAGGCTTACGGTTGTGGCTGCCCCACCTCGTGCTCCCCGCGACTGTGTTCTGCCTCTGCCTCCCTCCCCACCGGGATGCGGTACGGAAGGGACCCACGAAGGCAACTATGCTGCCTCGTGTGGTCCCTCCCGCCACACACGGGAGGACACCCAACAGACCCCTCTGACTGTGTGTGAAGGTCTCTCACGATGTGGCTCCGTGCCCCTGCGCCCCAGGCAGCGGAGCTGGAGGGCCTTGGTGGAGCGAGTACTGGCTCGCCTCCCCAGTGGCCGTGCCTTGCCGCCACATTGACTTCGCACATGCAAGCAACGCAGGGAGGCACTCCCCCCTGACTGGCTGCGTGTGTTGGCGCCCACGAGCCTCCCCTTTGCCCTGCCTGGTGCTAACTCTCCTGTTCAGTGGAACAAGGAGGTTGCTGCCCCCCCCACGAATTGTGACGGCGGCAAGGGCAGCAGAGTGGCTTCCTTCAGGGCCACCAGGGCGCCTCATCAGCAGGTCCAACCACTCACAGAGCGCTACTCAGAGTGGCTTGCTTCCTGCCTGATGGAAAAATGGACGGACAGCCTGATCCGCCGGGGTCACAGGCTGCAGTTTGCCCCCCCCCTCCCCCCCTTTTCACCGGATTGTAGAGACGATGCTCTCATTCCCGGCTCAGTACACCGCTCTCCAAGCGGAGCTCCAGGAGCTCCTGGAAAAACAGGCCATTTCCAGGGTTCCTTCCGGGAAGGAGGATCAGGGGTTTTACTCCCGCTACTTCCTGGTCAGGAAGAAGACGGGCGGTGTGAGGTCCATCCTGGATCTGTCACTGTTCAACAGAGCGATTATGGTGAGACCTTTTCGCATGTAAACAGTGAAGCAGGTGTTGGAGTGTGCGCCAGGGGGATTGGCTCTCCTCCATCGACCTGAAGGACGCGTACTTTCATGTGCCCGTCATTCCCGGACACAGGAAGTTTCTGCGTTTTTCATTCCAGGGCGCTCAGTTCTAATAGGCTACAACCGCCTGCCCTTCAGTTACTCCCTGGCCCTGCGCACTTTTTCCAAGTGCGTTGAGACGGCCCTGGAGCCGGTGCGGCGGTCTGGCATCAGGGTCCCTTTTTACTTGGAAAAGAAGCGACCTGCTGCTGCTGGCGCCGTCCCAGGACGAGGCAGCGGTGCAAACGGCCCAGCTAGTCGCGCAACTTGTCTTACCTGGGCTTCACGGTGAACTGGGAGAAGAGTGCCCACCTCCCTCCCAGAGACTCACCTACCTTGGCGTGGTACTGGACTCCTCCCTCCAGAGAGCGCGGCTCTCTCAGGAGAGGGTGGGTGCTCTGATGGAGCTGCTCCGCCATGATGTCCCGGGAGCGACGGTGGCGGCTCTGTCGGTCATGAGGCTCCTGGGCCTCATGTCGGCGGCTCACGTGGTGGTCCCCCTGGGGCTTCTCCACATGAGGAGGCTGCAGCGGTGGTTCATCCGCCTGCATGTAGACCCGGTGACGCAGAGACGACGCCGCGTCTCCGTTCCCCGGTCTGTGGCCCCGGATCTGGCCTACTGGCGGGACCCCCTCTCTCTCGGTCGGGTCCCCCTGGGCAGGGTCACGTCCCACATCTCGGTCTTTACAGACGCCTCCCTGACAGGCTGGGGCGGGACATGCCTCTCTCAGGTGGTGGGCGGTCTGTGGCAGGGCCGCAGACTTCTCCACATACACGCGCTGGAGCTTCTCACGGTGTGGAAGGTGATCCGTAATTTTTCTCCTCTGCTGCGGGACCAGCATGTGTTGGTCCGCACCGACAACAGGGCCGTGGCGGCCTACATAACCGCCAGGGCGGGGTGCGCTCAGCGCAGCTACTGGGTTTGGCCAGGCGGCTGCTCCTGTGGGCGCGCACTCACCTGCTCTCGATCAGATAGGCGTACATCCCTGGCGTGTTGAACATAGGCGCGGACATTATGTCGAGGGGAGGCCCTCGCCCAGACGACAGTGGCGTCTCAGTACCGATCTGGTGGCCCAGATCTGGCTGTGGTTCGGCAAGGCGGAAGTGGACCTGTTCAGCCAACAGGGAGAATGCTCAGTGTGCCCTGTGGTTTCACTGAGCCTGCGGGACGCCCCCATTTGGGAGTGGACGCTTTGCTCATCCCCTTTGGCCCCCCACGCTGCTGTATGCCTTCCCACCGGTGCGGCTGATCCCACGCTTCTGGACCGCCTGCAGTTTTTCGTGCTTGGCGGTGATTCTGGTTGCTCCAGAGCGCACCAGCTGCCCTGGTTTCCCTGCCTCCAGCGGCTGTTGTCGGGACAGGAAGCGTCCCTGGAAGGGGACGCCTCTCTCAGGCGGGGTTGTGATCAGGAGTTACCCGCTCCTCGGCCAGCCTCTCTGGGTCTGGCCGCTGTAGGCGTCGCCTGGAGAACTTAGGTCTCTCCGGTTCTCGCCTCCACTCAGTCTTCCTACTCCTCTAAGTGGTCGGCTTTTCCAGCTTGGTGTCTGGATCAGGGGCCGGACCTGGTCTCCTGCCCGCTGCAGGCGGCGCTTCGTTCCTGCAGCTGCTCATGGACAGGGGCTGGCGCTCAGTGCGGTTAAAACCTACACTGCCGCCATTTCGATCCTGTCACGCAGGGTTTTGGGGACAGGACTGTATTCCCCACCCCTGGTGAAACGTCTTTGGGGAGTCGCGAAGGTGCCGCCTGTGACACGGCCCGCTGCCCCACAGACTTGCCGCTGGTTTTACGTGCGCTAATTCTAGCCCGCTTTGAGCCCTTGGAGACGGCGGAACTGAGGTTCCTTTCGGCTTAGGTCGCCCTGCTCCTCGCTCTAACCTCGGCCAAGAGGGTCAGCGGTCTGGCTGCCCTCTCTGTGGCTCCGTCGTACCTCAGGATTCAGGGCCACGGCAGCTCAACTACCCTGCGCCCTAACCTGGCGTTCATGCCTAAAAGCATTATGAGCTCTTTTCGGTCGCGGGTCATCACCCTCTCAAGTTTTTTTTCCTCCCCATGGGTCGGCGGGGGACGCCACGTCCCACCTCCTCTGCCCGGTGCGAGCGCTGTCCTGCTACGTGGCACACGGCCGCCTGGCACCGTTCGCAGCAGCTGTTTGTGCACTACAGGGAACGGTCCAAGGGGCTTCCCCTGTCGGCGCAGCAATTGTCTCACTGGCTGTGTGATGCCATTCCCAGGCTTACATGTCTGCCGGGAGTCTCCCCGAGAGCATCAGGGCGCACTCCACAAAGAGCGTTTCCTCCTCAGTGGCGTTGCGCGTGGGATGACAGTGGGCTGACATCTGCACGGGCGGCCTCCTGGTTGTCCCCGTGCTCTGTCGTCCGTTTCTACCTGCGGGATGTCTCCGTCTCTCTCTGACTCACTCAGTACTGAGTGTTTTGGCTGAGTGATTGTCCTTGTAGGTGTGCGGTGCATCCTCTCCCACCGGACGGTGTGGGAGGGCGGCTGCTGCTTACGTGACCGGCCTTGAGCGCAGCTGGCGTGGTTGCTGTCGCGACCCGCCTGCGTCTGCACAGCTGCAGGTCCCCGCTCGGTTTCCCGTTATGCATGGGTCAGCCCTCGGCCTCCCATGTCAGCGCCATTGGTGCTCGTCGCGACGCCGACACCAATGCCGCTGTCGGCGGGTGACTGGGTGGTTCATTATGGCTCTGGGCAGGTGGGTTGTGCTTGGTGGTACCAGTATGGGCCAGTGAGGCGTTGACTCATCCTGCTTCGCCTCTAACCCAATAGCGATAGCCTTAGAGGCTGAAGCCTATCTGAAATAGAGCGTTGGTTACGTATTGTAACCCCAGATTCTATGAGTATAGGCGCAGCCCTCTAAGTTGAAGGCCTCACTGGACCTTGGTTCTCAGTGCTGAAGAAAAGGCATTTGGGAGCCGAAGGCAAGGTCTCACCGTTGTATATATACAAGGTGCGGACGTAGGAGAGGCCCACGCTGTGGGTGGGCGTAGACTAAAATTCTCAGTGCCGCAGGCGCTGGAAGGGTATACCAATAGCGATAGCCTTAGAGGGCTGCGCCTATACTCATAGAATCTGGGGTTACAATACGTAACCAACGTTACTGAGAAGGTATTTAACTTAGGTCTAAAATAAATTGTTTCTATCTCTCTGTCAATGAAACGGGAACGTTTGTGTAACTTTAAATACATGTTTAAACACAGACGCGGAGTGCGTAAGGCTTACACTCGTCAATTATGTGTTTTTCTCCTCTCTATGGCAGTGAAACGGGTTACACGCCATATCGAGAGTTTCAGAAGAACAAAAATAATCACACACGCGTTTGTAAACATCTTGTGACAGAAAATAAAAACAATTACTCACACATCTGAATTATTGGTTCTCTCACATAATCAGTAAATCAAGAACGAAAAAATCACTCGCGGATTTGAAACATGTTGTTACTGAGAAGGTTTTTAACTTAGGTCTAAAATAAAATGCTTCTCTCTCTGTCAATGAAACGGGATCGTTTGTGTAACTTTAAATACATGTTTAAACACAGACGAAGTGCGTATAGCTGCACTCTTCAATTATGTGTTTTTCTCCTCTCTATGGCAATGAAGCGGGTTACACGCCATCTCGGAGATTCAGAAGAACGAAAATATTCATACAATCATTTGTAAACATCTTGTGAGAATCTCGTGTGTTGTTGTTCTCTATTCATTCTAAATCAAGAACGATAAATAACCACTAACACATCCGAATCAAGGTATCACCATGAGTTTAAAACGAGCAAAAAAAAAAATATCGCCACCCTATTTCATTAGCAACAAGTCACGGGCTGTTTCTTTTTACACGTCGCTGTTAAGTGAACGGATTGTTTATGTAACATAAAAATACATGTTTAAACACAGATGAAATGCTTCTGATTTACACTCTCATCAGTCGGATGGGGTAATCCCCGGTGTTACGTATCAGGCCTGTGTATGGGAACCCCGCTCAGTGACGTCACCGTACAGGAAGATTCAATACAGAAGGAATATTCAATACAGATCATTTTTACTGGTCTGACTGTAAACAATATTGCCGAAAACATCATACATATCACATAACGATAATTAGTCCTATACATATAACATTACAGCGATCAAACCCATGTATTTCATTAAAGAATTAAAGTGTAAAGTGATCAAATGCGAACGATGGTTTGAAGACCACGCCCCCAGGAAGTCCCATAATGCATTGCGCCGCAGGGTCTTGTTTTAAATTTATTTTAAAAACCTCCCAAATACACGAATAACAAATGATACTTTATAATTTATGTGTTCTTATATGTTTCTGGTTTTTAATATAATGTTTTTGTATCGGTAATTGCATTCATATGATTAACTACATCTCGATACCACGAGAGAAGGGGCTGTTCTGTCTATTGGGCTTGGCGATCGCGACAATGTTATGTCAAATTACTGCGTACAGCAATTACGGTTGGAATGTCATGTCGGTCAATCAGCGAGACGTTGTTGTTATACTGGCGGACACCCACCGTAGTCTGGTTCTCTGAATTGCACACGCATTGAACTAGACACGTTGTTGCAGTACAACAGCCCCTAACGCGGGCTATGTGTAAAAATAAACTTCAACGCCGCTCACGATCATGTCTTCTCGGCTTTAATGCATGGGCCGACAATGAAATGAATCGTTAGAGTTACTCTCGTAACGGTATTGCTGCCGCCCCTTAGTGGGCCATGTAGAAAGATAAACCCTGACAAACAATGACTGCTCTGCAGAAACACCTATGTGGCAGGCGATGTCAAGAAATAAATCGCATTATCAATGAATCAATGAATCTCTCACACACACCATGTCAAAATACTTCTACACACACACAGTGCCCCATACACTCTAGACTTCTTCCCCAATGTAATAGTGAGGCATAATCTAAATAACATGTATGTGTAATTAGTTAAATGATATATCATACATTTTATAGGGTTTATAAATGTTATGTGTGAAACACATAAGGGTTATAATATATTATATTTTAATTAATAGGGGTAACTGTAATGTCATGAATTTTATAGGGTTTTACTATGTGTCTGTTTTGCGCAACCCCCCATCCGCCACCTCGGGTCATAAAACCCCCCACCCTAATAAAAAGCGCGTTCACGAGAGCTCGCGGGGGGGAGGGGGGGTTCGCGGAGCGCGCAAAGCTGACAGTGATATACTACTACAATAAAATCAGAAAATACAATAACAGCCATAATATAATGTTTATATAAAAGCCATCTGATAAAAGTGAGATTTGAGAAGAGATTTAAAAGAGGCCACTGACTTTGCCTGCCTGAGATCTCCGGGCAGGGAGTTCCACAGCTGAGGGGCCCGAACAGCAAAGGCTCGGTCACCTTTAGAGACCAGACGAGACTTTGGAACCACTAGAAGACCCCTGCCAGAGGACCTCAGGCAACGGTCTGGCTTGTATGGAGTTATCAAATCAGAGATGTAGGCAGGAGCCTGTCCGTTCAGGGCCTTAAAAACAAGTAATAAAATCTTCAAATCAATTCTAAAACTCAGAGGTAACCAGTAAAGGGCAGCAAGGATTGGTGAGATGTGGTCACTCCTCTTAGTGCGAGTTAAAAGCCTGGCTGCAGCATTTTGAATGAGCTGCAATCTATGAATATTTCCCTTACTGATACCAGAGTACAGGGCATTGCAGTAATCAAGCCTTGAGGAAATAAAAGCATGGATTACCTTCTCTAGATCAGTAGAAGAGAGAAATGTTCTAATCTTAGTTAGCAGTCTCAGCTGGACAAAACAGGACTGCACTACTTGTGTCACCTGGGCATCAAAGACAGCTCTGAGTCAAAAATGACACCAAGGTTGCGAACTTTTTTCTGAATGTTGTCTGAGAAGGCCCTCAAGCTAGTGGTGAGGTTTTTGATGTAGCCAGTGCTGGCTCCGATGGGGGGTAAATACAATTATTTCTGATTTTGTGTTGTTTAACTGAAGGAAGTTGTTAGACATCCAGGCTTTTATTTCATTGAGGCAAGAGAGAATAGCAGAGACATCAGAGGAACTGGGCCTTAACGGGACATACAGCTGGGTGTCATCTGCATAAAAATGGAAGTCAATATTATAAGATTGAATGATTTTTCCAAGGGGAAGCATGTATATGGTGAACAATAGTGGACCCAAAATCGACCCCTGGGGGACCCCACAGAATAGAGGCGCATGAGAGGAGGAGACTTTTCCAAGGGTCACGGAAAATGACCTATTTGACAAATAGGAGACAAACCAATCCAGGGCCACATCACTGATACCAACATAGTGTTTCAGACGGCTAATTAAAACATCATGGTCCACAGTGTCAAAAGCTGAGCTGAGGTCAAGAAGAATTTAATATGGAGCACATGCCTGAATCAGCTGCCAGCAGTAAATCATTGGTGACCTTGATCAAAGCAGTCTCAGTACTGTGCAGGGAACGGAAACCTGATTGGAATTTTTCAAAAATGTCATTATTGTTCAAAAAGGAGATTAACTGAGTGGAAACGATTTTTTTCTAAAACTTTGGATAAAAATGGCAGCTTGGAAATGGGTCTAAAATTATTTAAAACAGAGGCATCAAAAGAGGGCTTTTTTAAAAGTGGATAAACGTAGGCATGCTTAAAAGAAGAAGGAAAAATGTTGCCAATGAGTTGTTAATGATGGCTAAAATGTCCGGGCCCACTGTCTGAAATACGGCTTTTAAAAACCAAGTCGGAATGTAGTCTGAAGGGCAGGTGGACAGTTTAGACAGTGCAACAGTGCGTTCCAGGGTTGACAAAGAGATTAATGAAAAATGAGTAAATGAAGTGAATCCACGACCATCTCCACTGTCTTCTGAGCATTGAGCTCCAGACTGTTCTGGCTGCACCAGTTCACCAGATGGTTGATCTTGCACCCTTAGGCGGACTCATCCCCACCAGAGATGAGCCCTTCATGAGCTTGACTGTCTAGTGACTGGAGGTGCAGCTGTTGGTGTACAGGGAGAACATAAGAGGGGAAAGAACACAGCCTTGAGGGGAACCGGTGCTGATGGTCCTGGAATCAGAGACATGTTTTTACCAGCTTCACGTGCTGCAGGAAGTCTGTGATCCACCTGCAGGTGGAGTCAGGCACTTTTAGCTGGGAGAGCTTGTCCTGCAGCAGGACCGGGATAATGGCGTTGAAAGCAGATCTAAAATCCACAAACAGGATCCTGGCGTAGGTTCCTGGGGAGTCCAGGTGCTGGAGGATGACGTGAAGGGCCATGTTTACTGTATCATCTACAGACCTGTAGATGATACAGTTACAGATCTGTAGGCGAACTGCAGGGGGTCCAGGAGTTTCTGTCACAGAGTCTGTTATGGGGAAGAAATGATACATACCTAAAATTAGTGACTCCTCTCTGGTTACCATCTAGATGAAGTGGATTTTTCAGCTCAGCTAAACAAATTTAAAATGTCATTATTTTTGATTCACTGATCAAATTCAGTCCAGTTGTTCCCTGTGAGTTAAAGTGTTTTTCCGGTCTTTATTGAAGTCCAGATTTTATCTGTAACACGTTTTTTTTAACAATAATGACATTTCTTGTTGATTATTGTCTCTTTTCAGACTGAGTGACTGTAACCTCTCGGAGAGAAGTTGTGAAGCTCTGTCCTCCATTCTCAGCTCCCAGTCTTCTAGCCTGAGAGAGCTGGACCTGAGTAAGAATGGCCTGCAGGATTCAGGAATGAAGCTACTGTTTGTCGGACTGGAGAGTCCACACTGTACACTGGAAACTCTCAGGTCAGATCATAGTACAATATCACATAACGGAGTTCCCACGGGACTTCAGCGCGAGACTACAGCTCGCCGTCTAAAACACTATTTAGGTGAATTTAAACAATAGCTAAGTTGCTAAACGCCTCTTGTTGTCATGTAAGAGCCCTGTTCAAGTTGGACAGACATTTTAATTGCATTGTGTGTCTGTTAAGAGGCACAAAGACACTCTTTATGTAAATGCCCCCATATCTGCCGTTTTAGCTACATGGACCACCAATCAAGCACCAATCCAGCTCGTTTTTGTTTCTATAGACTGTACTCACAAAGGTATAACGATCAAGATTAACTTAAAAATTGCCCGGAAATCTGCTTTAAGCCTGCTAACCTCTGTCTGTTTGCATCTGTAGATTTATTCTACATTATCCAAAACAAGCTAATCTGCATATTTACATTTGAAAGGAAAATACTCTTGATCTAAGTCATTAACTGGGGATGTTCTGTGGTGATATGCTTTAGTTATTTTGTTGTTGGGAGACACGGAGCGAACGAGAGAGAGGGCATCGGAACTCGACAAAGTCTCATCTTCCGACTTTTTCTCCCAATAAATATGTTTCTTTGACAGGGAAGCTGTGAGAAATAAATTTACTGTATATTTATTTTATTCATTTATTTTAAAAAAGAGCCCCAGAAGAAGGGCCCTTTCTCTGGAAGAAAAAGGGCAGGTGTCAAAGAATTAACAAATAATTACAGATAAACAGTTAAAGTAAAACAACTAACATGTCAGTTGAAACATAGTTTTCATTCAACGTCTTCAACATTTTTGACCAGGTATCAGGATTCATCATCCTGTTCAACTGATGACAAATGAAATCTTGAATTACAATAATGAGTAAACTCGTGACCTCCATGAGATTGTCTCCACTTATTTCGTGTCATTTATTTTTTCATTAATATTTTGACTATTTTATATGTGTGTTGTTTTGTGTGTTTGCAGGCTGTCAGGCTGTCTGATCACAGAGGAAGGCTTTGTTTCTCTGGCCTCAGCTCTGAGCTCCAAGACCTCACATCTGAGAGAGCTGGACCTGAGCTACACCCATCACCCAGGAGACTCAGGAGGTCTGCTGTCTGCTGGACTGGAGGATCCACACTGTCGACTGGACATTCTCAGGTATGGAGACGCCTGCTGTAGCCACAGACAATCAGTATGATAGAGGAGGAAAACCTGGAAACTGTTGTGACCCTGACAAAACCAAGCTGACCTAAAACACCAGATCTGATAAGCACTGAGTCATCACAATGTTACAACACAAGGACTTCAGACTAGAGCTACTCATCAGCTGGAACCATCACACAAAATGTTTTACAGCTGAGAGAAAAAAACTAGTCAGTTGGTGAAAGATTATTGTAAAAAGACCAACAAACTCATTACTTTTTCGTTTACTGTTAACAAAGATCTGTCTCATATTTTGAACAGGAAATGAGAACAATAATAAACATTTGTTCTAAACGATATGAAGTGAAAATAATGAGTCATAGCCATTAGGCAAAAATAATCCTTCCCTCTAATGAAATTAATTATTTCTTAGTTTAATTCACATGGACGATACAATAATGATCATTATTACATCAGAAGAAGCAATAAAGCAGATTTAATGCATACAGAGTGAGGAGCTGAAGCTTGTTAGCAGCCACAGTCCCCAGTTCAGCTTTCAATTCAGCTTCAAACAACTAAACAAAGAAACAGATAAAAAAGATTCAGGATGAAAACAACAGACAAAACAAAGTGTGTGTGTGTACTCAACTGCATGTTTATTATCAAGCTGTAAATAATAAGTGCTACATATGAACATGTAATAACAAGTATAACAAACTCATGTGTGAGAGCGATATAATGGATGTGCTGCTCTGACCCCCCTCCTCCTTTCAGGGTGGAGCCTGCTGGAGTCCGATGGTTCAGACCAGGTCTGAGAAAGTGTAAGTGTGTTTTTCATTTGATTCATGAAAACAAAGCAGCACACATTCAACCTTCTTCAGACTGTGACATCACTCATTCAAAGTGCCAATCAATGAACAGATGATAGATCAATAACTGCAGCTGGATTGTGTCTCGCTCTCTCCCTCAGATTCCTGTGAACTCACACTCGACACAAACACAGTAAACAGAAGGATCAAACTGTCTGACAACAACAGGAAGGTGACACATGAGCTAGAGGATCAGTCATATCCTGATCATCCAGACAGGTTTGACTGCCCTCAGCTGCTGTGTAGAAATGGTCTGACTGGTCGATGTTACTGGGAGGTCGAGTGGAGAGGAAGAGTTTATATAGCAGTGAGTTACAAAAACATTTGCAGGAGAGGAGGAGGTAAAGAGTGTGAATTTGGATTAAATGATCAGTCCTGGAGACTGAAATGTTCTAAGGATGGTTACTATGTGTGTCACAGTAGGGCAGGAAAATTTGTCGCCACCTGCAACTCCTCCTCTGGTAGAGTAGCAGTGTATGTGGACTGTCCAGCTGGCTCTCTGTCCTTCTTTAGAGTCTCCTCTGACACACTGATCCACCTCCACACCTTCAACACCACATTCACTGAACTTCTCTATCCTGGTTTTGGGTTCTGGTTAAGTTGTGATTCCTCAGTGTCTCTGTGTTCTCTGTAGGAGGAAGAGTGAACAAATGGAAAAGTGATCAGACTGACTTGTTGGCATTAGTATAGTAGAGATAGTGTTACTTTAGTCAAACAGCTAACAGACTCAATTATCTCCAGCTTTTCACTTGGAGTAAATTAAATCTCTGTTCTTAATTTGCTTTCTGCTCCACTGTTTGGTTCTTCTTTGTATTTTATTGTTTTCAAGTTTTTTTTGTCTCATTATTTGTGTAAATGTTCAGTTCAAAGATTATCTGCAGAAATTTAAGCAGACGGTGATGTTAGTTATTCTAGTGAACACTTTGTCCTGATGTCAGCACATTTATCAGCATGCTGACTCTGAATGTTGCCTTTCTTATCAACATGTTGGTTGTACGGAGTGTTTCCCTGCTGAAGCTGATGAATTGTAGTATTTACAATTTTGTTGTTGGCAAAAACATGTTTAGAAATCTTCCAATCACAAAGCTTCATTTTCAGTCTTTGACTTAACATAACTAACATTAAACATGGAACAAAAACCCCACGTCTAACTACAAGCCTGCTTGAGCATCTTAGCAGGCAGCAGCATCTTGTGATGGAAATTTGTTATTTTACTGTTATTCTACTTTGTTTATTGTTTCATCCTGCATGCGTCATGATTATATTTCAATGTTCCACTGTGTGGTATTTGATTATTTTACTATGTTACAGTTAGGTGAAGTCTCCCATGGAAAAGACGCTCGTTAGAAAGTTTTTATCTGACTGACCTTGATAGGCCTTCATGTCAGGACAGTTGGTCCCTACTCCCTTCCTCCCTAAGACAGCTGTGTGATACCCTTACAGTATAAAACCACCTGTTTCACTACTGGCTCTTTGTCTCACACTCTGCAGACTGATTGCACTCTGTATGTTTGTCTGACCCTTTGCAAAGAATAAAACCCTTAAAAGACGTTTAGATCGAATTCTTTATTTCAGAAGACTCACTAAAAGGTTTAATTTCCATTTCAATCTTCAGTTGCTCTTTAAAAGAATCAACATCAGTTGTGTGTCCAGTAGTGAAGAAATTGGCTGCAAAACAAAAACAGTTGTTATTTACTGCCATTGACACTAAAAATAAATGTTTTCCACCAGGGCAGTAAAATGTGAAGTTTAGCTGGCTGATCTGAACTTCCATGCCATGCTGTACAGTTTTATTGCCAGTAATAATCAGCTGATTGTCTCACCAATTAACCAACGTAAGTTAACTGACACAATTTACATAACTACGTGAGTTACACAAAGTGAACACCAAGACATTTTAAGAACTTGTTAAATCTTTGTAATGAATCAGCAAAACATAATATAAAGGTACTAATTATAAACTTCAGTGTCATTATTAGTGATTAAGATTATGTACATGTATGTATTTGTTCTGTTTCCTCATATAGTGACAGTTTATATTATTTAAGAAAAACATAAATGCTCATATTTAAATCACATCTTCCTTCCTATGTGATGTAAATCTCCAGTCAGGCTTCTATGTTTATGTTTTTGTGACAGTGATACTGATGATAAACTGTAGTAGAAAACATGTATGTATACTCATATTCATGTAATTACTCATATCTCAAATTAAAAGAAGCATGTACTCACTCTTGCAATCCTCCTGCATCTCTTTTTTTGTGGTGTTTAAGAGAAGTGATGTTGGGCAAGAGACAAAACAAGGCTGCCTAACCTGTCCAAGTGACAGCTGATAACATCTTACTGCACAAGCCACAATTTGGATCGTCCAAATGTCCACAGTTGGATGCTCACTCTGAACTGAGTGATGGAAGGAAGATGGGGGAGCAGAGTGATGTTCGCTGAGACTGAAACTGGATCAAAGATCTGACTTTCTGTATTAATGACAGCTACTCTGCAGACTAACTCAGGTCTTTGTTCTCCAATAAAGACTTAATAAAGAGCTTCATCTGTCTCTGTCAAGATCTTTTGTCACAAACCAAGAACTCTAAGACACAAAACCATTCTGAAACTCTGCTTTGTCAGCAGCTGCTCTCCCTCTGATTGGTTTCTTTCTCTTTCCTTTCTTCTCTTTTTTGGTCACCTGGTGAGCTGCGCCAAGTGACGTCACTAATGACCTGCTGTGTTGTTAACTCCTAAATGTGGAAAAATTTCACAAAGAGTGGATCCCCTCTTCCACAGGTTTTAGCTTTGCATGTAACAGCTGTGCTTTATTCAACTAAGAAAAATCTTTTGTTGGTGTTTTTCTGATTGAACATGAGGCGATCGCGTGTGTGAGAAAAGCACAGAGCTGTTGTTGCTCATCTGTCAGTAGAGCAGGACTGTGAACCTAAACCCCTAAACATTTACATTTGTTCATTTAGCTGATGCTTTTATCCAAAGCGACATACAATTGCTATACATGTCAGACGTCGCACGCCTCTGGAGCAACGAGGGGTTAAGTGTCTTGCTCCGGGACAGTTTGGTGGATGGGTCACAGTGGGGGATTGAACCCACACCATCTTATCCATTTCGCTGGTGGGAGGAGCGGAAGTGTGTCTGTCATAAAGTTTTTAAGTGAACGAGGACTGCCTTTACGTGGTGACGATGAAGAAGCTTATATAGCCTACTGTATATGTGTTTGTGTGAATTATGAAAGAATGTGATCCATAGAACTGGATTAGAGGTGAGGCAGTCTGTACTTGCATGATGTGGTTTACGGTTTACAGTAAGCAGGGGAATGTATTGATCTTGTTGCAGCTGGTCCAGGAAAGCATTGTTGCAATCGTGTGGCGTAAATCCTGATAGAGGATGCGTACAGGTGTTGATCCTGTAGAGCCCGACAAATATGGGTTTTTGGGGGCCGATGCCGATTTTAAAGTGAAAAAGAGCCGAGTTATAAGCTGAAATTCAGCATTTCCACATCTAGTTTATTCTTTTACCCGCACTCTTTAATTTTATACAAAGCCATGAGAAACCATTTCTCAACCACTACATGACTGTCTACAACTTTTTCACACCACTGCACATTTGAAAGAGGAGCTAGCTTTGTTTGGCTGGAAGCTGTGTGAGGTTCACCTCGTTTATTTAGGCATTATGTCCTTTCTGGTTTGGATTGTAACTACAGACACGCAGCTCGCAGTTATATTTAGAATAAGTTAAAGTTAAAGCTATAATTTAAGAGCTCGTTGACATAAGCGGTGATAAACATGGCATTAGCTTTGTGGCTAATCTAATTTAACAATGGGCAGTGTTAGCTCTGTAAGCGATGCTAGAGAATATTTAAGTAAGTCTGTAAGTGACAAACTAGAGAAATGATCGGACCCTTTGCTACAACTGCCACACTTTTTCAGAAATCACAATCTACATTCACATTTGTGAGCAGCGTGGTCTCCACCACCCAACTACTGTAACATTAAACATACTACTGTGACCAATGAAGAAATCGGGGAAGGGCAATGAAAAACAGGACTCTCCCAGGAAAATTGGGTGGGTTGATATTGTCATGAATGTTTCAGGCTTATTTGGACTAAGAGAAGAAGTGTTGAGGGCTACTTTTATTATTTAATTCAAGTGACAAATGACTGAATGACCATTGTGAAATCCGTCATTGGTTCTGTATGCTCTGATCGACTGGCGCTGTTATCAACAGGGGAGCTGCAGTGCTCCTGCTGGTGAAACTATGCAACATTCATGACATGATTGAAAGATCTGTCTCTAAGTTTCTTTTGTAGTCATCAATCGGTTGTTCCAAATGCAGATACAAATTTAAATGCAGTTAGCTCATATTGGCCAATAAATCGGTCTTGTATAAATTAGAGGTGTTTCCAACAAATAATACAAAATGTTGATTGTTTGCACGTGTGTGGGGGTCGGTGGGTGGGGGCCCTTCAAGACATTGTGCCCAGGGGCCTCTGACTTCTTAATCCAGGCCTGCCTACCGATGTGTTTGATGACAAAACCCTTGTTAGTAGAAAGGCTGTTGGCGATGTAACGCTAGATAACGTCTCATTATGTAACATAATGTAAAGGCTTGATGTAACAAAAGGATCCTAATTCAAGTCTTTGATAGGAGGAGATTGTTACCTTCATTATCATTATTATTATTATTATTATATGGCCTATCATTATCAACGTTTTCGAGAACAGTACGGGTTTCTGATGGGGTCAGTGAGGGAGCACAGGAGGAAGCACCGATTACTCTGCTCGTTGGACACAACAGCTGCTTTTCTCTTCATATCACTTGTAAATGGACTTATTTTCTTTTAACAGCATCAACACTCCGCTGGATGCCAGATATGCAGCGGAGACTGTGTCCGCTATTTTAGCTCACTGTTTAATCTCCCCAGATAAGCGTTAACTGAATTTGGATTTCTCAAGGGAGGTTACCAATACCTAAGTCATCTGACTTGAAGTTCAATGATAGTTGTTTCTGCTCCATTTCCTGTTGAAAACAGACGCCCCCTGCTACCGGGGGCAACGGTGCTCTGGGCGATTTTTTTTCCACTGTTTTAACTTCGAAATGTGCTGATGTTGTTGCTCCATGTCCAAGCGGTTAAGTGATTATTGCACAATACCAGCAAGCTTTCAGCCTGTCGTCTTTTTCTGCAGAGCGGAAAACAACACTTGAGAACATACAGTGTTTTTTGTCATTTTGTGTACGATCCATTGGAGATATACAGACATATAGGGTACGAAATGAAAGGTCTGCTCAGGCTCAGGCTGCTCAGATTGATTGATACCCCCCCATGAGGGATGTTCCGTTCTCAATCTACAGGCCTGTAAAGCCTGGGAGTGCTTTTGGTTTTATCAATATTTCAGTGTTTTTTCATTTGGAACTTGGTTGTATGGACAGAAAAAGTGTTTTAAAGATATCTATCAATAAAAGTCAACATTGTAACAATAAATATTGCCAAAATATGGAAAGTCGTATATTTGAAAATATTGTATGATAACTGTTGTATTTTAGTTTGTTTTCATCAGATTTACAGTTACAGCTGCATTCAGATTCAGATTCATCTTTATTTGTCACACATGTACACTGGGGCGCTAAGGATTTTGGGCCCCATGAAAAAGAATCTTGACAGGGCCCCCAACACAGCTGAGACTTTTTTCCTATTAATTTACATAAAATCATGCGCTTTTATGGTATTTTGACTATCATTCTCACATATTTAGGTCAATCAGACAATTGAACTCCATCCCATGTCCACACCCGTAATTTGTCCTCTGTAATACTGCACTACTTCAGTACTGTATAATGTATATACTGTGCATAGCTGTACATGTGTCATATATAGTGTATTCACATATATTTATATTTGTATGTATGTATTGTACATATTTGTAATGTACAATGGCAATGACAATAAAGTTAATCTAATCTAACCTAATATTTTTAACATGACATGACTTTTCCTAAAACTACATGAATTTTCATTAAAACTAGCTTGCAACCGTGCACCCGCTGCACCCTGCTCTATCGAAATGTGCTAACTTGTCGAAAAATGCTACCGTAGAGACCTGGGGCCTCATGTACAAAGCGTCGTGACGCGACAGAAAAGTGCCGTGAGCTACTGATCATTGTCACAGGCGGTCGTGAGGCATTTTCACTTCCTCTTCTGTCAAGTTGATATTCTGCCGGGCTATAAGTGAAGTCAAGCTGCTTGTGTTGCCTGGATACAATTTGGGCGGACTGAACCATTTTTTTTTTTTTTTTTTTTTTTTAACCTTTATTTAACCAGGAAAGTCCCATTGAGATTACTAATCTCTTTTTCAAGGGAGTCCTAGCCAAGACAGCGGCACAGATCACAACAATTCAGTACATTACAGACAATTTCAAAACAATTTCATAAGACTATTTAAAAACATTTACAAACCATAGATTTCATTTCCAAACCTTTGAGCAAGAGTTTAAACTGGCCAATTGAAACCACTTCCTTTAATTTCCAGAATTTTTGTAAATTGTTCCATGTTGTGGGGGGCAGAATAGTGAAATGCCACCTTACCAACTTCTGTCGTGGACACTTGGTACAGACAGTAGCAGTGAGTCTTGTGAGCGTAAAGAATACAGTCCAGCCGCTTTTGGTTGAATATATTCACACAGATATGAGGGGAGCAGGCGCAGAATACCCTTATAAATGAACATATACCAATGATTGAGTCTACGACTCTCCAATGCTGGCCAGCCCACACGTGTAAAGTTCACAGTGGTGTGTGCGAGGCTTACAGTTTGTGATAAATCTCAATGCGGCATGATAAACAGAGTCCAGTAGTTTCAATACTTGGGTTGGGGCATTCATATAAATGAGGTCACCATAATCCAGAATGGGTGTAAATGTTGCAGCTACAAGTTTCCTTTTTGCATTGAAAGAAAAACATAGCCTATTTCTAAAATAAAAACCAATTTTCAGTCTCAGTTTCCTAACCAAATGTTCAACATGTCCTTTAAAACTAAGACTGTCATCAATTAAAATACCTAGATATTTAAAAGATTTAACTCTTTCGATTTCTGCCCTTGAAGAGTGACAATTAGAGGACTTATGTGCAGATTGCTCTTTGCTTTTGAGAATAACATCAACTTGCTCTTATTTGCATTTAAAGTAAGATCCAGTTGTAGAAACATATTCTGAACTTTGTTAAAAGCGTTTTGTAATGTAGAGACACAGGCACTAAGAGTTTTTGCAAAGCTGTAGATAACCATATCATCAGCATAAAAATGGTAATTGGTGTCCACAAGATCCTGACCAACATTGTTCACATAGATAGTAAATAAAAGTGGCCCCAAAACAGAGCCTTGGGGCACTCCTTTGAGTTAAGGAAAGAATATTAGAACAAATATTATCTGATTTAACACACTGGGACCTGTCAGTGAGATAATTACAGATCCATCCAACTGCCTTTTTAGATAATCCAATATTGATCAGTCTCTCTTTGAGTAAAATGTGGTTTACAGAGTCAAAGGCTTTTGACAAATCAATAAAAAGCACTGCACAATGTTGCTTATTGTCAAGAGCTGTCGAGATATCGTTGATCACCTTCAGTGTTGCTGTTATGGTACTATGACCTTTCCTAAAGCCTGACTGGAATTTGCATAAAATGTTGTTGGAATACAAAAATTCTTTCAACTGTTCATTTATTAAAGATTCCAAAATTTTTGATAAGATGCAAAGTTTTGAAATTGGCCTGTAGTTATTTAAAATTTTTGGATCACCACCTTTGAATAATGGTGTGACAAAAGCCGATTTCCAGATTTTGGGAATTTGCATAGTGGTCAGACTTAAGTTAAAGATATCAGTCAAAGGTTTTGCTATTAAATCAGCTGCAATTTTTAGAAAGTAGGGATCAATTAAGTCAGGTCCTTGTGGTTTACGTGCATCCAATGATTGTAGTGCTTTGCGGACTTGACACAAGGTAAAAGGCTGGAAACTAAATGTTGATGCATCAGAGGGTTGTTCCGGAACAGTCCTAGTGTTGCTTGAGTTTATGGAGGGTGTAGATAAAATAAAATGTTGGTTGAAACAATTTACCATTTCAACTTTGTCATAAATATTTGATGAATTATGCACAATGTAATTTGGCAAGACCTGTGAGTTATTTTCTGCAGCGAGAGATTTTATTGTTTTCCAAAATCTTTTAGGGTCATTAAGACTATCAGTTGTAGTTGATAAGTAGAATTCAGACTTGGCATTTTTAATTTGTGAGGAACTTTTATTTCTTAATTTTCTGAAAATATCCCAATCACATTTTAAACCAGTTTTTCTTGCTTTCGCCCAGGCTAAGTTCCTCTCATGTAAAGCATTCGCCAAATCTGGTGTAAACCAAGGATTATCTCTACCTTTAACTCTAAATTTCTTAAAGGGGGCATGCTTATTAACAATAGCCATGAAACACTCATAGAAAAATGACCAAGCTGTTTCAACATCTGGGATTAGGTCAATTCTGTTCCATTGGCACTTAGAAAGGTCATGGTAAAATGCCTGTTCGTTGAAGTGTTTTAAATCTCTTTTTATAATGACTCGTGGTTTTCTTTTATCCATTTTGGTATTTCTAACAGTGGCTACAATACAGTGGTCACTGAGATCATTGCAAAAGACCCCGGTTGAACAGTATTTATGTGGGGCATTTGTTAAGATCAGATCAATCAATGTTGACTTTGAGAGACACTTATTATTTGGACGAGTAGGGGATGCAATTAATTGTGTTAGATTTAATTGATCACATACAATTTTGAAATCATCAGAATTTGGGCTATGCCAGTCCCAGTTTAAATCTCCAATTAGTATAGTTTCATCTGAATCGAGCTTAAATAGAAAATTCTTTAGTAATTGGAGTGCGTTTGAGGTGGCAGAAGGAGGCCTATAACATCCTACTACATTTACATGTAAACCCTTGGCAATTTCAACCTTTAGCATTAAAAGTTCAAATCGCTACACAGAGATTCAGCTTGTAACAAATTTACATGGAGAGATGTGTTTATATAAATGGCAATTCCCCCACCTTTAGCTAGTCTATCAACACGATAGATTTGAAAGCCATTTATGCAAACATCATTGTCAGATATAGATTTGTTTAGCCATGTTTCAGAAATAACAACTATATCTGCTCCTGTTGACCTTACCCAGATTCGAACTTGGTCAATTTTAGGTAGAAGACTGCGAACATTAAGATGAATTATTTTAAGGCCAGGTAAGAACTTAAAGTCAGATGGGGTTTGAACCTCTGGGCCAGGGTTTGGTTGTATATTTCCAGATAGTAAAAGTAACAGAATAATTAGTTTTATGATAATCGAGAGGGGGAGAGGGGCCCACGGACGTTTGTGTTTCCTAAACAAATACATTTTTTTGACACCAGGAAACAGCAAATAGAATAATTTTAAGTTAATAATTTTTACCATCAAATATATTTATTTAGCACCACAATTTTATTGGGGGCTTCTCTGGGCCCCCTCTTAGTCATGGGCCCCGAGAATCGTCATCGTTTACCCCCCCTTTACGGCGCCCCAGCATGTACAAGTACACAGTGAAATGTGTTTCTTGGAGAAAAGCCTCCGGGCTGCAGCTGTTTAAAGCGCTGCCCCTCACCTTCCGAAAAAGAAATTAAAGCAGAGGGTCAGCAAAGGGTGTAACAACATTATGCACAAAACAACACACAGCACATGTGGTCACATGATGGGATTTTTTGAGGTGGCTTGTAGGGGATACGAATAGAAAAAAAGAGCGTCTCCGAGCCAGTCAGTGGTGGGGAGGGTTAGGGGTAGGGATAGGGAATGTATGGTGCAAGTAAGATAATGAGTCTGTGTCTGTAAAGTGTGAGGCGCCAGACTGTCTGTGTTGTTAAAAAGTTCAGTTCAATTCGGCCTTGTCCTTGAGGGGAGATAAGCCAGTGCACAGGAGAAGATAGTGAGGCCAGCTGCAAGTTGTTGTCCTGTCCGGGTGAAGGGGGGGGCAATCATACAATAATTTTAATCCAATTTAGGTTGATTCAGTAACATTTGTCCGGATCAATGTTCGCCAATCTCTCTCATCATCAGCGCCATACGTGCATCTAGTTCATTCAGTGATTTCCACAGTCCTTCCACTTTCATCGTCAGTCCGGCGGTTCCTCTCAGCAGCTCACCAGACTGCGCCCCGATGGTGTCGATCCTCCTCTGCGCTTCCACAGACCGGTCTGAGGTGTTACGAGACAGTTCACGAGTCAGTTCACCGTTCTGATCAGCCCTCTGATGTAAAACCTTCAGCTTCTCGTTCACTTCATTTAGGCACTCTTTAAGTTCCGCAGACAGCTTTGGGTAAAATTTGGTGGCGGCTGTCTTACCAATTTTACGATACATTTGGGAGATTCCGAGGCCAGTAATTAGGAAACCCACTAACAAAATTCCAATTATCCATAAGTCTTCGATATCCTACACAGATAAAACATCCAAGCAGACCGCTTGCCAATTCTCCCACGAATCACGAGCATAGCCAGCAGCGAATGTTCCACTGGGGCAGGTCGGCTGGTTATACATGAAATGTGGAAAAGTAATTATGCAGTGTATTTCTGTGTGTGCAGGAGTATTTTTGCTTTCTACCTTAAATTTTAAGATAAATAAGGAGCCATACACCCGGTAGCAATATACTGTATAACAGAGCCTGAAGTTTCTGAAGAGCGCCTTGTTTGCTGCTCTGAAGTCTAGTTCAAACACAGAATTATGTGTGCAAATCCAAACCATCCTGTGGGTAAGAGCTGAAAGAAAGAATGACCTGCTCAGAGTAATTATGAATCCCACTACGTGGTATTTATTGACGTTGCAAACTCTGAGGTCTCAGAGCTGATTGAATGCACTTTTGCATTCTATATAATGTAAGCCACACAGGACCTTCTAAGAGGCCGCAATAAATCACACCTCCTACAGGGCTTCAAAACTATTCAGTGTGCAGATAAAAATAACTTAGTCAATGTCACTTTTGTCTCTTAAAGAAATGTTAAAATTAAACAGTAACATCAACCTTTCATATTTTACTTTCTACTAACATATGTAAAATGTTAACCTATAAATACCATCTTATTATTTTCATTTACAGCTGTTAACATATTGTTGAGTTTAGATCACAATATTTACAATTAACATAGGAGGGTTTGGGCATCCTCCTCCAAAGACTTTAAGCATTAAACATTAATTTCCTGCATTCTGGAGACATTTTCTGAGCCAATTTATGGTGGAAATGTCTTCATTTTTTATAAAGAGAAGTACAAAATTCAAGTGGCAGGTGGCAGGTGACAATTCACTCATATATATATATATATATATATATATATATATTGTCAAGTAGGTTGAGATCCCAACGCTCTAAACAGCATGAACTATGGCTTAGTAACACACCAGAGCCAGGGGACTGTAAGGTACTTTCCAACAGAATAACACAAATAAGTATAATCAGCTTGCTAAATGAAGGAAAATAAGAATATGACGCATTAAAAGTAACGATTGTAAAATGATCAACTGAGAAGTGCAATGAATGTGGTAGACTGTGAAAAGAAGTTAAGAAAATTGCAAACTTGATGGTACAAGAAGGAATATTAATGAAGTTAAAAATGTGTCTGTGTGCTTAAAAAAAAGGGAAGTGAAGAATCATCTCGAAGCATGTTGAACTTGCTATGACTTGCAATAACTATTAATATAAATGAAAAATGCTATGGCTAAAAATGAGGAACTTAAAATGTAAGTAAGTCTGTGCACTTAGAGAGATAAAGAAGTAAGTGATCAATTTGAGACATGTTGAGCTGGTAGTGAAACATTGATATGAATGCGAGACGCCATGACTATGTGTCGTCAGAGGAAGGAGAAGGAAGGGGGAGGAACGGAAAGGTCAAATAAGGAAGTCGCCGGCTCGACTGCAATACAGAAGGACGGAAGGACGAGCTGCACGACAGCAGTCAAGAAAAAGAGGGTGGTGGCTTGATCGACTGAGAGAACTCAGCTACGATGTAGGATATAAAAAGGAGAGATGAAGAGAGATCGGGGTTACTCCTCGGCAGATCTCAGAAGGCACTGGACTCAAGAGCAAGACCACCACCGCGTCGGATCAAGACCAAGTCAGAGCGTCGGATCAAGACCAAGATCAGAGCATCGGATCAAGACCAAGATCAGAGCATCGGATCAAGACCAAGTCAGAGCATCGGATCAAGAGCCCAAGATCAGAGCATCGGATCAAGAGCCCATGACCAGAGACGGGGATTTGAGAAGCCAACAACTAGAGACGACTTCAGAGATTCTTCGGGGGATTTCCAGAGATCGCGCCACTGAGGGTAACCACACCGGCCAGACCAGCTGAAGAATGATCGGACTCTGAAGATTTTCTCTCCCTCATCTGCAAGAAAGACTGAAGACTTTTTGAAGACAATCTGAGGGCTTTGTACAAGGCATCAGTTTCCACCAAGGTCATCAGCCCAGCAGTAGAAGAAGGAATCCACCTGCAGTAACGACTCCTTCCATTCCCTTTCTCTCCAAAACAGAAGACATCAAAGCATTCAAGCTCAACTACTACAATCAGGTTTTGAATTTTTAAGATTTTATCAGTTTACTATATTTTTAATCATTTCAGTTGTATGCTTGCCCTTGCTTAATTTTGCAATAAATTATATAATCAATGCATTTAAAGTACCAGTGGTAGACATTGAATTATTTCTTCACTAAGGAAGTAATTGATAATCACTGCATTTAAAGTATCAGTAGTAGACATTGAATTATTTCTTCACTAAGGTAGTAATTGTATTAGGTAAAGTGTGTTTAACATCTTTAAGGTTCTTTTAGGTTGCTCTAGCCAACGAAATTAACATATCCTTGGGGCCTCTTTTCCTGGCCACTAAACACAATCCTAGCAACCATACCAAGTGCACTGATCAATGAGAAGAGAGCTGTCGTGAACGGACGTGGCTGGAGTGGTATTCGGCTCTGGCTATTCAGTCTGGTGCCATTTCAGAGTAAGCAGGATAGGCGTTCGGAAGAAGACAGTGAGAAGCTAGGCGAATCTCTTCGACACCAGCTTAAACAGTCCTCAGTAAATACCTAATAGGGTAATACCCATAGGCCACGAGGATCGGACCCTTTAAGACGGAGAGCTGGTCCAGTACCTCCTGAACAGGGGTAACTCGGGATCTAACAATATATATATATGCAGTAATCAGTAGCTTATTATATTTTGCTTAAGTTACTTTTTTTGGACAACGCAGAGGTTTCTTCAATATTTACATTGCATTGCAGGTTTTCTTAGTGTGCAAATAAAACTTTCTTATAGCATTTTAATTTGTTTATCAACATTTCTTGGTGCAAGCCATTTTTCAGAACATATTTAACAAATGCTTTTAAAAAGTGGTGGCTACATGTCCCCAGCGACCCCACTGTAAATGACCCTCCCTCCCTACAGGTTGAGCTCCATGCTTACCGCTGCACCTCCACTCTCCTCCTGCTCTCTCTCTGTCCCTCAGCACTGTCACTTTGTCCCTCTGTTTCGTCCCTCCTCCTCTGCCTGGCAGGGTCCACCACAGCTCCTTTACTCCTTAAAGTGCCTGTGCCTGCTCTGCTCAGGTTACTGCAGATGTAACTGATGTTGAAGATCCAGCATCAAACATATCGGTTGTCTTCGCACATTTGGCGGCAGCCATCTGAATAATTTTTTTTTCCACCCGCAACACAAGAGAGCAGAGGGGGTGGGGCTAGTAAGAGATGTGATTGGGCCAGCCCAATGTCGGTATAGAAAATTACCCAAAGGGCCTCTGTCCATGCTTTATGGTTCGATCGATGACCTGTTTTTTAAAAAACAGTTAAACAGTTATCAATAAATTTGTTACACCAGCCCTGAAGGTGCGTCGGCCCACTGGGCATTTGCCTGGTATCCCAGATTACCAGTCCAGCCCTGCCTGTTTGTAAAGTTTCCCTTTGATATATCGTCAGCTAACAGAGCTGAGCCAGAGACGTTTGGTTGAGCCTTTACTTGACATTTTGGTGGGCAGGGGCTCAAGTGGAAAAAAGGGCGTTTTTTTTTTAAACAAGACAAATATATTAACTCAACAACATTTTTACTTTTCTACAAAATAATCAGTTCACACAGAGACCACTGTCTTCTTCAGTATTCACCAGGTTTATCACAGGAGCAGCGCCAGCAAAGCAAACTCTGCCACAATATGCATGTTTTATATGCTACTAGTTTCAAGTACATGTTTAAAATAAATGACATAGTTTCTTTAATAATTGGTTTATTTTTCACAAGACAATAAATCATTTCAGTTCCTTTGCTGTTCCTGGAACACATAACACTTCACTTAAATCTTCACACTAAACTGTGGCATTGGGCTGCAGGCAGAATTAAAATAAATGTTATTTAAATACTTTTTACTTTTTGTTTCACAAGAAAGAAGCCAAATGAGAAAAGAAAACCTTCAGCTTCACACAGCCAAGCAACAGAATGCTGAATTGCCTGAATACATTAATGTATTGATCAAATACTTTATTATTGTTGTTATATTACTTTACCATACACACACACACACAATTACTGATGGTGACATGAACTTAGTTTCACATTTGAGGGAGGGCTGTCTGTATATGTAAAGATCTATCAGCATACAACAAACTAATAGAATGGAGAGTTATTAGATGAGGAGCCGACCATCAAAACTATGAGGTTACTGTTTACGGCACTTTTTTTATAGTGGTCAATTTTGAGACTTTGGTCTATTTTGTTTCCATGTCTTCTTTTACTCTAATGACAATAAAACTTCAAGAATATACCTTTAGATGGTTTTAATCCTACTAACCTCTTTCTGTTTGCATCTGTAGATTTAGCCTATATGAACCAATGTGGCACGTTTATGTGCCACATAAGTAAAATACAGGAATTTCCCTCACGAAGTAGAACACAGATTTCCTAGAGGTTCTCTCTTCAATGAACTGCACAGCCTGCCATTATTCATCCGGTATCTGCATGTAGAAATGTCCAAACGGCTCCAGCAGGCTGAGCCTCAGAGCTCCGTGTAGCTGAGTGAGGCTAACTGACTGCAGGCTGTCGGCTAGGAAAGACAGCAGCCAGAGACGCCTGTCACTCAAAGTGGCCACCCCCTCTAAAAATGCAGAACTTTAAGGCTTAATATAATTTAAACAGGTGAGTTATAAAAAAATCATCCCCTCATATTTGTCACTAAGGGCAAAATAATCAATACACACTAAAACCATTTTTTGTACCGGGCTGTAAAATGTTTTATTCTGCTGTAAAGTTGGGCATTTTAACGTGGGGTCAATGGAGATTGACTCCCTTTTGGAGCCAGCCTCAAGTGGCCACTTGATGAATTGCAGGTTTTCAGTCTTCCGGGAAAGCTTCAGCCGAAGACCGGATGTTTGCAGCTTGGTCACAACTCAACAGACTAGTGGTCATTTAGTCAAAGCTGAATACACCCTAATAAACACAGGCCAACAATGTGTAACAGTGAAAACACAAAAAACAGAACAGAAAAAAGCTCACTCCTAGTGCGTTCCACAGAGCTCCTGTTCTTGCTGAGAAATTGCTAATGAACTTGAGTATCTGTAAAGGGTGGCATGAAAACAGATTTTGGCTAAAATATGTGTCATCGTTTACAGTAATACTATCCAAACAATGAAACCACACAAAGTAATGGATTGATTTTTTTTCTGTTTTTATTCAGCCTTTTGTAAACTCTATAGTATTGAAGGATGCAATTCTATAGATTTGTTAAGCATAATACATAGTATTAAATATATTAAATAGCCTATATCTCTCTCTTATCTCTTATTGAATTAATACTTATGTGTCTGACTGTATCTCAACCGTAAAAACAAATCATGTGGTGTGTGTGTGTGTGTGTGTGTGTGTGTGTGTGTGCTTCATTTACATTGAAACAATATTTCTTAAATAGGCATCAAATGAAATCCAGACTAATCAATCAGAAAGTTAGTACGTTTTATTAAATCATTACACTGCCTTTGCATGCCGTCACACGTCTGACAGGCCACCGTGCACGACATAGAACACTGGCCAACAAATTGTGTAGTTTGGCTTGATACTCATCAAGTAGCCTATTTGATTTCGCTCACTCTCGCTGTCGTCGGTACTTGCATCTGCTTTTGTTTCAGAGGACGCGGAGGGTTTCTCTGCTGCCACCACCGTTATTTCAACTCAACTCCTTATCAAAGATCTGCCCTTACCTGACTGTGATTGGCCCTGAACCTGACAGTAATAATGAAACCCACAATGGCAGCGAATATTGCCCAGTCAGAGGTATAAAAGGTTGTTTTCATACCTAACAATGAGATTTAGCTGTCAGCCATTTTGTACAGTGTGGCATGTTGGAAAAATTTAATTTCAGCTAAAATTGTGGCACAGTTAGGTAAATCCATGAGTGTGTATGTGGTCACATATATTACAGAGAACAGAAGGAGGGCCTAGTCAGATCAGTAGAAAAGCAGAGAGGAGATCTCGCGACACCACCAGATCAGTTTCCATTTCTGATAGATTAAAATAAATAGGGAAAAAGTTTGCATTATTGTAGTTTTATCCAAAACCTAGTTTCATCTAAATTTCATATTTTGCAGTACTTTTAAGAACTGAATTACTCTGATAATCTGAATTTCAATTTTTAAGGTATCTTCTCTCACCCAGTGGCATTATATAATATCCACTTTCCTGATAGATTGAATTGTAATGACTGTCAAATATGATGCATTGTAAATTATATTGTAACTATATTCTTATCCTTCTTTAGAAATAAATTATTGTATTTAACTTTTAATCAAACCTAATCTGGCTCAGAAAAATGCCGCCAAATGGCTCAGACACCATTTTTTCCTTCTGTGCTGAGATTAATATGATGTGAAAGTTGTGGTGACACTAAAGTGCAGAAATATTATACTGATCCACACTGAGGATCTTAATGCTGAAGTCTATTTTCTTCTTCTGTGGTTTAGTCTTTTGACTGTGGCAGAGCAATGTTGAGCTCCACATTTAAAAGCTTAAAGAGAAACTTTTCTGATTTTAATCCAGCTTTGTATCATTCAATTTTATGGGGGGAAGGGGTTGACCCTCTAATTAAGGGTGACTAAGGTCCTGACATATTTGGCATTTTTGAAACCTTTGGGATCCTGACTGGAATCTTAAATCAGTTTCTGTGGGTTTTTCTTTGTGTTTGGCTGCACAACATGAGTTTGTATAGATGGAGCCACTGGTGGAGCTGCAGAGTTTAAGAGGTGAAGTCACTACGTCTTTAGTGAAGTAGCAGCACGTTGTCATTAAAATTATTAAATGAGAGCTCTTTTTACCTTTTTGTATTTTACAGTTTGAACCTGCATCCTTTTGGGTTCAGGTGTTTAGAGTTTCCATTTTCTGAACCTTCTTCAGCCCTGAACAGATTATTGAACACTGAATGATTTCAAGCAGGAACATTGTCTTCTAAAGTTACATCATTTATTCTTTATTCAGATTGAGGGGCTGCAGTTTGACAGAGATCAGCTGTGCTTCTCTGGCCTCAGCTCTGAAGTCCAACCCCTCCCATCTGAGAGAGCTGGACCTTGGTCTCAACAACCTGCAGGATTCAGATGTGAAGCAGCTCTATGATCTTGTGGAGAGTCGACACTGCAGCCTGAAGACTCTGAGGTCAGTAGAGGGTTGGAGTCAGTCCATGCTGGTTTCAGCAGTATTGTACTAAACACAGTTAGTATCAAAGCAGAGATCCAGTATTTCCTGTAAACCTCCAACCTTCTCAGCGGCTGCTTTCCTCAGTGAAGCAGAGAGAGAGAGAGAGAGAGAGAGAGAGAGAGAGAGAGAGAGATGTTTGACTTGATGTGAAGACGACTGTTGTTGTTGTTGTTCATGTCTCCAGGAAATAAAGCTGGATTCCAGCTGACAGCATCACAAGATGTACAGAGACAGTGGTCCTCATTCATCAAACTGTCGGACCATCAAATCTGATCTCAAAGTGTTTGTTCTCTCATTTCAACACTAAACTACTGATCAGTTCATCTTTGTCACAGCTCTGAGATCAGTCTGACTGAAGCCTGCAAATCACAGGCTCTTATTGATCTCTGTCAGAGTGTGAGGGATCAGAAAGGTGGTGGTGTTGAGAGAGGATCAGCTGTGTCCTGATGATCCAGAGAGGTTGAAGCAGCAGCATCAGCTTGTGTGTGGAGAGGCTCTGACTGGGCCATGTTACTGGGAGGTAGAGTGGAGAGGAGAGCTTCATCCAGCAGTGACTGACAGAGGAATCCCAACAGTGCTGCAGTCTGAACTGCTCTGAGATCAGCTCCACTGTCAGACACAAAGTCAAGTCCACCATCATCCCTGTGTGTCTCTCGGGAGTTTTTTATCCACGGACATGAAATACTTAAAAACCAAATTAACTTGAATTCAGTATCCTAATGTTTTAATATACTGCAAGGACAAGTATCACCACAAATAAATATATTTCACTCTGACAGAAAATGTAAAAAAAGAAATTTTATGATTATTCTTAAAATGTTTTATCATCATCTCATGAGATAATACTGCTTGAAGGAAAATTGGTGAACACTTTACCAAAGTCACCTTAAAAACTGATTTTACTGTGTAGTTGATAAAACCAATTTGCTTAATCACCATTATAATAATGCTGTGTAATGATGCTTTGTAGGAATGTATTTTTACTTTTGCTCTTCCTCTTTACTCTGACAGGAAGTATATAGACAGCACATAACAAAGTGTATTTCTTGGGTGTAATTGTAAATGTTTTGTGTAAGTGTACAATTTCTTTTTTTTATTCCTTGTTTTCAAAAGAAAACCACATTATTTTGTCCATTAAACTAACATCAGATTGATCAGAAATACAAAACTGTGATTGGATTCTCCTGAATTTCTTCAGGAAATTAAAATAAGCAGGTTTATGATGGTGGATCAAACATCGGGATGCTGCACACTACTGCAGCACATGCTTGGTTGTGAGAATGTGCAAAAGTGTCCTTATATCAATTTGTTTAACAAGGAAGAAGAAGAAAAATCCGCAGCTAGTTGGTCTTTCAGCGATAGTCCCGCACAGTACCAACTGAGCTAAACATGCAGAGTATATGAGGATTTGAAATAATTTGACTTTGTTCTGGCCTGCCATGTATAGGCTCAAAAAACTTTAACCAGACTTATTTGCTGACCCCTGCATTAGAGGCTCAAAATGGCCAGAAACACAGAACTTTTTTCTGAAACTCGTCAGTTTGTTCTTGTTCTTAGAAATTAAGCTATTACATGAGAGAAACTGCCAAGAAAAGAATCATTTCTGGATGAGGTCTTGTGTACATTTATATAAAAGTAGTCGAGCAGAAGCTCAGTAAGATAACACAAAGGGGCGGACCAAGTTTATAGTTAAACTGCAGTGTATTGTGGGAGATGGTGTTGGCAACAGTTGAGGTCCCCACTATGTATATTCTCCATAAAGGGTTTAATTATAATGTATCAACCCATTTTAAAATATTTTACTTCCACTTCAGTTAGTGGGAGCAACTTCCATATTCTAAATGCAATGCTTCTCCTTCTGCTATTAAGAGGTGTAAAATACTTTGCTGACCCAGTCTCTTTTTACTTTAAGTTCTGCATCAGTTAAGTGAGTTTCCTGCAGCAGGGCTTTATGAACACTCTCTCTTTTGGAATAACTTAAGATTTTGTTTTGTTCAGTGGGGTTGTGAATACCATGCATGTTCCACGAGCGTACTTTAAAGGAAGCTCTGGTACTCATGATGCTGACACATTAGAAGTAACTGACTGTGATAACCTCATACAAAGTACCTGTACCTAACAATCCGACATTTCCACTATATGCATAAAATAAAAAGTAATGCTGCATTAAACAGAGCCGTATTAAACAGTTGGAACAAAGTGAAAATACACTCTGGCTTAACTACAAGAATTACCCACAGGCCACCACAACACCACATGCTCGCCTACATAATCCATGTCAAAGAGTAGAACTAAAAAAACAGAAGCCATGCTCAAATTCAGACTCATTGAGTGGCTTCATAACCGAAATAGCATTCACTAAGCCATCATGAAAATATGTACCAGTCCATGTGCCTCATAGGACAGCGATGTCTTTCCAGCCATGTAAAAATAAAACAAGCAAACATTCAATAACGTTCATCACACCACAAGTAATTCATCTGCAATGTTTAATTCTAACGTCCACAGCCTCTGCCTCCTCATGCCTGTCAAAGACTTCTTGCTGTCCTCGGAGGTCACCTGTAGCAGGCCGTACCGTAAACCAGGAAAATCCTTCATCTTAGCTTTGACATATCTGAAAGCAACCCCCCAGTGGGCAACTTCTGGGGGCCAGTCCTGAAACATGTGCACCCTGCTCTGGTGAAAATACAGCATACCCTGTTCCCATCATAGTCAGAGTATTTCTCGCCTAATAATAGGCCGTGGAGGTGGCTTGGGGTCAGTTGGTTTGTGTCCGAGGCTTCTATAAACCCGATCACAGATAGGCAGTTGGTTTGGCTGGATGGGCATCCCCAGAGTCTCGCTGAAGAAGACCTCCATACATGCCATCATCTGTGATCCTTCTGTTCGCTCCAGGATGCCTATCACATGTAGGTTTTGGTGGTGGCTGTGAGATTCCAGGTCATTTAGCCTTTCACATATGTTAGCATTACTCTTAGCCAGTTTGGCACAAAGGCTCTCCAGAATTGTGATTAACATCTGCCAGGCCGAGAGGACCGTTGATTCTAGAGTTTTAATAGAGGTGTGAGTCTCTTCCCTGAACTTTTCAATTAGGCTAATCAAATTAGCCAGTCTAGCTTCAGGAGAGTCAGTGCTTTTATTGCCTGCTGTCTTCTGGACTTTTGCATTCATGGGGGCCTTTCTCCTCACTTATTTCAGAATGTTACGAGGAAAGTACGATACGACATTCAAATAAATTTTCAGTGGTGAAATATTAAGTTTGCATGAGATTCTTGTCAAGAGTTCAAGGAGCTGGTCTGGGACTCATATACTCACTACCCATGCTCAACAGCACCCCCCAGCATAACTGTCTTTGATTTAGTCCAGGATATCTACTTGGAGCAGCTTTAAGTCCAATCTGGGCAGCATGGCTCTATTCCAGCTCTCTTTCCTCTCCTCTGGCGTGATACAGCCCCCACCGTGGTGCCTGGTCCCTTTGATTCATTACATAAACATGCATGTTGAGCAGTAGTTCATAGAGGAGAGCAGAGGAAATGCCCGGTTCAAAGTCAAATTCAGTAATTGCCATTGCGCTGGGAGCAGACACAGCTATGGCTCAGAAGGAACATAAAAGAAAAGTGCAAACCAGTTCACAGCTGATTTCAAACCATCTGACATTTATCTCAACTCCTCAGCAAAATACACAAAATGACAATGAAATAAATTCTTTCCAGCCAGGATGATCCGTCTCTCATTAGCTTCGAACATGGTTGTGTTTATATCCTGCACATTTAGTTGTTCTGCTTGAAGATGTATTGGCTGTGAATACTTGTGTTCAATATTCTGTATTTAAAACAAAAGTAAACAAACAGATAAGAACATTTACTTTAATACTTTGTTTAGAATTTCCTCTCCAAAATAGAAAGTGAGGGGACTGACAGCTGCAACAGGACGTGTGGAATGGACTTGATAAAACAAATATCAGCAGTCTGCAGTGTTTTCACGTCACCTTTTGGTATCACCTCAGCTTCGTTCCGGAACCTCGATGGATGTGAAACCAAAACCTGCCAGGTACCAGATTTTCCCAGTAAGAGTCGAGGTGAATTAAGCCGGTACCCTCTGGTAGAAGCGGGGCTTTAGTGTCAGCTGGGGAACAAAAGAAGTTTTCAGGTCTCTGTTTGCTGCAGCTGCTGCTTTAAGGAGAGGACGAGGACCAGAGGGGAGGAGGACAGAGGGGAGGAGGACAGAGAGGAGGAGGTGTAGTAAAACTGATGGCTCTTTACTGCCCCCAGTGGTCACAGTGAGTAACTACAACAAGTGTCCAAATTTAAAGCATCTCCTCAAACTGTTTCCTCCTGGCTGTTTTCTTTTGTCTTGAATGAGGATGAAAGATGTTCACCTCAGTGTTTATTTCCATGAAGCAGAGCAGTAAAACCCTGAGCTGTTTCCTCCAGTCAGAGCTCTGAGTGTTGGTCATGTGACTGAGAGGAGTGATGAGAAATAACACTGCCTGCTGCACCTTCAGATGTGAACTTGTACTAACACAGTAAACTCAACACATTTAGGACCTAAAACATGTTTGAATTCTTCTGAAATTCTAACTACTACTTCCTGCTTTCTTACAGTGCAGACGCTTTGCTGCTTGCTCTTGCCTCTTCTTGCATTCTTTTGCTTTATTTTCGCTTTTACCCTGCTAGAAGTCAGCAGCTCCTGGATACATTTAAATCACTGGGACTGTCAGATAAAGTAGGCTCCTGCCATACTTTAGAAACTTTTATGATCTTAGTGCTATCAATAGCACTAGAACTAGCCTGTACCGCATTGACTGGAGCTATAGCTAATGCTAATTAGCAACAAGATGCCCCCTTCTCCACGGACGACTTCTACAAACTTCTACAGAAAATTACAGTGCTGGAAACCAAGATCCAAAGGTTAGAAGTGAATGTGGAAGTGAATGGATTATGTGGGAATGACACCACTTTCCCGTGGAGCCAAAACAGTGGACAAGAGCATGCTAACACACGACTAATTAGCACCAACAAGACTACCAAGAAGCAGGAGGCCTGTGTACTGGGTAATAAATCTAAAAGTGGGAGTCCTCCCTGGAACTCTCTGGGTGCAAAGCCTAAGAGTAAATCATTTCCTTGGGAAATGGGAGGACGAGTAACAGGCAGAGCCCAGGCCCTGAGATTTGTGATGCGACTGGCTGGCCTGCATTATCATCCAGGCAGAGCCTCTTCAACCCCTGTTCTTGGTAGGACACAGCCGTGGATAGCAGCGAAAGGGAGAGTTAGCAACAAACCTCCCCAACAACCGAGTGTGCAACAGCAGAACAGATTTTCACCACTATTGCAGGACCCTGGATCTCCGTCTGATGACCTGGATAACATCCCGTCCTCACACAGAAGGGTAAGGACTGAGAGTAAATCAGAAAGTAAAGGCTGCAGCGAAGCTAACGACTGGGCCTCAAACTCTGATTGTGGGTGACTCTGCTGTAAGCGATGTAAGAAGCATGTGCAGTAAGAACACCAAAATACTCTGCTTTCCAAAGGATACGGTAGTCTGACTTGGCAGAAAGAATCCTGCATATTGTGGCTGAACATCCTACTGTGAAAAACATCATACTGCACATCGGGACCAATGATGTTGTGAAGCAACAGTCTGAAATGTTGAAAGAGGACTTTAATAATCTGTTGAACACAGTCAGCTCATTGAATGCTGAGGTGTTTATCAGTGGCCCTAAACCCCCAGTCTCAGCGGCATGTGCTGTCCATTCAGTGCATTTCATCGAAAACTTTTACATTCTGTGGAACCGCAGGCATCTTTTTAAGGCAGATGGACTTCGCCTTAACAAGTCAGGAGTAAAACTGTTTAGCTCCAACCTGTTTTACTTTCTGCATCACTCATCTGTTCCCTCTGCCAAGGACAAGAGACAAGAGGAATCAAAACAAGAAGAAGAGAAAACACGACACGCCAGAAACCTTGAAGGAGAGCCACCCCAGCCCCCGCCGGAAGAGAGCTGTGACCATGGGAGACATCTGAGCCAAGAGGAAGAGCCTCCACCTCTCTCACTGAAAACCAACAGTGAGGATTCAACATCTCTACCCCCCCAATCCCCATCACCAGACACACTTTCTCCCCTCTCCCCTCTGCTGGACTTCACTGATCACATGGAAGACCTGGTTAGAGCTGGGACAAAATTCACTCCGCGCACTTTCCCTCGCTCCACTCCCATTTTCTCTACCCTAAACCCCCCTCACCGTCCACCTCCACCACTGGCTCCAAGTCCTCCAAGCACAACCCGCCTTCCCGCTCCGCTATGGCGAAAAAGCTGTAATGGGAATTCCAAACATATTGCACGTAACCCTGGACTCAGGGAGACTCATCTGTGCTGTGTTTAACCGTAACAGTCAAAATATCTCTGTTCTCTGTGTTATCCAGACTTCAGGGACAATGTGTCTCTGTGGGATGATATGATTGAACCTAAAACTGGATAAATAACAGGCTCACTGAGCTCTCCTCTACGGTGGCCCGGAAGACTCAGCACAATTACAAAAGCCACAGCACGAATACAAAAGCGTAACCACGATTACAAAAGCGCTAACACGAATACAAAAGCCGCAACCACGATTACAAAAGCCTAACCACGAATACAAAAGCGCCTAACCGCAGATACAAAAAGCCGCTAACCACGAATACAAAGCGCTAACCACGAATACAAAAGCCGCTAACCACGAATACAAAAGCGCTAACACAAATACAAAAGCCATAACCACGAATACAAAAGCGCAACTTACAAATACAAAAGCCGCAACACAAATACAAAAGCCGCAACGGAAGTGAACCACAACGGAAGTGAACCACAACGGAAGTTGACCACAACGGAAGTTGACCACAACGGAAGTTGACAGGGAAAGAGACTCTTCATAGAACTTGATTACTTTCCCCACACTCGTCTATACAATAGTACAGTGGCAGTCTAGCCGCCCGCAATCTGGGGATCCGGGTTCAAAACTCGGAAAGAGCATACTTTTCAGGTGACTTTTTCCGCATGATAAAGTCTGCCAAATTACTAAATGTAGGCCTACATGGAAGAAGATCTTCTTACCAGTTTGATAAATAAGTAATACTTTGCTCAGGTCAAATAATATACAGTGTGATATTTGTGTGAATTAAACAGCTGTCTGTGCAGATTAGCTTCAAAAATAGAGATCATTGCTCATTAGGAGTTCTCATTTCTGCACGTCTGAGAGAGAAATGCCCAATAACATACTTGCTCCATGATGTCTGCAATATTGCAACAAAGTTGGCCTGAATGGCCTGAAAAAATGCCAGCAAAGACTACCCCTGTTCAAGGCGATGCGCAATTCTGCCCTTTATGGAAGGTGTTAGGCTTCTTCTGTTTTACACAGGCTATTATTGACATATATATATATATATATATATATATATATATATATAGATAGATAGATAGATAGATAGATAGATAGATAGATAATAACTCTGTGAAATAACATTACTCTTTTACTCATTGATTGCTTTTTCTGGCTCCAGACATCATGGAGCAAGTATGTTATTGGGCATTTCTCTCTCTCAGACGTGCAGAAATGAGAACTCCTAATGAGCAATGATCTCTCTATTTTTGAAGCTAATCTGCACAGACAGCTGTTTAATTCACACAAATATCACACTGTATATTATTTGACCTGAGCAAAGTATTACTTATTTATCAAACTGGTAAGAAGATCTTCTTCCATGTAGGCCTACATTTAGTAATTTGGCAGACTTTATCATGCGGAAAAAGTCACCTGAAAAGTATGCTCTTTCCGAGTTTTGAACCCGGATCCCCAGATTGCGGGACGGCTAGACTGCCGCTGTACTATTGTATAGACGAGTGTGGGGGAAAGTAATCAAGTTCTATGAAGAGTCTCTTTCCCTGTCAACTTCCGTTGTGGTCAACTTCCGTTGTGGTTCACTTCCGTTGCGGCTTTGTATTTGTGTTGCGGCTTTGTATTTGTGTTGCGGCTTTTGTATTCGTGTTGCGGCTTTGTATTTGTGTTGCGGCTTTGTATTCGTGTTGCGACTTTGTATTTGTGTTGCGGCTTTGTATTGCGTGTTGCGACTTTTGTATTCGTGTTGCGGCTTTGTATTTGTGTTCGCGGCTTTTGTATTTGTGTTGCGGCTTTGTATTTGTGTGACTTTATGTGTTGCGGCTTTGTATTAGATGTTAGCGGCTTTGTATTCGTGTTGCGGCTTTTGTATTAGGTGTTGCGGCTTTTGTATTAGATGTTGCGGCTTTTGTATTACGTGTTGCGGCTTTTGTATTAGGTGTTCGCGGCTTTTGTATTACGTGTTGCGGCTTTTGTATTAGGTGTTTGCGGCTTTTGTAATCGTGTTGCGGCTTTTGTATTCGTGCTGTGGCTTTTGTAATTGTGCTGAGTCTTCCGGGCCACCGTACTCCTCACTCATTCGAGCATACATGTACACAGTGTATGTGTGTTGCTGTGAGTCCTTCTGCAGAAGACTTGAATAAACTCACAGAAAGACGAGTGTTTGCCTGAGCTGTTTATTTGAAAACTTGAATTGCCATCACATTTGGTGTTGTCGGCTCGTCACACGCGTGAGGGGACTCGGAGCTGAAAGTGAAAACCGTGCACGGCCAGAGTCTGGGACTCTGGGACTTCAAACCTCCCCTCCAAAAATAGGGTGAGATGTTGAGGGCCTGACGCCTGAGTGTCTGGGACTCCCTCACCGCTGTGATCCATAAGAACATGATGGCTGGCAGCACTCTCTTTCTGGTGAGTAGATTGTTCGAGTGGGACGATTCTCGCTTCCTCTCAGGGTGAAGTGTGACAGACGTGTCAGCAGGGCAGGCCTGGGGCCGCTGTGTGAATCGGCAAAGCTTTGTGTTAAAGGTACTATAGTCAAGAAATCACTGTGGGACAGTGGATTTCTTAAAAAGGCCTGGGATCTTCTGTTGCAGCAGTTTTGTTTGGGTCTGGGACCCACGGTGTAAAACTGTTTCTTTTGGGTCAGGGACCCATGGTAAGATAGAGGAGTGTGAGTACAGGACACACTGTAAAATGTGGTCTAAGATTTTACTATTTTACTCGAGTTGCAATTTTGGGGAAGGTAAAGTAAATATACAGTATGGTTGAATGCTGAACGTGTTTACTACAGATGCATGAATGAATTGCAAATGAAAAAAAAAATTGGGTGAGAATTAATAACAGCCTTGTGTGAATGAATTGCGACTGGAAAAAAAAAGAGAGAACGTGTGAATGCTAAACAAAGGTTTTTCTTGCTTTCAATAGAAACACGTAAGAAAAGTAGATCGGTGAGCAGCCTTTTCCCAGGCACCCGGCTTCAAGGTCCTGATAACGAGATTTAAACAACCTCCCAAATTTAAAACAAAACAGAAGCTAAATTCAGCTAAATTCTAAATGTAAGAGAAAAAAACCCTGAAAGGTTGATTTGTTATTACATTCTGGGAATTAAGGGTCATTTAAAGACTATGGAAAATGGGTTCAAATAACAGTAAGAAGGAACAAGACCCTTCAATAATGAATGCTCCTAATATTAACAAATCATGGTAATCAAAGCACTGACCAACTGGACATTTGGGTAAAAGAGTGTGGCTTTCCAGTAACAGGCAGCTCCAGTCTCAGACAATCAGAAACTTAAAAGAGTAAGTTAACAAAAAAAAAAAGTCAATGAAAAGAGAAAACCCAGAACAGAGTGGACTTCATGTACAGATTGTTTAAGGAAGCACTTGTCAGCATGTCTTAACATTTCTGCATCTCAGTGTGTCAAACCAGGTCCTGATCTGGACCCGGTCCACCCCCCCAAGAAGACAGCACCAGCCTGTATCAGTATCACTGCTACTACCTGCAACACAACAGCCGTCAGCGCAAAAACTACGACGCCCTGGGTGAGGCCACAGGAGAAGGGGCAGGGGGAACCTGTCACTCCTCCACCGTACAAAGAAGAACATTTTTATCGGATCCAAAATGGAGGTGAAGGATTTGCCTCAGTGCTACAGAGAGTAAAAGCAGATTTTTCACAGAGACTCACAGAAATCTACAGCACACACAGGCTCACAAGAACCAGGAGCCGGTGGGAGAAAACAAACTCCCTGAGAAGCCCACCTGAGACACTGTGTCATCAATGGCAACAAGCCAGAAGTCAGTGACGTGGTGAAACTACTGTGTGACCTGGGATTTTGCAAATCTTGAGACTGTTGAAAAAACTGAAGCTGTTTTAATTCCTCAAACGACAAAACAAAGAGGAAAAAACACACAGCTGCAGACAGGCTGCCAACGGCACAGCTGACGGTGTACGAGGACCAGAACTGAGGAAGAGCCAGGGGTCGTGGTTGCAGAGGCAGAGGAAGAGGATGTGGCATATCTGACGCTTGTTTGAAAAAAGAAAACAGCAAAAAACTGGACACTGGGCCAGAGATCATCCTGAGAATGAAAATGATAAATGGCTTATTGACTGGAGGAGGGGGGGACTGTGGCCAGAGAAGGAACGGACGGGTTTGGACACAGGAGCTGAGGTGATAGAACAACCTACACATGAATCCCGTGAGAGCACACACACATACAGACACAGACACAGACACAAAGGTTAAACTTGAGACAGATATGAAGACTCTGATAAATGAGTCTGCATGATCTTTTACCTTGAACAGAGACAGGAATTTAGCTCTGTCTGATATGTGCTGGGTCCAGGCTACAAGGAAAATAGCACTCAAGACTCTTCCCAGGACAAGCCGGGGCCCAATGTGCTGGTAGTCTTCTCCATCCCTGTCTTGATAGGTAACAGAAAAAGTGTGGTGAATGTGTTAAAAAACAGGAAGCCAGCAAGTTTAGTATTAATTCCTCGTCAGCCGCAGCCTGTTGAAAAAAGTGGGCCAGATAATGTTTTTAACTCACTAAAATTAGCTTTGTTAAACGTTAGGTCTTTGGCAGGCAAAACATTTTTAATCAATGATTTTATAATAACTCACAATCTTAATTTCATGTTTTTAACTGAAACTTGGTTGGACCAAGATAACAGTGCAGCTGTCCTTATCGAGTCGACCCCTCCCAACTTCAGTTTTATGAGTGAAGCTAGAGTGCATAAGAGAGGAGGTGGAGTTGCCATTTTGTTTAATGACTCCCTCCAATGCAAAAAGATTTCTTATGGGAATTTTGCTTCTTTTGAATATGTGGCTCTTCAGCTGAATTCCTCTTCTAGAGCTATTTTTCTAAACATCTACAGGCCCCCTAAATACTGTGCAAACTTTTTTGATGACTTTGGTGAACTGCTGTCTATAATCTGTGTTGACTTTGACTGTGTGGTTATTGTTGGTGATTTTAACATCCATGTTGACAACCCCCTGGACAGAGGGACTAAAGAACTGTTCTGTGTTCTTGATAATTATGGACTGACTCAACATGTGACGGAGCCCACGCACAATAAGGGGCACACTTTGGACTTGGTCATCTCCAAGGGTCTGGACATTCCCAAGGTTGTGGTGACTGATGTTGCTCCCTCTGATCATTCCTGTGTTTTCTTTGAGAGTGCTATCTGTGTGCACACAAATGTTAAAACAGAGGTGATCACAGAACGACATATCACGGAAAACACCAGTGAAGAATTTATTGAGGCTTTCTCCCCAACACCTGCCCTTCCACAGGTCTCAGTCAATGAGCTCGTGGATAATTTCAGTTCAAAAATTACAAATGTTATTGATGCCATTGCACCAGCCAAGGTGAAGGTGGTCTCTGGTAAGAGAAGATCTCCATGGAGAAATGCCACGCTGGTTAGAACTCAAAAAAGAGAGTGTCGAAAAGCTGAACGCAGGTGGCGGAAAACAAATTTCCAGGTTCATTATGACATCTATAAAGAGAGACTTCGCATTTATAATTTAGAGCTGAGAAATGCAAGGCGGTCCTTCTTCTCTGACATCATCACCAAAAACACTAATAATGCACGTGCCCTGTTTGTTGCTGTCGACAGGCTAACCAACCCTCCTGTGTCTGTAGCCTCTGACCTTCTATCCACCAGGGCCTGCAATGAATTTGCTTCCTTCTTCGCAGACAAAATTCAAACAATTAGGCAAGCAATCAGCGGCTCCATGTCAGGTACAGGATATGTCCTATCCCTGTGTCGACTTAAAAACAATACATATAGCATGAGACAATTTGATTCTATTAACCATGAAAACCTGGAGGACATAATACAACATCTGAAATCCTCGTCATGCTGCCTTGATATTCTGCCAACAGTTTTTTTCAAAAAGGTGTCTAAATGCATGGCCTCAGATTTACTACAAATTGTCAACATGTCTCTCCTCTCAGGTTTTTTCCCCACAGGCCCTGAAAACTGCAGTCATTAAGCCACTCTTAAAAAAGAGCAATCTAGATAGTTCACTAATGAGGAATTATAGGCCCATATCAAATCTCCCATTTCTAAGTAAAATAATTGAAAAGGCTGTTTTTCAACAGCTTAGTGCTTTCTTGGCACTAAATAACTGTTTTGATGTCTTCCAGTCAGGTTTTCGACCACACCACAGCATTGAGACGGCTCTAGTTAAGGTCTTCAATGACATCCATTTAAACACTGACAGTGGCAGAATTTCAGTCTTAGTATTATTGGATCTCAGTGCTGCATTCGACACGGTAGACCACAACATATTACTAGACAGACTTGAAAACTGGGTTGGACTTTCTGGCACAGTACTAAACTGGTTTGAATCCTACTTAAAGGACAGGGACTAATTTGTGTCTATAGGTAACTACACATCTGAGCTGACAGAAATGAAATGTGGAGTTCCCCAAGGCTCCATTCTGGGGCCTCTTTTGTTTAACATTTACATGCTTCCACTGGCTCAGATTATGAAAAACAACAAAATATGTTACCATAATTATGCTGTTGACACACAGATCTACATAACCATTTCACCAGGAGACTATGATCCCATACAGGCACTGAGTAACTGTATTGAGCAGGTCAACGACTGGATGTGCCAGAATTTTCTCCAATTAAACAAAGATAAGACTGAAGTTATTGTTTTTGGAGCCAGGGAGGAACGATTGAAAGTCAGTGCTCGACTTCAATCTGTAATGTTAAGAACCACGGACCAAGCCAGAAATCTTGGTGTAGTCATGGACTCAGACCTGAATTTGAGGAGCCATATTAAGACAATTACAAAGTCAGCCTACTATCACCTGAAGAATATATCAAGGATAAGAGGCCTTATGTCTCAGCAGGACCTGGAAAAGCTTATCCATGCATTTATCTTCAGTCGACTTGACTACTGTAACAGTGTCCTTACAGGGCTTCCTAAGAAATCCATCAGACAGCTGCAGCTGATTCAGAACGCTGCTGCTCGAGTCCTCACTAAGACCAAAAAGGTGGATCACATCACTCCAGTTCTGAGGTCTTTACATTGGCAGGATTTCAAAATCCTGCTGTTAGTTTATAAAGCCCTAAATGGTTTAGGGCCAAAATATATTTCTGATCTTCTGCTTCGTTATGAACCAACCAGACCTCTCAGGTTGTCTGGGGCAGGTCTGCTTTCTGTCCCCAGAGTAAAAACTAAACAAGGAGAAGCAGCGTTCAGTTATTATGCTCCGTATATTTGGAACAAACTCCCAGATAACTGCAGGTCTGCTGAAACTCAACTCTTTTAAATCAAGACTGAAGACCTTTCTACAGCTTTTAATTAAATATTTAAGATTTTTCTTTTTATTGATAACTTACACTGCACTGTAACTTTTACTGTCCTGTTTTCTTTTTCTTTGTTTTTAGCTTTTTATCATTGCTTTTATTTAAATATTTTTCCATTTAACTCTTTTAACCCTGATTGTACCACTGTAACTTTTCTTTGTTTTTAGCTTTTTAACTCTTTTAACTTTTATTATATTTTATGTTGCTTTCAAATGTTTTTATTGTTTTCCCCTGTTGCTTTTATGTTTTTTGTAAAGCACTTTGAATTGCCTTGTTGTTGAAATGTGCTATACAAATAAACTTGCCTTGCTTGCCTTGCCTTGAAATTGGCTCTTTGAGTTTCCTTGTTGAGCTGCAGTGGAAGGAAACAAACACAAAGAGGGAACTTGGTCTAAAACAGAGCTTGTAGATCCCCACTTGACCTGTGAACTCAGTCATTTTCTCACATTTGGACATTTCAACAAGTGAATATAAGAGTTTCTCTGTCTGTTATGTTTTCAAATTCAGGGTGTATTTTTATTCTGTTGGGAAACAGTTTCTTTCTCAGAGCCTGGTATTTGTGGCCTGATGTGAGGAAGTGCAGCTCTGACTGTCACAAGAGACAGACGAGATCTTTTCTACCTGGTGCAGTAAACTTAGAAACAAACTGATTTGCACCTTTCTGAATATATTGTGCACTATGTATATGGTGTTTACTGTAGTGATGTGTTGTGCAAAGATGTGTGGCATTAATGTAACAGTGATGTTGAATATGTCTTGACAGTTTTAAACACATGAAGAAAGGGAGGTGGAAAAAGGCCTGGGAAGCCAAGACACCAGCTGAAATCTGTCAGTAATTAGAAAGCAGCCCTGGTCGTGTCAGTGCAGATTAATATCAGCTGGTTCAGTCCCAACTGATGGCCTATAAAAAGCTGTGTCATTAACAGTGTGCAACAAGAAGAACTTCTTATAATGTGTGAAACCAAAAAGCTCTCTCAAGACCTTCGCAACGTTATTGTTGCAAAACATAGCGATGCCATTGGTTACAGAAGGATTTCTAAACTTCCAGCGAGCACTGTTTGGGCCATAATCCGGAAGTAGAAAGAACATAATTTCACCAGAAACTGGTCACGACCAGCTGCTGCTTGCAAGATTTCTGACAGAGGAGTGAAAAGAATTATCATATATTTATTATCATATTATTATAAGTTGTCCAAGAGCCAAGGAGACTTGTGGAGTCATTCAGAATAACCTGGAACTGGCAGGAACAATTGTTCCAAAGAAAACAATAAGTGAACTGAAACACCATGTCCTGTTTGCACACTCACCACACAAGACTACATTGCTGAAGAAAAAGCAGGCTGAAGCTCGTTTAAAGTTTGCTGCACAACATTTGGACAAACCTGTGAAATACTGGGAGAATACAGTCCAGTCAGAAAAGAGCAACATTCAACTCATTGGATGCCATAATACACACCATGTTTGGACCATGTGTATTTCAACACGTCCTGTTGTGGTTGTGGATCTATGAGTTGAGTCAAACCATCTGCTGAGTTACACTCACAGTTAAATATAGGCCTCTGCTAACTTTGTCGCTAACCTTATTGTGTTTAGATGGTTTTGCTCAAAAGCTTTTTTCCCATAGAGAGAAGAGGAAGGAAAAGAATAAGAGACCCTGATAACTGGAAGAAAAATGTCCAACAAAGGCTGCGTTTCACAGGCTATCAAGTAAAGTTATGTAGCCTAATTTTAACTGAAGTTAAATAGGCTACAACAGAGCGCCTGTCGTTTACTCGCGAAGCGCCGTCTCCCACACGCTGCATCCTGTGTAGTCTACCAAAGCCTCCCTCCGCTACTGGTTTGGGTGGCTGATTTTCAGGCTGATCAACATCTTGCCCCTCCTGTGACCCAGGGAGTATTCAGAGCCAGTGAGCAACGGACTTTCAAAATAATAAGTTTCTTTTTTCATATTATTAACGTGCAATAAAATAATTGTGGGTATTATTGTTTTTTACAGAATATTTAGAATGACAAAGAATTTTGGTTTTAACACTGAATGACACGATGTAAAGTCTGACAATAACACACTGACACGCTCTGAAAGCTAGCAGGAAGTCCTGCCAGCAGAGATAGGGTGATGTTTGTTGATCAAGAAAATTGTTAATTGTTAAATGCTTGATGATGATGAATTACCAACAGTTTTTAATAACACATATGTGCTTTACCTGACAAACAGAATCAGTATAAAGTGTATTACTCAATTTATAATTATCTGGTTTAAGTAGATAAGTAATAGTTTGATGATATTATGAAAAAGTTTCTTAACTTTGGTTCAGCTGAATAAGTTCTTCTTACTAGCTTAGCAACATGGACTGGAGCAAGACTTTCAGAGTGGTGAGTTTTAACCGAGCTCTGTCTCTACATCACAGTAAGAACTGTTCATTGTCCATTGGCTGCCTGCAGGGTAGCTAGTGTTTGGAAGGGAGAGGAGAGGCAGCAGGCGGCGTCTTGTCACTGGCCGTGTTTCCATCAACTTTTTTTATGCACTTTTTGAAGTATCACATTAGAAAAGACTTGAGGTGGTTCTTGCCTTTGTCGAAAAAGAGTTAACGCGCTAAAAGGGAAACAGAATAAGAACTTGTAACTCACGTCTGATCAGCTGTTCGTGCTGTAGGCGTGTTGCCGGATATTCCCATAACACGCGGACACATGAAACACATTCATGAACATCTCTCTCCATTATTCTCAGATCCCTGGTCCTCAGGTCCATGCGACTGGTTTTGTTTGTGGTTTGGAACTCATAAGTCTTGTTTATTACAGCCATTTGTAATGTCAGACATAACTACACTTGCTGTATTCCAAACCAGCAGATAAAAACGCACCTATTTAGTATATACATTATTTTTCTTTTTTGCAACTTTTCAAAAGCTCACTTAACAATTCACATGACAATTAGATGGAAACATGGCTACTGAGTGTTTTCCCACCTGTTTTTGCAAACTTATTACATGCACAAGAAAGGTATAACTCAAAGGAGAGGGAAAAATCACAATATGATATACTTTTACCATTTTAATATATGATAATATTTAATTAATTTATCATTGAATATCCATAATTTTAAGAGAAGGGAGGAGAATGCATTTATAGAAATAGGCCGGCATATGTCTTCTGTGTTCATGTGTACCATATTTGGTTTGATAGTGAAATGACTGATCGTACATTGTCTGTATGGACATTAGAGATCAACCAATCCCAGCAAACATACATTTTGAGCTATTCTGTCACATCCTGTCCGTGTCTGTATGTAAGTTGCAGTTCTTGGTATTTTGAAATTTTGCAAAAGTAGTGAGCGTACAGCGTGTATAACAGTGTAAATTTGCTGTCCCCTCAAAATAACACACAGCCATAAATGTTTAAACCGCTGGCAACAAAAGTGAGGACACCTGTAAGTGAAAATGTCCACATTGGGCCCAATCAGCCATTTTCCCTCCCCGGTGTCATGTGACTTGTTACTCTTACAGGGTCTCAGGTGTGAAAACCTGACATTCTAACAAAGGGTCATTTCTTCAGTGTGTCACATGAAAAGATAATCAAATATTTACAAACATGTGAGGGGTGGACTCACTTAAGTGAGATACTGTAGTTAACCTGACAAAGAGTATCAGTATACAGTTTATTGCTGGTATTACTTCATTTATAATCATCTGGTTTAAGTAGTTTTATGTGATTGACCCTGCTTTAATGTTAAAGGTTTGATCCCAGTTTGACACTTTGATGATATTAAAACATTATGAAAAAGTTTTTTAAAGAGGTCATATTCTGCTCATTTTCAGGTTCATCATGTTATTTAGGGGATGTAACAGAACTCCTCTTTTCACCCTGTGTGCATGCAATGCATTTACAGAAACAGGTGGGCGGACATATATTCTGTGTTCATGTGTACCATGTTTGGTGTGATCTGGATAACAGACCACTTACAGGGTACTGATCATGGCTCATCTGCACGGACATTAGAGATCAACCAATCAGCAAACATGGATCATATACTAGATACATAGATATAGAGATATCATGTCACATCCTGTCTGTGTCTGTATATAAGTTGCAGTTCTTGGTATTTTAAAAAAGCAGAACTCCGGTCGACGCTGTTTTGCTCTGTTCTTTTCTTCTGTAGAAGCTTTTTTGCTGATTGTACTTTAATAAAAGACACTTTGAGTAAAGAATCTCAAAGATTATTTTTCCTCTCCTCCTCCTCCTGCTGCTGCAAGGTAAGGTTCTTCCACACTGCCACACACTGAGCCGAGGGCCACACCCCACACTGATCTTATTCTCTAGATCTGGAGTTTAGGAACTGGTTCCAGGTTGTGTTTGAATCCTCTACTCCCTGATGAGAAACGGGGGGAGGAGCGGGGAACGGCAAGGAAAGGTAGAAAGTCTGGAGTTAGACTTCTGATACTGAGGTAGGCCAGAACCTGATATTGAAACTAGCTCGTTATCAGGGACCATTTTATCCAAAGCGACTTACTTTTGAGGAACAACATACGATCATCAACAGAGCATCAAATACAGATCTACAGCTGACAATACACAGCACTAATAAATACTATAAAGAGCTTATAGCACATCGCATAAATGGGAAATACCTGGAGAAAGAAGTAAGAGTTAACAAAAAAGTGCATTCAATATAAGATAATTGTAGGGATAGAAATAGAAGAGCATAGGAAGTGCATGTTAGAGGTTAGGAGTTAGGTGTTATAAGAGGAAGTGTTCTCTGCACAGTTTTCAGGAGCTTCTTGAAGTCAGAGAGGGACGCCCCTTCTCTGATGGCGTGTGGTAGCTCATTCCACCATCGTGGTGTCATAGATGAGAACAGGGACTGAGGTCGCTTTGTGTGAAGGGCTGGCAGAGCCAGGCGCCGTTCGTTGGAGGAGCGTAGCGGCCGAGAAGGAACGTAGGTTTGTTTTATGGAGTTTAGGTAGATGGTGCAGACCCGGTGGTCACTCTGTATGCAGCATTAGTGACTTGAATTTAAATCTTGAGGCCACGATGGAGCCAGTGGAGGTCACTGAGTAATGGAGTGACATGAGTCCTTTTGGGCTGATCAAAAACCAGACACATTACTGCTTTCTGAACCATTTGTAAGGGTTTCATCGCACAAGCTGGAAGACCTGATTGGAAGGCAGGGAGATAACCACGGCCTGTACCAGAAGCTGGGTGGCATACTGAGTGAGGTAGGGCCTGATTTTCCTTATGTTGTATAGAGCAAAGCGGCATGACCGAGAGTCAGAAGCAACATGGTCTGAAAAGGACAGTTGGTCATCAATCATGACACCCAAGTTTCTCACCACCCTGGTTGAAGTGATGGTTGAGGAGCCAATTTGTAGTTTAATGTTATGGTGAATAGATTGCTTGGCTGGAATGACCAAGATTTCAGTCTTAGAGGTTTAGTTGAAGAGACAGTCCGTGATCTGCTCTGAGATGGTGAGGTCGTCTGGCAGGAAGGATAGGATAGGCCTCACTCTATCTTGTGTAGGATTTGAACATAGTGCGCCGAGGTCTTTGGGTGGCGACCCGAGAGAGCCGGGTTTCTAGGGGTTAACACGAGGCTATGTGGCGCCCAGCAGCGTGGCTCCAGAAAAAACAGTAGTTGGTTCTCCTGTGTGGACACAGGCAGGGTGCTAAATGAACTTTTTTGTTCAGCAGCCAGTAAACGCTCAAAGTCTACCACTCAGTAGATTAGCATTGTTTTTAGCTGATGATGAAGTAAATCTAGCAGACATTTGCATATTTGACCAGTAACTGGCTGGTAGATGGAGCCATGTTTGGACCCTGTGTACAGGGTTTTTATTGAGTTAAACTACAAGAAGCTGTCTCTGTGTCTCTGAGATATTAGAGGTGTCTTGAAACTGAGTAACAAAGCAGCAAAAGCAGGCTGCTGCCCTGTGCAGTGGGACTGAGCCTTGTCCTGGAGGAAAGCCTGAGAAAAGAAGAGGATGTTGCCTTCACTGTCCGGGGGTGAGCGCTTCACTATAAAGGTTCTTTGTTTTAAAGAGAGGGTGTTGTGTATAAGTCAGTTTCCTAATGTTTAAATATACTGCAGAGATGAGTAAGTATCACATATATAGAATAATTTGATAGAATTGCAAAATGTTTTTTACTTTGACAGAAAATCTAAAAAGAGAAATCATCTAAAGATTATTCTACATTTTATTTCTTTATTTTTACCCTTAAACAAATCAACTCATAAGAAAATATTACTCAAAGTAAAATTGCTGAACTTAAAGACTAACCACAGGAGCCTTCCACTGAAGACTGACAGGAAGTCAGCCTCCTGCCAGCAGAGATAGTGTAATGTTTGTTAGTTATGATGAAATCAGCTCTATAAAATGTGTGAAATGTATTACAAGTGATGAACATTATGTTTTAAGAAAGTAATAAGGATGATAAATAATTGATAAACGATTGAGGATGCTGGATTACCAACAGTTTTTACTAACAAATGTCCTTTACCTGACAAAGAGTATCAGGATACAGAAAGTTTGAGTGGAGAATCGGGTAGAAGGAGGTGGCCGATGAGGTGCTGGGGTCAGGAGCAGAGGGAGAGAGGGGGGAGCACATGTGGGGGGAGAGGAGGAGACACAGGCAGGCCAAAACACAAGAGAAAAACAGAATCACAAGAAATAAAAAGGAGAAATAGACAGGACACTCATCGTCAGCCAGGCTGCCACCACAATGCTCAACAACTCAAACTTTGCACAAAATTCAAACATTGTGGAAATGTAGTGTCACCTGTTTTTCATGCATGGGCGTGGCACAGCCCACTGTCTTGTGATTGAACATCCAACATTATAACATTGTAGATAAATCATAAAGTGTGGAAAAGCACAATAGGTCTCCTTTAACAAACTCCTCCTAGAGAATTAATCTGAAATCATATTCAAATCCCGGCTGTGCGATCTGAAGGCTTTAACTCCCCAACAGTTAAGCTCTGTGAAGCTGTATGATCCCAGTTACGTTACCGTAGAGGAAGACATTTGGTTGTGTTGCTAGTTGTTAGCCGGCAGGTCCGTTGTGGAGAAGAGTCTGGTTCTGTTGCAGTCTCTTGCTGTGTCGTGTTGGGATCGTACAGATGAGAGGGTCTGGCCCTTCGTCTGTTCTCCTCAGAGTTAGCAGCTTGGCTAACTCAGCTGGTGGCAGGGATCTATAGCAGGACTTTATGTTCTGCTCCAAGCGGGCCACGCTGGGAGGCCGCCGCGCTGTCAGGTTGGCGGCTTCAGCCGTCACATCCAGAAGAGAAGCGAAGACACCGACGCTGTGTTGTAGGTTTTATTAATGAGGTGACATCATAGGTCACAGGTCACCTGACCAATCGTAGCTGAGAGCTGAGTTCAGGAATCTGAGTTCATCGACGGAAAGATGAAATTTCTGTTATGATCACAAACGAACAGCTTCATCTGTGAGCTCCCTGTGATCCCAACAACATGCAACAAGTGTTTGTTCCAGAAATAATGTCAGAACAAACACCAACAAGGAAGAGTGCACAGTCTGTCCCCTGTCAGGTGGATTAATCATCATGTAAACCTCCTCATCCAAACTCAGAGGGGCGTTCAACAAGTGGGGGGGGCATCGAGTACAGGAGACAGGCAGGACGTCCTAAACCAATGAGCATTAACATTAAACATTAAATTAGTGAAACAGCTGGACGATGTTCTGTGGCTGCAGTAACGAGCTCACATCAGCACGTACAGATATTTGTTCTTCTTTTCTTATTTGATTAAATAAAAGTTAACTGAAAGACAGCAGTTTGTGATTTGATCTGATTGTGGGTAAACTATAGGTACACTGTGTTTGTGTGAACTTCAGCTCACAGCTTTAGTGATGTCACTGAACAATGTTAGGTAGATATTAAAAAACCTGCTCCCTTTAATAACCTGATCTCTCAAACAGGTTTCACTCTGAAGAATGGAAGGTCTCTACTTTAACAGCAGCTCACAGGACCAAAGCTACAATTACAGCAACACCACCTATGACTATGAGGATTACAAGGAGCTCGATGAAAAATTTGGTCTCATCGTATCTGTGCTGACATACATAATCACTGCTCTCGGCCTTCCTCTGACCCTGGTGGCCATCTATTCTCTTTATTCTATGGTATGTACATTCTGACTGAGAGTTATTTATTTCCTGTCTGTGTGGTGTGTCTGTCCTACAGTCTGTCTGTCTGTAAAGGATCTGGATCTGGTTTGGGGGCTAGGTGTCAGGGGGCTGGGACAAAGGCTTGGAATGATCTCTAACCTGACAGGAATAATTGACTCCAGAATTCAAATGTCCATGAAGCTGATTGGACCCTAAACACATGCAGTTTCCATGTGTGGCTCCATTCCAGCCTTCTCTTAAACTATTGAGCTTAATGACTCTATCAAGTTCTTTGCCTCCAGTTCTTATTTGTGTGATCCTCCCTGAAATGCAGATTCAGGAGGTCACCTTGCAAGCACAAACATGAGCCTCAAACTGCGACTCCAGTCTGATAAATCCAGCTCATGTGTTTGAGCCAGAATGCTGAAAAACTGCTGCAGAAGCTGCAGGAAATCTGGCCCTTAGTCTTGTTCCTGCAGTGATTGGCCAGTGTGTCATATCTGAGATTTCTGTTGGATGAAAAAGTCAGAAATGGCTCTGACTGCAGCTGCTGGGCAGAGCAAGATGACAGATTTGGGAGGAGGTGGACTTCACAACATGTTTCCAACTGCTTGTTGACTTTTACCAATGTTTTCCTGCAGGTGAGAAGAGATCATGTTGCTCCCATCTACGTGATCAACCTTCTCATTACTGACTTGATTCAGTTCTGCTGCTTGATCGTTCGGGTGGCACCAGACGTGGATCAGGGGATAGCGGACATCTTCCGATGTATTTACCTCTCTGCTCTGTTGGCCAGTGTTTACTTCATGGTCTGCGTCGCCCTGGAAAGGTATAATAATAAATTATAATAATAAATTTTATTTATAATGCACTTTACATTTCAGGGAAGTCTCAAAGTGCTACAGCAACAAGGGGTTAAAAACAGTTCCAGAATATGACAAAATCAAAATCAGCAATCGCAATAAAACACCGTAACAAAAGATTTAAAACCATGACCGTTAAAAGGCCTTTTGAAATAAAAAGGTCTTTAGGCCCTTTTTTTAAAAGCCTTCATCTATCTGTCTATCCAGTATGTGTGTAGCTCCTTCTGTGTCTGAACATTATATTAGTTTATAACTCTGAAGCTCCTCAAAGACTTTGTGTCCATCTTGTATTACAGGTATTTGGTCATCGCCCACCCACTGTGGTACCGCTTCAGACGAACCATCAAGACCTCTGTGGGGGTCTGTGTCCTGGTCTGGGTCCTTTCTGTTGTTTGTGCTGTCCTTTACTATTTCATTGATTATCTGGCCACATTCATATTCCTCTCCATCCTCTTCCTCCTTCCCTTCCCTCTGTTCATCTTCTCCCTGGTTGGGACCGTCAAAGCCCTGTCTGCTTCCATCTCGGTCCCCTCTGATGAAAAACGACGAATTGTGGGAATTTTGGTTCTGGTGCTGCTTATTTACACTCTGCTGTTCCTGCCCAGCATCATTTTGTTCCTAAACCTTCTGAACGCAAAATATGACTTTACTCTCAACATCCTGTCTCTCAGCTTCCTCAGACTGAGTCCTCTTGCAGACCTGGTCCTGTATGTCCTCATGAGGAAAGGGGTCATAGACAAGTTTTTGGCCTCTGTGTGTTGCAGCAGAATGGACAGCAGTGATATCAGCAGTCCATCAGTTTTTAAGCCAATAGATGACAGGACAGAACAACGTCAAATAATTTAAAGCAACATGTTAGTGTTTCTGGTTAGCAGTCTGGCTCTATTGTTTTTTTTAATCCTTTTGGTATCTGTGGCTGGGACATCTCTTGTTGAAGGCGCCACTTTTATTTTTACAATCAATAAAGAAGAAGTTCCTGGTCTTCTTATTCAGGGTAATTCAATCCTTTTCCAACAGCTATTTCAGATTGTGCAAGCCACAGAATGTTCTGAATGTCCTTTTTTTCAAAGTAAAAGCTCTCAATTCAACTCAAAATAAATTGCTGCAAAAAAAATCACCTCACACTTATATTTTGTAGGCACAAACTCTTAAGAGGAAGTGATTATGTCAGTAACTATTGCTGTTATGACTGAGATCTATTTCAGCACAGCTATCAAAGTAAACTATCAACTTGCTCTGGTTCACTGTGATGGCTTCAACACATGGAAATAAAATCTGTTTTATTAGTTTGGAGCTGGAAGTTGATGTCTGTCATTATTCTCCTTTAATCACAGAAGCAAAGCAGATATTATTTTAGATGAACTGAGCTTATTATAGCCCGCCTCGCTGTCTTCTTCCTAAATCTTTATTTGGACTGTTGTTTGGATGTTTAACACAGGGAGAGCATCTCAACACGTCTTTAGCACTTTTCCCTTTTCCAAGTGTCATTTCTGCTGTTTTAGTGGTAGGCATGCTAGTGTTTAGGATGGGATTCAGAGCAGCTGTTTTGCAGCAGCTGTTGTGTGCTTGGCAATATGGATAAAATCTTAAACCACACTTTATGTCACTTTATATGAAATTGTACATTTTCTGGAAATCCAATAAAAATCAGTTTGTAGACCAAACTGTGAATGTTTGTCTTTGAGCAACAAATGAAGGTTCAACAAAATCTCTGCTGGTTGACAAATCTCTATTGTCTATATGAACATAAAGCCCAACCTGCTGTTACCAGGGAGGCGTCCTGCACTTTCTGACCAAATGAGGTTTTCTCACAGCTCTTAAAGTTTTCAGACTTTTTTAGATAAGAATTTGGGGCAGAAATGATAAAGTGTGACAGGGACAGTCACAACAGATCAGACCAATATCTAATATGACACAGGAAACTGGTTTGAACCCAAATGCAGGAACTCACTAGATGGAGGTATGGTGAGTAATTTTTTATTAACAAATAACAAAAATCTTACAGTTCAGCGGTGACGGTGGCAGTCTGAGATGAAGAAACAATCCAGAGAACATCACAGATGGCCTACATGTGCATTATTGTATTATTTTGTGTTGTTCAGACGTAGCCTACAACCTGACAGACCCGTTAGTGAGCACAGACCTGCTACACCATATATAGCCTACACCACCCCTGCGTGTGTTTGCTAAATGAGTGAGTGAAATGTGCGACGGTAGATCCAGCTGTTGGATCACAAGTTAACCTGATCATGTACCGAGGCCACAGCTGACTGCACGCTGTGTTCGGACGCAGTGTAACTCAGCCTGAACATCCAGACTGTTTCACTTGCGTATGACAAACTGTTAATCTCACATCAACTCGTCGTCAGATAAATAACGATACATGATACAAATGTGGACTGGCACGCCAGTGTTGGAGACAACGTCAAAGATAGCGGAATATAAAGGTGATGATGGTACGAAGCTGTGTCACAGGTTAATCTGGACGCTCTGCTGCAGCTAACAGCGTTTCCACTCTGCGCTCCATCTGAGCGTCAAACACCTCAGCCTGTTTCCTTATGGAAGGAAGAACACATGGAAACCGACCGTGGTACAAATCAGACAGACGACACGAACATTTGGACGGTTTATTGAGGTTTTACAGTGTTTTGAACAGCGACACAGTCTCCTCCATGATCACACTCAGAGTCCTCGCTGTGAACTAATCTGCAGGTGGCAGAGGTCCCTGTGGATCATCGTGCAGCTAACGATGAAGCCTGCAAACTCCACTCAGAGCCAGATATCTACAAAACAATACATTACATAGATAAACAAAGTTATCGGAACGTATTTCCTGGTTTGCAGTCAATGGATCCTGAAGCCATGTCTACGACACATCTGGGACTATCACCAGTTAATTTTGCCACCAGTTAAACTGTCACACCAGCGGCAATCAACACAGCAACTGAAACGTATGTAGTAACATCAGGTACGTGCAGTGGGAGCTTGAGCACCTGCCCTTTTGCCCTTTGCTGCCCAAAGTACCCTTTTTTCAAACGCAAAATCTATTTCATTTTATTTATTTTAAAGGTTGTAAAGGCCCTTTTGTGAAGGTCTGTCCGATCAAAGTATCAGTAAAACGAATTAATAATAATCTTGCGGTAAATAAAATGACCCAATTGATGACCTTTCACCTGATGACCTCACCTGTGACGAGCCCTCCCGTTCAGCAGCTCTGCCTACAGGACGCCTTCGACTCCGCCAGTCAGAGGGGTTTGCTGCAATGTGCGTGTTGTGGATTGTTGCAAAGAGAGCAGCACAGCTGTTGTGTTTATCGCTGTGTGTCGCCTGTAGAAGTAACATCAGCTGCCGACAGCTGATGTTAGTTCTACACTATAAACTAAGGTGCTCTGTTCTGTTTGGGGGAGAAAAGTTTCAAGGGCGTCAGAAGGTCTGATCTTTTCTATGTAATTTGACTAAAATATTGTCACTTGAACTAGGATTGTTAATTAGGCTATTATTTTATTGTTAATAAAAGCTTTGTGCCTTAAAATAAGTAGAACAACATTGGTAAAATTCTAAGTCTATTCCTCTGACTTAGAGCCTTCAGCCCTTTAAAAAGATTATTACTAAATTCAGAACAGTATTGAATAGATTTACATTTTGACAGCAGCAGTATGTTTACAACAGCTCAACTACAATAAAAACTCAATAACTGGAAACACATATAAAAATCTCAGTGCCGATGTAAAACAAATAATATTCCTGACATCAAAGTAAAGAGTGAAGAAGAAATGGGCCTATAAGATTTCAGAAAAATGTATGAATTGTTAAAACAAACAATGTATATATTAGCTGATTAAACAATTATGTGACCATGAAAAGATTGTTGAGTGTTTGGGACCAGAGCTGCTGTAATACTGCAGCCACAAGGCTGACTGCTGGGAGACGCTCACAGAGCTGCACACCGAGAGCTGCAGGTGGAGGAAATAAGATACCAGATTACAAAACATTTCATACATTTTTCTGAAATATAATAGGGCCGTTTTTTCTGCAATATTAAATGCTCCATACTTGTATAGCTCCTTTCTAGTCTTTTTGACCACTCAAAGCGCTTTTACACTACTTCTGCATTCACCATTCACACACATTCACTCACTGAGCCTAAGAGCTCAAACAGCAACATTCACACACATACAGTGGCAGAACAGCCGCCACCTCATTATTATAAAAGATTAATGCTAGTTTATTTATTTAGATATATGATTAGACATATAGTCAATAAAAATCCAAATATAGCTCAGACTCACAATGCTACACTTTAATTGTCATTGAAATTAGCGCAACATAAAGTATCTTTCTATGTATTGAACTAGCACTCTGCTGTGTTTGTGAAGGTTTCCCAAGGACAAAAATGTGAGGAAGAAGTGGGAAGTGGCTTTCAGGAGAGAAGGATTCACTGCAAGTGTTTCATCAGTTCTTTGCTCTCAACATTTTAAGCAGGGTGATTTTGATAGGATGGGTCAGATTGTCCGACTCCCGAGATGGTGTTATTCCATCCGTCTTCAGCTTCCCGGTTCACCTCCAAAGAGTAGGTGTATCATCATAAGGCTATTAGCATTCTTAAATGTAAATAAATCACAGGGCAGGGTGATCCCTTTATATATATTGTGTGACGGCCCTGCCTAGTTGGGTGGTTAACTGTGTGGTGTGGGTTAGTTTACTCATGTCCTTGTGTCCCTGAAGGTATCAGCACCCAAGCCAGATTGGGAGCACCTGGGCCAGACGCTGTGGGAGGATAAATACTCCGGCCCTTTTGCTCTCGGTCTCTCTCTCTCTGATCTGGTCCCACTCCTGCCAGCAGCCGCCGCCGCCGCAGCAATCCTTTGTTTTGTTTGCATTATGTTTGTTACCACTCCTCAACACCCAAGCGCCATACTGTCATAATTGTATTATGCTTCTTCATTTCAGTTGGAAAAGGGCAGGGCTACGTCCACCTCCAGAAGAGCTGAAGAAACCCTGTCTGTGGCCTCTCAGGATTCCCAAGAAATGGCAACCTCACACCCACAACCTGAGCCTAATGATGTGAATATTTCTACTTTAAACATCATATCATAATGTTCCGGGACATATTAAAATCTCACTTGTTTACTGCAACTCATATTAAAGACACTCACAAATAAAACCATAAACACACACAATTGAAGACACGTTGAACATGCATTCCTGGCCCACACACACACACACAGATGGTGGCAGTGGCTTTGACAGGTGATGACTATAATAAGAAAGAATGTGGGCCATAAAGTAGTGCTGTCAAAGTGATGTTTGTAAAGTGAAACATTAACCATGTTCATCCCTCTTTCTACTAGGATCATGGCTATGCCTTGCCTGCTTCTCCTACCGCTCTTAAAACCAGAGGCGGACTTACCATTAGGCAAAGGTCGGCAATTGCCTTAGGCCCCAAGCTACCAAGGGCCCCGTAAAACGCCTCACAAACTTATGGTTACGATTTGTTGTCTTACTTTTCACCAATTAATTATATCTCTAAACATCGATGCGCTAAAGTGCTATCCGATTGTTTAATTCATGATGAGAACCCCCCCCAGTCCCCACTACATTGGACTATTCCATTATCCAACTGCGCATCTGCGTGTTTGTAAACAAACAGCTCAGCATGCTGTGAGCTGAAGGCTACAGACGGTTGGAAAATGAAGCGAAGCTACCGAAGTGGTTCTGAAAAAAGGAAGAAGCGGGAAGAAAGCAGACAGTTTTTAGCAAAACTTAACGTTACTGAAGAGCAGCAAGAAGCCGGTGCTTGTGCTAGCAAAGCTAACACTGATGAAGAGGAGCTACCCACCGGCAGTGTCAGCCCAGGTTGCTCAAGCGATGCGGGGCTGTCAAGTATCCCGTTTTGGCCGGGAAAGTCCCGTATTTTACCCTTCTTTCCCGCCGTCCTCCCGTATTAGTATTTTCCCGTAAATCTCCCGTATTTTAATCTGCCTTAGTAAAAAATAATAATACCCATGCAGCGCTGCGCAGGGCTGACTTAAGGTTATGCATTTTGGACTTAAAATAAAGTATGCTGGTTTAGAAATCGTGTCCGACTTTAGCGGGCGCTGCAAAACGTCACTGACATTAAAAACTTGCGGGAGCAAGGCCACTGCAGGCGCCGAGTCCGGCGGCCGCAGTTGCTTTTCTCAGGCTGCACAAAGTTGGAACCACACTTTTCCCTAGTCTCACGGCATTTTTCTTTGCAATTGCCGCGAGGTCAGTCATTGATCTCAGTTTACAGTAAGCTCACGCAGGTAGAATGTGTCTGACTTGATGGCGTTTTTACACCCGGCCCCTGCAGCTCACGTTAGACTATGAAGTCGGCGAAAGTCAGCCGCCGTCATCTCGAACGCACCTATACCCAATCTGAGCTCTGTCACTAGCCTCACGATAACTGCCACCTCCAGGTAGATGTTAGACAACAGAACTGTTTGCGCTCTACTCTCATGTAAAATTAACCACTCTGGTCCCGCCCACAAATACACTCCTTCCAAAACAGTCTTAAAGAAGCAGAATCTGCAACAAATTTACAATAAAGAACAGTACAATAGTAAAAAAGTACAATAACTCACTAAAAGAGTGAAGAAAAGTTATGTGAAATTAAAAGAAACACTTTAAAAGAAAAGCAATATGAAATGAAAAGAATGTGTGGAATGAAAATAAAATGTAATTTAAATAAATGCTCTTCATATATACCCTTTTGTGTTTTTATTTAGGCTATAACACCTGTCTTAAAATGTAAGGGATACTGGAGCTTGGTTGGGGTGGTGGGACTGCTCGCGGTGGGCGCCGGAAAATTTCCCTTATTTTCAAATCCAAAACTTGACAGGTACTTAGATGCGTCTTTCTCAGATAAATAAGGACTGAAAAGGGGAGATCAAGGGTTGTGGAGGGCCCCATGCCTGTGTTTGCCTTAGGCCTCAAAATGACTAAATCCGCCCCTGCTTAAAGCTTCAGTAGGTAACTTTTGTAAAAATGTATTTTTTACATATTTGTTAAAATTGTCACTATGTCCTGACAGTACAATATGAGACAGATAATCTGTGAACAAATCAAGCTCCTCTGGCTCCTCCAAGTGGTCCTAGTGCCATTTGCAGAAATTCACCGCTCCCGGTCAGAAACAACCAATCAGAGCCAGGAGGAGTGTCTTAGCAGTGTCAGTCACGCTCGGTAATGCAGCTGCTCACTCCCCTCCTCCCCGCTTAGCAGCGTACCGTAGTTCAAGCTCAAGATTGTCGGTGTGCCGCAGCTGTGCTAATGGCGGAGAAACAACCTAACATTTCAGGAAAACTGCCAATTTCTCGAGTGGCATCTGCTCAGAAAACAAAGACGGGTAAACAGAAGAAGACCGATGACGAAACACTAGCTAAAAAGAAAGAATTAGACCGAGCCGAAATAAAACGAGGGTAAACATCGGAGCGGCTTTTCAGAGGTGGAGGGAGCTACGTAACCTGAAAGGATTCTAAACCGATGCAGAGCTAGCCACATTTCTGCTTGACAGGTAAGTAACGTTATCCCTGCTTGATTTGTTTCATTTTTAACAACTACACAACTAAGATAGCGAAGCTTACAGTATCACTGGTGAAAGCGCAAATGTCATTTTACTCTGTAACGTTAGCTTGTTGCTAAGTCTGACAGTTAGCTTGTTAGCTTGCAGCACGGCAGGAATATTGTAGCAAGTGAAGATTAACTTTAACTTTACCTGCTAACTTGTTCGACCCTTTTTATACACAGTCCATGATTCACCCTCAGTATAAGCAACATTGTTTCAATATCTACACTTAGTAGTAGCCGAATTTATTTTGTTATTTAAGTTAGATATGGTGAAATAACTGTAATTGTGCACTGTTCCTGTCAAAAATTAAAAGCAAATAAAATCTAATGACTGGACTGCCGGTTTTCAGCTGTTTGTAATCTCAAGATATTCATTGAAAAGTATGGGCTAGTTCTTCTGCCGAATATAAATCTTTCCATAATCACATCTTGATGTATGTTAGCAAGCGCTTCAGTTTCAGCCCTCCTGTATATGAAGCCTGAATCTTACTGGCTGGCCTGGATTAAAACAACCATGTTCACAGACCCCCCCAAGAGAAAGCCCGATGGCTCCATAGAGTATGTAATATACATAATGTCTTATCAAGAGTGTTGGGTAGTAAATGCGATTATTTGCACATTGTATTGCAGACGTCTGCATTGTAATCACCATGTAACATAATCTGGAGTCACAAGCCTACACAGAATTATAGCCTACTTCTATTGATTGTAATCTGTATTTTGGAATACTAATAGACTCAAACCACTAGAGTAAAGTGTGAGCTTATCGTTACTTTACCAGATCAAAACGGCATAGAATATAAATATTTTCATCTGTTTTCATTGTCTGTGAAATATCTAATTTCAGATTTCACAAACTCTCACCACACAGGAGCTGTTGGAGACCCAAGTCAGCAGGGCCAAAGTAAGAAGTAAAAATTTGTATCAAACCATCACTGCTACCTTTTACCTTCCTAATGAAAACTGGAAATTAATTTAATTTAAAAAACCCAGACCTCGTTTGGCGAAGCAGAATTCTATTTTTGATTTATCTTTAAACATATGTGTTTTCTTCCCCCTCAGGATGTAATAATTTGTAAATCAAAATGTCTGACACATCAACTTCTTTATGCTCTGTCAACAGGTCAGACATTGCCCCAGACATAGACACATGAAGGAATCATCTATCAACACAAATCAAAATGTTGAACTTGCAAGAAAAGCTGTTTTATTTTGCATATGGGTAAAATAAAACATATTTCTAAGATGTTGTTATTCCTTGGCTTAGTGAGCTTCCTTGACATTGCATGACTAGTATTGACCCAGTGATTCTCATCATTCCTACTTAAAGTGTTTTAAATTGATTCAAAATGTAATTCAGTAATGTACTATGGTAGTTGTGCTTTTGTTTAAACCCTTTATTGAAAAATATTCACAAATCTTTTAATAGAAATATTATTTTAAATAAGCATTTTTTTTACACACAAGAAAGTATTCAAAATTTTAAAAGCACAGCACACAGCAGCTAAACCCTCTGGCTGATGCACCATGATGGGTGGATGGGGACAGGAGGTAATGTTGGAGGAGCAGCAGGTCCCAAATGGCTGAGGACATCAAAGATCAGGCTTGGATCCCGTACCAAACATTGCTCCAACACTTGCTGTGTCTGCTGTAAATGTAATTGTTGAATTTGCTCCTAGTGATAACATAAATGTAGTTACTGAAGGTCATTATCCACAGATAAACAGCTGACATTACACTACATAGGCCTACATTATATAAACAAAATTGAATTGAACAATATTATACTTTATGATGTGCAAAGGGAAAACATTTATACCTGAGCTAACTTTACATGTTCATAAGCAGTCCTCTCTAATCTTAAAATCTCCACACGCGCCATGTCCTCTCTGCTGAGGTGCTCGGGAGTTGGACCTACTCGGCGACCTCTGCCCAGTCTCCACGTGCCCTGCTTGATGCTCCGCACACTGCTTCCTCTTCTCCCCCGTCGGCTCGTAGAAGTAGCTGTTGGTGTGAATTCCTCGTCTGAGCTCATTGACCCAGTGTCAAAGCTCTAGTCACATAACATACAGATAAAATGTCACGCACTGTGCAAAGCAACAATTGAAACCTGCTAATACACTTGGCATGTTGCTGAAATAATCTACTAGAAAACCTTATCTAACATTACATATCGCTAGAATAATTACATACTGTAACGTTAGCTACTGTTATGTTAGCTTACTAACGTTAGCTATTTATAACTAATAGAGTGCAACGTTATAAAGTTACATTACATGTATTGCAAAATACGTAATGATTTGAGGACCAAGTTTGTAGTCAAAATATGGGCAGGCCGTAGTCAATGTAAAGCATATCGTTGATGTTTTGTTCCTACCAGTGAATGTTCCATCGCTGTTTATCCGCTGTCATCGGTGGCCCTGCTTACTAGCCTGCGCGTTCACGGCAGGCTCCGCTGTGGGGGAGGAGCTGTGGAGGGAGGGCTGTAGCGCAGCAGAGAGCAAGGGGGAGGGACCTGTGAGGTGTACTTGTTCAAATTTTCAGACTAAGTCCACGTTTTCTCAGAACTCCCTACTGCAGCTTTAAGACCAGACTCAATGAAGTCTTCGCAAGAGTGGAAAGTCTGGAGCGAGAGAAGAAGAATGCCATGGCCAGAGAAAAGAGGGCGAAGACCACAGTGAAGAGTCTTTTAGGGGATTTGAGGGAAAAGAACCTCATTATTGAAGAGCTCAACGAGAAGCTTGAATTCTACTCCGGTAAGACAAAATTAGCACTTTGAAATCCATGTACATGTTATTCTTACTCTTTTGTTAAACTCCTAAGTTATTATCTGAAGGGGACTTTATCATTTTAAATCATAACATTTCAGATCTTCAGATAGACCTCATGGCAAAGCAGGGCCACAAGTATACAAAGGATTACAGAGACTTTGCGCTCACACTCCATCTACATGATTCAAAGGCATCAACCCTAGGGACGGAGGCTTTACTCTCACTATCTGTTTCTGCTTCTCTATTTATAGTGTGTGATGTGCAAAATACCTATCATAGCCCACATCACATAGGGTGACCGGACGTCCTCGGCTTCAGGGACAGTCCCCATTTTTGTTTGCTTGTCCCTTGATAAATACAGAAAAAAACTGAATAGAAATAATAGTATTAATTTAAAATAGAAAAAAATTGATAGTCAAACTGGAAATGTCCACATTTTTTCCCTTTTCTGGGATTATGTTCCCAGTTTTGATCTCAGATGTCTGGTCACTTTATATCGTATATCAGAATATTCTATTACTGTAAATACTATTCTATATTCTATTACTAGGAATATTAAAATACCCCAAACCATATCCTGTGTCATAGCTACATGTATGACCTTTGCAGCAAAACCCTCTGCGTGAAAATCAGTTCGGTGTTCAGTGAGTTATGATTAATTAAATGCTCTGACAGCTCATTGCACCTGCCAAACAGATTACACTGAGTGGAGCGGTGTAAGCTGCCTCCCTGTGGGTGAAGGATCGCAGGTTAAGGGGCATTGTCTTCTCCTGTGCTGTTGATGCTTCAGAGTAAGCTTCTGCCAAGGTAACTGTTTAATCGCCTCATAAGCTCACAAAGTGATATACTAAAGCATACTACAGGGCAGTGGTGTAGTCTACGTGATACACAGGTATACGCCGTATACCCACTAGGAATAGCGAGATGATACGTAACAATATCGGTTTGTGGCAGAACTTTCACACGTTCATTCATAAATTCAGCCCGTCTGTGTTGTGAAGCTAAATACTAAATAAATATTATACGCAAAAACAATGTCGGACACCGTAGTTTTCTCTGGACCCCTGCCCAATCTGACCAGTGATGACATGTATAGCCGCATGTCGTCATTCCGCCGCTGGTTATCGAGGTGGTGTCCAGCCAACGATGTGGGCTTTGTAGATCATTGGCAGACTTTCTGGGGAAGACCTGGTCTGATTCGGAGAGACGGCATCCATCCCACTTGGGAAGGAGCAGCTCTCATTTCTAGAAATCTGGCCAACTTTATTAGCGGACCAAATCCATGACAACCCAGAGTTGAGACCAGGAGGCAGAGTCGCAGTCTAACACACTTCTCTGCCCTTCTAATTCAGCAGTTACCCACCCAAAACCCTACGCAGAGTCGCAGTTTAACACACTTCTCTGCTCCTCCGTTCCAGGAGTTACTTAGTGAAAACCCTATAGTGACGGTGTCTGTCCCCGACCATTGAAATGATTTAAATCAAAGGTAAACAGAAGAGGAGCTGTGCATAAAAACCTCATAAAAATTAAAACCAGAGGAGCAATAGTGCAAACGAATAGGAGAGTAAAATGTGGACTCTTAAACATCAGATCTCTCTCTTCTAAAGGTGTACTAGTAAATGAACTAATATCAGATTATGAAATTGATTTATTCTGTCTTACTGAAACCTGGCTGGGTGATGGAGAATATGTGAGCCTAAATGAATCCACCCCTCCCAGTCATATGAATACTCACATTCCTCGAAGCACAGGCCGAGGAGGTGGAGTTGCAGCTATCTTTGACTCTAGCCTAGTAATCAGCTCTAAACACAAACTAAATTATAACTCATTTGAAAGCCTTGTTCTGAGTCTTTCACACCCAAGCTGGAAATCACTGCAACCAATTCTATTTGTTATAGTGTACCGAGCACCTGGGCCATACTCTGAATTCTTATCTGAATTTGCAGAGTTTTTGTCAACTTTAGTCCTTAAAACGGACAAAGTTATTATTGTAGGGGATTTTAATATTCATGTGGATGTTGAGAATGACAGCTTTAGTACTGCGTTTATCTCTCTATTAGATTCAATTGGCTTCTCTCAGAGTGTTCATGAACCGACTCACTGTTTTAATCACACCCTCGACCTTGTTCTGGTATATGGTATTGAAATTGAACAATTAATAGTGTTCCCACAGAATCCCTCTTTATCTGATCATTGTTTGATAACTTTTGAGCTTGTATTGCTGAACTACCCTCCATTGGGCAAAAATTTCTATACAAGATGTCTGTCTGATAGCTTATAGCTAAATTTAAGGATGCGATCCCATCGGCTCTAAATTCACTATCAGGTATCAAATTAACAGAGGACTCTTACGCGAATTTCAGTCCCTCCCAAGTCGATCATCTTGTTGATAGTGCTGCAGGCTCGCTGCGAACAACACTTGACTCTGTAGCCCCTCTACAAAAGAAAATACTAAAACAAAGACGGTTAGCTCCATGGTATAATACTGAAACTCGCAAATTAAAGGAAATATCACAGAAACTCGAGGGGAATTGGCGTTCCACCAAACTGGAAAATTCTCGTTTAATTTGGCAAGATAGTCTTAAAACTTATAGGAAGGCCCTCCGTAATGCCAAAGCAGCGTACTACTCGTCATTAATAGAGGAAAATAGGAACAACCCCAGGTTTCTTTTCAGCACTGTAGCCAGGCTGACAGAAAGTCACAGCTCTATTGAGCAAAGTATTCCCATAGCTCTCAGTAGTTACGACTTCATGAGCTTCTTTAATGATAAAATCCTAGCTATTAGAAACAAAATCCGCCAAGACCTGCCCTCAACTGGCACCGACTTAACTCAATACTCAGGAACTTTAGAAACAGCTGTAAAACCAATTATATGTTTAGACTGCTTTGCATCCCTCAATCTTTATCAAGTAACTTCAATAATTTCTTCATCTAAACCATCTACCTGCCTCTTAGACCCCATCCCGACTAGGCTGCTTAAAGAAGTTTTGCCCTTGGTTGGCACTTCTCTGCTGGATGTGATCAATTTGTCTTTATCAACAGGCTACGTGCCACAGTACTTTAAAGTAGCTGTAATTAAACCTCTTCTGAAAAAGCCCAACCTGGATCCAGACGTTTTAGCCAACTATAGACCTATATCTAACCTTCCATTTATCTCTAAGGTCCTGGAGAAAGCAGTCGCCAAACAGCTGTGTGACTTTCTACATAGCAATAGTTTATTTGAGGATTTTCAGTCAGGATTTCGAGTTCATCATAGCACAGAGACAGCACTGGTGAAAATCACTAATGACCTCCTAACTGCATCAGACAAAGGACTCTGTATTGGTTTTACTAGATCTTAGTGTTGCATTTGATACCATTGACCATCAGATCCTATTACAGAGACTGGAACATTTCATTAGCATCAAAGGAACCGCTCTAAGCTGGTTTAAGTCCTATTTATCAGATCGATTTCAGTTTGTACATGTTAACAATGAGTCCTCCATGCATACCAAAGTTAGTCATGGAGTTCCACAAGGTTCTGTGCTCGGACCAATCCTCTTCACTTTATGTATGCTTCCTTTAGGCAATATTATCAGGAAACACTCCATAAACTTTAATTGTTATGCAGATGATACTCAGTTATATCTATCGATCAAGCCAGATGAAACTCATCAGTTAGCTAAGCTTCAAATGTGTCTTCAGGATGTTAAAACCTGGATGACCTGCAATTTTCTAATGTTAAACTCAGATAAAACTGAAGTTATTGTTCTAGGCCCTAAGCACCTCCATGACACATTATCTAAAGATATAGTTTCCCTGGATGGCATCGCCCTGGCCTCCAGCACCACTGTGAGAAATCTTGGAGTTATCTTTGACCAGGACATGTCGTTTAACTCTCACATTAAGCAATATATTGCAAAAATCAGGAACATCCTGTCTAAAAATGATGCAGAAAAACTAGTCCATGCATTTGTTACTTCTAGACTGGATTACTGCAATTCCTTATTATCAGGCTCTTCAAAAGTCCATTAAGACTCTTCAGCTGATCCAGAATGCTGCAGCACGTATTCTGACAGGAACCAGTAAAGAGATCATATCTCTCCTGTCTTAGCTTCTCTGCATTGGCTTCCTGTAAAATCCAGAATAGAATTTAAAATCCTTCTTCTCACATACAAAGCTCTTAATGGTCAGGCACCATCTTATCTTAAAGAGCTCATAGTACCTTACTACCCCACCAGAGCACTGCGCTCCCAGAATGCAGGATTACTTGTGGTTCCTAGAGTCTCCAAAAGTAGAATGGGAGCCAGAGCGTTCAGTTATCAGGCTCCTCTCCTGTGGAACCAGGTTCCAGTTTGGGTTCGGGAGGCAGACACCGTCTCTACATTTAAGAGTAGGCTTAAGACTTTCCTTTTGATAAAGCTTATAGTTAGGGCTGGCTCGGGTGAGTCCTGAACCATCCCTTAATTATGCTGCTATAGGCTAGACTGCTGGGGATTTCCCATAATGCACTGAGCTCCTCTCTCCTCTTCTCTCTTTCTCTCTGAGTGCAACCTCATCCCATTAATGCATGTTACTAACTCGATTTTTTCTCCCTCTCCCGTGGTCGTGTGCTTCCTCCTCCTGTCACTTCCTGCGGGTGTTGCTGGCTCTGGAGCTGTGGAGTCTGGATCTGTTGTTGGGAGTCTCCTGTTGCCCCCGTGTTCCTGCTCGACGCCCTCTGCTACAGTTGCAACTGCTGTTACTAGTCCTATTGCTATTATTACTGTTATTATTATTATCATTAACATTACTATAAATATCTGTACCATTTTTCATTTAGTCTATAGCACCATCACCTTTATTGTCTGTACCTCTATGTGTATACTGTGTAGGTTGCCTCCCTCTGCTCTCTCTCTCTCTCTCTTGCTCTCTCTCTCTCTCTCTCCCCCTCACCCCAACCGGTCGAGGCAGATGCCCCCCCCCCACCCTGAGCCATGGTTCTGCTCGAGGTTTCTGCCTCTTAAAAGGAAGTTTTTCCTTGCCTGTGTCGCCTAGTGCTGCTCTTGGTGGGAATTGTTGGGCTTCTGTAAATAACTTCAGAGTACGGTCTAGACCTGCTCTTTATGAAAAGAGCTGTGAGATAACTGTTGTTGTGATTTGGCGCTATATAAATAAAATTGAATTGAATTGAATTGAAGCTCTGAACTGACGTTTGCTGCCTCCGTGGTCTGTAACTAGGATCTGACGTCAGGTACCAAACAACAACACAGCTGTGTGGCGGTCACTCTGCGCATGTTTGAAATGAACTAATGTGAATCACTGAAGGAGATGTGAAACGCGAGCCAACTCAAACTACACTCTTTTAGTGTTTTCATAGGCCTGCTGCTGCAGCAGATGACACGAACGTGAAAGTTATTGATACACAGAAAATGAGCCAGATGAGGCTGATGTTATCAGAACGTTACCTGCTGAGTGAAAACAGCATACAGGCCTGTCTTATCATTAACGCTATCAGTAACAGAACTATAACAGCATTGTTGGTCTATTGAATTGAATCTAGAACTAGTTAACTAACGTTAATTTGGTGGATCAGTGTATGTGTGTGCGTGCGTGTGTACAGTAGTAGCAGTTCCTGGATGATTGCTCATGCAGGGAAATTCAACTATCCAGTAGCATAAGAAAATGCATACATTAACCATACATTAAGCCTATATTAAAATAGAATTAAAATAACTTATCACACACAGTAGCCACAATAAAACAGTGCAAAATCAGTAAACAGTGCAAATGGAGTACAGATGAAGGTAAGTGGAGGAAATTGTTCTTTTATGTATTGTCCTCCCTGCCATGACTGGGAGCTGTTGTACAGTCTGATGGCCAGGGGGAAGAAAGAGTTTTTAAATCTGTTGGTGGAGCTGGGCTGGGACAGCAGTCTGCCACTGAACACACTCCTCTGCCCGATGAAGGTGATATGCAGAGGGTGGTGGGCGTTCAGCATGGACAGCAGTTTGTCCAGGGTCCTTCTTTCTGCCACTGTCAGTAGAGAGTCCAGCTCTGAGCCCACCACTGATAGGCTACATCACCTAAGATTGATGAAGATAATGAAGATAAGTGAGCTTGAGCGGATGTGGACCCCTTTTGGGGCGGCTGTGGCTCAGGAGGAAGAGCGGGTTGGCCGTTAATCGGAAAGGTCTACTGTTCAATCCCCGGCTCCCCCAGGCTGCGTGTCGAAGTGTCCTTGGGTAGGACACTAACCCCGAATTGCCTCTGGCGACTGTTCCACCAGTGTATGTATGTGTGTGAATGTTTCTGTTTGAGCACTTAGGCTCAGTGACTGAATGGTGAATACAGAAGTAGTGTAAAAGCGCTTTGAGTGGTCGAAAAGACTAGAAAGGCGCTATACAAGTACAGAAAATTTACATTTGGTGTCCTGAGTGCTAATGTTCTGTAATGATTCAGTAATGAATGAGTTTTGGTGATAGAATTGCACACAGGCCTGTTCATTGTTATTACTGCTACTGAAAAGCCTCAGCTTACCATTATTGTTAATAATAGTTGCAACTTGCACTGTGAAATGTGCATTAAAAATTGCCAGCTGATAAAACCAGATTCATATAACATCTAAGGCTAAATGTAGAGTTAGATGGTGATTAACACTAAACATGAGACATTTCCACCATAAATTGGTGCAGAAAATGTCTCCAGAATGCAGGAAATTAAATGTTTAATGCTCAAAATCTTCAATCATCAATCATTTACTCATCAATGAATATTTCTTTAAATACTATTAAAATATCTTCTAGTCTTGATCTTGTGACCCCAATATTCTGGACTGTCACGTCTCGTATGTTAAGTATTTTGTCACAACTCTAATCTGAGCCCTAAAATGTCCCCACAACCTGTAACTGTCATTGGCTGTTAAAGTCTTTGCGTTGTAGCCTAAGCAGTCCTTCAGAATGCTCTCTATTACATGTACATACATACTGTATGTATTACTGTATGAGACGTCACGCTGGGACAGTTAAGTACGAGGCTGGGAGGGAAAAATCACAGTATGCTCACTAGAAAAAACTAGACTACACCACTGCTACAGGGGAATGATTTGAAAGCAGAACTTGACGTGATGTTGTTAAAGTACACCTAGTTTGCTCTTTTTTTATATTTTCCTGAGTGGGTCACAAGTTGAAGATGCATGTGTTCTTAGCCATAAGGATTTCTTTCCTGTTTCTAATGGACATTTAAATGCTAATCTGAACTCTGCTTCACTGTACAATGTGCTCATTTTAGGTAAAGTATAAAATGTACTGTTGCATTTGAATTATTGGTTCTGGAGGCGTTTGCCTGTAGGGACACTCACTGGCCCACTGTGCTTCGAAATCTTTCTCTAAAATGTTAATCCTTTTACTTTTTCTGGTGTCTGGAAATGTTAGCACCAATCCAGGTCCAGAATTGTTTCCTTTTAGTCTACATCAGATTTCAACCCCCTAAGAATTTAGTAACAGACATGAGCTTGGCTTTCTTCACATAAATGCTAGAAGTCTTGTACCCAAATTAGACATATTTAAAACTTGCTTCATGATTTCTAAACCTGATGTTGAAGTAGTGTCTGAAACTTGGTTAAAACCTTCTGTCTCTGTTAATGTTTTATTTATTGACAGTTACAGGATTTTTAGGTCTGACCGTAAAGGCAGGGCTGTAGGTGTTGCAGTTTATAGTTCTGATAAACTCCAGTGTTCTGTTTGTTCTAAATCAATTCCCAAGCAATTTAAGCTTCCAGCTGTGGAAATAAAAATCACAAATGTTTCACTTATTGTCATCGGTTGTTATAGGCCCCCTTCTGCCATTAATGATAGCATCACTATTCTGACAGAGGTGCTATCAAATTTTCAGTCATCTAAATTGATCTTTGTTAGGTGATTTGAACTGGAATTGGATGACCAAGAAGTCTGAGAACATAAAGCAAGTTTGTGATTCTTTAAATCTAACACAGCTTATAAATCAGCTACCAGGATAAATCATTCAGCCAGGTAAAGATACACTCAGTGATGTTATTGTAACAAATGCAGCACATAAATATGGTAGTGTTGGTGTTTTTCCAAATGACATGAGTGATCATTGTACTATTGCATGTGTTAGGAGTGCAAAATTACCCAAATCCGAAGGTCGGACTGTTCTCAGACGTTGTTTCAGGCACTTCTCGGAGCAAGCTTTCGTTCAAGATTTTATCCAGAGTGAAATGGTATGAAATAGAATTGATCCCTATGAGGATGATGTAGATTTTTTTTTAGCAAAATTTCTTAAAGCTTGCAAATAAACATGCCCTCATTAGGAAGTTCAGGATAAAAAACAGACAACCCTTGGTTTTCTAAAGACATAGCTGACCTAATCCATGCCAGAAATAATCAGTGATCTGGCACAAATGTCAGTTAGTTTGCATGACCATTCGAAATTTTGGAAAACTATCGGAGCACTACAGAATAAGAATGTTAACAGCTTTCCTCACCAGCTGGAAATGCTGTTATATCAAAGCAGAGGAACATGCTAAATGCTATTAATGATCATGTCGAAAATACAGGGCATATCTTTGAGGATACATTTGGTGAAACTTCTCTTCTTCAACATAATTCCCAGGTAGCAATAGGTGAAATTCCCCATAGTAAACCCAACTCACAGGGAGCTTTAATAATTTATTCCTGGCTGAACCTAGATCCCAGTTACTACAAGGGGAAGTGGTTTCTTCTTCTGTCTCTTCTTTGACCTTTGAGCTCGCACCATTCTTTGAGTCAGATGTTTTGCACATTGTGCAGAGCATTGACTCCAAGAAGGCAGCGGAACGAGATGGACTTGATCCTGTTTTGTTAAAAATGGCAGCAGAAACTATAGTGAAGCCACTCACTTACATCTTTATCTGTGTAAATGGAAAGGTTACAGTGCCTATTTCATGGAAACAGGCTTACGTCACACCGTTACTGAAAGCTGGGGATCTATTTGACACTAATAATTATAGACCTATCTAAAATCTTTCCGTTTTAGCAAAGGTTTTGGAGATTTTAGTGTCTGATCAATTAAAAGCTTTTCTGGTTTCACAAAATATCTTTAACGACATGCAATCTGGTTTTAGATCTGGTTACTTTCAAAACCTTGTTAAATATATGTGTTGGGAACAGAGCTGTAAACTGGTTTCATGACTATCTCTCTGAACAGATGCAATTTGTAAGGCATGGGAATGTAACATCTGACCCTGTTGCCCTAAAAAACGGTGTCCCACAAGGATAACTGGGTCCTTTGCTTTTTATCATCTACATAAACAATGTCTGCAGTAAGTTTAAAAACTGACAGCATGATTTTGTATGCGGATGATACAATTGTGTATTCTTGTGCCCCTACACCTGAGACTGCCTGTGCAAATTTGCAATTAGACTTTACCTCATTACAATCTGCCCTGTTTGATTTGAAGCTTCTTTTAAATGCAAAAAAGGACAAAGATGCTGATATTTGCGCCTAAAATACTAAAGTCCCAGCTCTTGCTTTTAACACGCAACATGCAAGATGAAGCCATTGAACTTGTTGATACTAAATACTTGGGTATTTGTCTAGACAGAGGTTTTACATTTAAAAACATGTTGAAGCCCTTGCTACAAAACTAAAAATTTACTCTGGCATTCTTATGTAAATTTAAAAACTTGCTTTTTTAGGACTACACAGGAAAACTGGTTGCAGGATTACTCTTGTCTCAGATAGATTATGGTGATATCATCTATCAGTTTGCATGTCCATCTACTCTGTCAAAGCTTGACCCTCTTTATCATGCGGCTCTCAGGTTCTTCACAAATGCTATCAGACACATCACTGCATCTTATCTAGTATGGTAAATTGGTCATCACTCAAACTGCGCAGGGTTTATCAAGCTATTTTAGGTCTTTTGTCTTCTTATATCAGTTTAAAATTTAGCAGCCCAGGTCAGTACAGCCAATACACTGGAACAAATGATGTCTGAGGCTTTAGTACAACAGGAACAGAAATACTGATGGAAACGCATGGAGTTATTACGTGTGGGGCTGTTGGTCACTACTGAAGCCAAACTGTCCCATAATGCTTTGGGCCTTGTTGTTGCCACAGAAACAAACTGATCAGAGGACATTTTCTAAACCGTGTGACAAACACCAAATTCATGAGAAAAGAGTTGAACAGGAACGTGACAGAGTTCTTCAGGCCTCAACAACTGCAGCAGCAACATGTCTGAAGAAGAAGCTGTACCAGGGCAACGCCGACACTGAAGAGCTGAACGTTACCAAATACTTCTTCAGCTGGTCAGGGCAGGTGAACCCGGCTAACTGGGATAGGTTTGCTGAACAGCAACCTGAACTTAGTTAGCTGGTTGATCAGATTTAGTCTGAGCTGTTCATGAAGAAACCTGGATTAACAAACACACACAGGATTTCTAGGGGAGGAACCACAGTGACCAGGTGGTTCAGGTACTGCCCATGAAACCAGGACAATAAAACAATAAAGGTGAAGGTGTTCGCTCAGTCAGAGTCCAGACGCCATTTTGAGATGACAAAGCAGAGCAGAAGGAGGAAAAGAAGGTCTGAGGCCAGGTGAGTGTTAATCCAACATTAAGTTTTGCTGTCAAAGTCTCCGTCAGGATAATACACATGAAACTAACCAGGAAACGAGCACAGATCTAAAGAAGACTGAGCAGCTGCTGGACGGCTTCATCATACTGTGTTACCTCTTCTGTTCTCAGTCTAGTTGAAACTCTTGAACAGTTTCTCCAGCTTCTTGTGCTCTGAGCTCAGTCAGTGTTACTGGTTCCCTCTCAGTCTGACTGAAGTCACAAGATCAGTGATCGCTGACAGAGGTTTTGTTTTACAGGACTGATTACTATTCATTTTTTTGTACGCCACTTTAGCTACATCTGAACAAACAATACAGCCCAGTAAAACGTTATCACAACTGGACTACAGCCTCAGTTAAACCTGACCAAAGGTCTGTTTTATGACTGTAACTCTACATACATTCAGGATAATAACTCCCGTAGATATAATAAATGTTGCTCAAAGGGATCAGTATCGCTGTTAGATATTAACATAATGTCTTAATATTTAACAGACAACCTGAGCAAACACGACCCTGAAGAACTAAGGACTCGGTTCTTTTAGGCAACTTCTGTACCAACATTGAACCTGTAACATTTAAAAGTGTACACCCAATTGCAAAGTCAAAAAATGGTTTCTTTGATCAGGAGTTTCTCCTGCTTCTTGTGTTCTGAGCTCAGTCAGTGTTACTGGTTCCCTCTCAGACTGACTGAAGTCCGCAAGATCAGTGATCGCTGAGAGAGGTTTGGTTTTACAAGATGAATTAGATAATATTCATTTTTTGTGTTTTGTGTTTTTTCATTTTTTATTTCCAAATCCACAAGAACAAAATAAAAATATTCACACCTTATTTTGTATGAAATTGGAAAAATTATCAATATATACAAATATAACCTTCCTTTATTGGATTATGGAAAAGAGTTGCAGGTTTTTTATAGAGCAACAGAATATTAATTAAATAATTGATTAAATATTTTTCATCCAAACCAGATGTTCAGAAGAGTCTTTGACTGCAAATACTTTCATTACACACTACATTACCCACAAATCTACAGTAACCCCAGAACACATGCACAGATTTAAAGACCAATCTGGTTTTATTACTCTCTGTTTGTGTTAGTTCTTGTTCTTCTCTCAGTTTTGCGTCTGACTCTTGAACAAACCTGTTTTTCCTGACTCTTGTGTTCTGAGCTCACAGTCAGTTTTACTGTTTCACCTCTCAGACTGACCTCAGACCAGAAGATGGAAAAGAAGGACAGAGCAGAGTCTGCAGAGTTCAGCTGTCTGTCTATGAAGAGTGACCGGTCCAAACATGATCCTCCAGAGTTCAGTAATGAACCTGGACCCTCAGACACAAAGTAAGAGACAGTTTTTACTGTAAACTGACCTGATGGAAGATGATGCACTGAGGATGAAGACAAAATGTTCTGCTAACAGATTTATGTTCATGATTCAGAACTATTAGTTCAGATACTGTTTCAAACTAAGATGAATCTGATTTGATTTCTGTAGCAAAACACCTGAGACCCTCCAGTTCAGGATTTACACTTCAAATAAAAGACTTTTACTGTGAAGGAGCTGCAGGAAGTGTTGAGTTTGTATTAATACCAAACTCCAGGCAGATCACTCAGTGTTTAATAAGACAGTCAGACAGGAAAAGCTGTTAATGAATGTTTCTGAAAGCAGGAGAGTTAAAATAAAATGAACTAAAGGAACAATGGTTTTCATCACAGACTGAAAGCTGAATTCAAACAGAAAAGTAACGACACTTTTACTCTGTGACCATCTGAGCTTCTACACAGTGTCAGACACATCTGGAGATTTTCAACAACAAACAACAAATGATTTTAGTTCATAAAGAAATGTCTTCACAGAAAGAGGAAGAGGAGTCCTGAGGAGGAGGAGTGTGGAGACAGATCCAGAACCAGAGCTGGACTGCAGACAGCCAGTCAGAGCAGCTCTGTACAAAGTAAGACTGGACATCTGTACATCTTAAACATGGAACCTGCTACATTTCATTACATTATGTTTATTTAGAGACTTACAATAAGAACATTCAACCATGTGGATACAACCCAGAAATGACAAGAACCATGCAGGTACATCAGCTTCATCAAATAAGCTGAACTGCTTCAAGAGCTGCATTTAGTTTCTAGTTTTCAGGCTGAAGATGTGTAGAGTTTCTGCTGTCCTGAGGTCAGTGGGGAGCTCGCTCCACCATTGTGGATCCAGGACAGCAGGTACAGATGGGATTCCTTTTGAGCTGGGCCCCCCTAGTAGTGATGGAGCAAGCTGATTGGCTGTAGCAGCGTAGTGGACAGGCTGGATGTTTGGTTTATAGGATGTGTCTGACTTTATAACCTTTACAACTCTGGTTATTCGTATATTGATATTTTTTATTGGTAATGAAAATAATCCACAGATGGTCAAATTGTCTTTGTTTTGTCTCAACTTTCTTCTCTACATTAGTGAGAGGTGGTCTTCAGGAGGTTTTAAATGAACATAAGATCCGTCTGAGGAGGAGATGTGAATGTGTGACTGAAGGAAGTGATGAAACAGGAAGTGATGAAACAGGAAGTAGAACCCTCCTCAACAGGATCTACACTGAGCTCTACATCACAGAGGGACAGAGTGAAGAGGTTAATACCCAGCATGAGGTGAGGCAGCTTGAGGCAGCTTCCAAGAAGAAGACCCTCCATGACACTCCAATCAGGTGCCAGGACATCTTTAAAGCCTTACCTGGCCAACAGAGAGCCATCAGAGTGGTTCTGACCAACGGCGTCGCTGGCGTTGGAAAAACCTTCTCAGTGCAGAAGTTCACTCTGGACTGGGCAGAGGGCTCGGAAAACCAAGATGTCAGTCTGCTGGTTCTGCTCTCGTTCAGGGAGCTGAACTTGATCAAAGATGAGCAGCACAGTCTCCTCACGCTGCTCCATGTTTTCCATCCAACATTACAGAAGGTCCCAGCAGAGAAGCTCGCTGTCTGTAAACTGTTGTTCATCTTTGACGGCCTGGATGAAAGCAGACTTTCATTGGATTTCCACAACAATCAGGTTGTGTCTGATGTCACACAGAAGTCATCAGTCAACCTGCTGCTGACAAACCTCATCCAGGGGAAGCTGCTTCCCTCGGCTCTCGTCTGGATAACTTCCCGACCTGCGGCGGCCAATCAGATCCCTCCTTCGTGCGTCGGCAGGGTAACAGAAATAAGAGGCTTCACTGACGGCCAGAAGGAGGAGTACTTCAGGAGGAGAGTCAGTGATGAAGAGCTGTCCAGCAGAATCATCTCACACATCAAGACCTCCAGGAGCCTCCACATCATGTGTCTAATCCCAGTCTTCTGCTGGATCACTGCTACAGTTCTGGAGCACATGTTGACTACAGACCAGAGAGGAGAGCTGCCCAAGACCCTGACTGACCTGTACTCACACTTCCTGACGGTTCAGACAAATAAGAAGAAGCAGAAGTACAATGAGGGACATGAGACGAGTCCAAAAAAGCTGACAGAGGCTGACAGGAAGGTTCTTCTGAAGCTGGGGAGGCTGGCGTTTGAACACCTACAGAAAGGAAACATCACGTTCTACCAAGAAGACCTGGACCAGTGTGGTCTTGATGTCACAGAGGCCTCGGTGTACTCAGGAGTTTGTACAGAGATCTTCAAAAGAGAGAGTGTGAGCTTCCAGAAAACAGTCTACTGCTTTGTTCATCTGAGCGTTCAGGAGTTTCTGGCTGCAGTCTACATGTTCCACTGTTACACCAACAGGGACACAGAGGTACTGAAGGACTTCCTGGAAGGCACCAAATACAAGGTCTCGATCCTTAAGTCCTTAATCCAGAGGTTTTCTCACTATTTTGGATTCAGAAGTGGCCCATATCTGGATGTCTTCCTGAAGGCAGCCATGGAGAAATCTCTCAAAAGTAAAAATGGCCACCTGGACCTGTTTGTTCGCTTCCTTCATGGCCTCTCTCTGGAGTCCAACCAGAGACTCTTAGTAGGCCTGCTGGGTCGGACAGACAGCAGTCCAGAAATCATCCAGAGAGCCATCAACAACCTGAAGATGATGAAAAGTGTTAAGATCTCTCCTGAAAGAAGCATCAACATCTTCCACTGTCTGACGGAGATGAACGACCACTCAGTACATCAGGAGATCCAAGAGTTCCTGAAGTCAGAGAACAGATCAGAGAAGAAACTCTCTGAGATCCACTGCTCAGCTCTGGCCTACATGCTGCAGATGTCAGAGGAGGTTCTGGATGAGTTGGACCTGAAGAAGTACAACACATCACAGGAGGGACGACGGAGACTAATTCCAGCTGTGAGGAACTGCAGAAAGGCTCGGTAAGTCCAGATGTGATTATCAACACTGTAAAGCTGAAGGATCAGTGTTACAGTAAAGATACACACTTTACAAACACACACAATATAAAACATATACACACTAAACTAGAAATAAACCTGCTTATTGAAATAATTCTACGTGTGTTACACTACAAATGTCTACAGAATGTTTTGGGTTCATAGCTATCAAGTCAGAGAAGTATCTATCATTAGGGGTGTAACGGTACACAAAAGTCACGGTTCGGTATTTACCTTAGTTTTGAAGTCACAGTTTGAGAGGATGTAAGGGGGGGCCATCCTCCCTCTTAAAGACCAAACATCCCCCTCAAAGGTGTGACTTTACATTGTTTAGTTCCAAAAAAAATGTATGTCTCTTCATGCATTTTGCTACATTACAACTGAGTTTGCTTTAGAAGCAGTAAGGAAGTCTCTCTCCAGTAGGATTTAATGGACTGGTCTATAAACTGGATCGCTACTTTAGTGATCTTCACTGTTGGAGACCGTTCTTCTTCTATCAGTTTACAAATAGAAACTGTCAGTGTGTTTCCTTTCTGCAACATTTCGCATCACTAACCCTAAAGTCAAGACATACAGAAGAAAAGCAGCTCACATTTAACCTGTGGTTCTCATTAAACTTGTAACCACAATCTTTGTGTATTTAACAGCTGGTTTCTGTCACACTGTGTCTGTCTGCCATGCCATGTTTTGCATTTTTCAGTTTGGTTAGTTTATTGTCTGTTGTTTTTGGTCTGTTGGGTTTTGGGGTTCTGTCTTGTCTGTCGTCTAGTGTTAGTAACCTGTGTCATGTCTGTTTCCCCAGTGATCCCTCTGCATGTCGGTCTCTCTGTTTTCCTCTGCTCTCTCTCTCTCTCCCCGTGCCTTGTTAACCCGGATCCCTGTCACCTGCGTTGCTCCCGCCCTGCTCCTTAGTGTGTATTCCTGGTGTTTCTGTCTTGTTTTGTCAAGTGTTGCAGTTTGTCGTGGTGTTTCCTGCTCTGTCTCTTCGGGTTTTGGATTTTGGACTTCTGGTGGATTACTTTGTTTTGGACTCTGTTTATCTGCCACTCGGACTGTAAGTGTGCTTGCTTTTTGTTGCTTTTAATAAATTTCTGAACTGCACCAGTTGGCCTAAGTGTTTCCTGCGTTTGGGCCCTCCAACCTCCTCAACCCTGCCGCACCACCAAACCCGTGACAGATTCTTCAGACATCAGCTCATTACACAGCAAGCTGCTGGGAGAGAAAGAGAGCTCAAAACTATTAGCCATGAAATTATAATTATACTATCTTTAGTACTAATTATAATATGAATGCAATAGCAGCCATTAATTTAATTTGATGAGAGATAAAAAAGCAGATGGAGTGACATCACAAAATACACACAAGCACCTGACTGAGGTAAATTTTAAATCAAAATGTTAAATAGATCTGTACGCGGAGGAATGGGAAGTGTGCAATAACTTGGTGTTCTGCTTGCTGTTTTAGTATTGTATGTACTTTTATTTTTTACTGGATGTGTTATGAGTGTGTATGTAGCCTACGTGTACGTCTTTAGCTGTTATTTGTTTTTTACTTGTTTTTATTTTTTCTAAGGGCAGCTACTACTATGCACTACGCACTTTCAGAGTCCATGACAAATTTCCCCTAGGGGACAAAGTATATTCTATTCTATTCTAAATACACAGGGGAGCAGTTACAATAGGGATTTTACAGGTAATTGAACAGCATGTTTCAATGAAGTTTAAACATGATGATCTACAGGTTGCAGTAAATACAAATTACTGCACCCTGCAATCAAATATGATGTCATATGTTTACGTTAAAGTCATCTGGCAGATACTTTTATTTGAAACTGCAGTTTGTGGTTCATTATGTTGCTCATGGACACGTCGACATGTGGACAAGAGGAGCTCGGGTTTCAAATCTTGTGATCAATGGCTGACCAGCTGAGCTGGAGCCACTCATGTTAATGTCTATTTTTAAAATAAAGTGTCAGATGTTATTATACTTTAAGTTTTGTATTCTGTCATCACAGACTTTCTGATTGTGGACTCTCAGAGACTCACTGTGAAGTCGTGGCCTCAGCTCTGAAGTCTAACCCCTCCCATCTGAGAGAGCTGGACCTGACTAAAAACGAGCTGCAGGATTCAGGGATGAAGCTGCTTTCTTCTGGACTGGAGAGTCCACACTGCAGACTGGAGTCTCTGAGGTCAGACACTATTTTTTTCTATTTTCTTCCTCAGTGGCTTAGTCCACTGACTGGCAGAGCAATGCTGAGCACCACATTTGAAAAAGCTTAATATAACAAGAAACACTTGATAGTTCACTCTGAACCTCTTAAAGTATTGATAATGCTTAGATTTAGAAGAAGATCATGGTTTGGGTTAAAATAAGTGCATTACGTATGTCACTTAAGTCATTTCTTTACAGAAATCCAGAAACGTTTTTTGCTGGTGGCCTTTTGCCTGTAAACGGGAGGTCATTTCAGCTCTCAGCTTGATGAAGTGAACGTTTCATCATCAGTCCCTGTGAGAAATGACAGTAAAATTGATCTCAAATAGTCTACAGCCCCAATGTCATCACAGGACTATACTTGTGGAATGACGTGTAGACACATCACTACATACTACTATATTACTATATGACAACATGAAGTACAGCAGATCAGCGCTGAATGCTCTGGTTTATATTACAGCCTAATAATTTGACGTCAGCACTCGTTTGATCAAGATTAACCTTTCTCTAAGCCATGCCTGGAATACGCAACTAGCCAATCACTACGCAGTATAGGTCTCCCTATAACTGATGTCAGACACTTTCATGGCTGCGCTACATTGACTCGTAAGGAAAAGGTTTTAGCTTTTTTTGCTGTATTTTTTTCGACATATTGTCAAACGCTGTTGACACTTATGATAGTTACAGTTGCTACTAGGGCTGCCATCTTCAATACAGAAAAATATGCTGCAGTGGGAGCCTCACCCCTCGGCAGCCCGGCAACAACCTGGCCAGATGGTCTGCCAGTGGTGGTATATCATAGGAAGAATGTTTCTGAATTATTTGACGATGCAGACTTAATTAGACAGAGTCGGACAGCACAGGCATAATCTTTGTCAGCGAGTTGAAGGTTGTGATGACACCTTGTTTATTTTCCACAGGACAAATGCAGCAATGCTGATTTTGGCCCATCACAACCATCAATAAGCCGAATTGTCAAGGAAATAATTATGGCACTTACAGCTCCACACATTGTCACACATTTCGACATCCCAACAACACCCCCGTAATCCCACAGAAGCAAACACAATACATACAAATAGCCAGCTTCCTAAGAGTAGTAGGTGCATTTAATGGCACTCACAGATCAGCTTTTATATCTTTCATTTTCAATGTGTAATTAGACTATGTGCATAATGTATTCTCTTAAAAATTGTCAAATGTCTGTTGTACATAAATTTCTCTAGGATCTTCACCATTCAATGTGAATTTATCTGAGAATATTACATATTACTTACTTCTATACTTAATATATAAGTAAATCTGTTTAGTGATTGGTCCTTGTCTACATCTTCATCCAAAATCCTGTTTGCAGCAGAGCACTTCACTTGAATTAGGACTATGACGCTTGATAAATAACCTTTTAAGCACAGCTTTTCGCCAAGAATTGTTTACTCTTGATTCAGTTCTTAGCAGTGTTCTAATGAGTAATTCTGAGAAGTTTAATAAATACAGGCCCGGATATCCCACCTGGTGGCAGAGAGCTCGAGACACCTGGGATGCCTCCTCATTGTACTGCTGACTGACACAGAAAGGCGTCTCCTTCAGTTTACTTTGGGTTTTAAATATTGTCTTTATTTGTACAATAGGTCCATTTAAAAATGGTTTATGGTTCACATTGTAATAAATTCTATATATATTAGCACTCCCTGTCTTTACTACTTACTGAAAGTTAATCGTACACCACAGATAAAACATGAAACATTACTGCTGAACTCTTATTAAAGAACATCAGTCTTGTATAAGTTGAAAAGTGAAAATACTCCCAACATGTTATACATGAAATGTGGAAAAGTAATTATGCAGTGTGTTTCTGTGTGTGCAGGAGTATTTTTTGCTTTCTACCCTATACTTTAAGATAAATAAGGAGCCATACACCCGGTAGCCATATACTGTATAACAGAGCCTGAAGTTTCTGAAGAGCGCGCCTTGTTTGCTGCTCTGAAGTCTAGTTCAAACACAGAATTATGTGTGCAAATCCAAACCATCCTGTGGGTAAGAACTGAAAGAAAGAATGACCTGCTCAGAGTAATTATGAATCCCACTACGTGGTATTTATTGACGTTGCAAACTCTGAGGTCTCAGAGCTGATTGAATGCACTTTTGCATTCTATACAATGTAAGCCACACAGGACCTTCTAAGAGGCCGCAATAAATCACACCTCCTACAGGGCTTCAAAACTATTCAGTGTGCAGATAATTCTTTGTTTTTCATAACAGAGTAACTTCTTAGTCAATGTCACTTTTGTCTCTTAAAGAAATGTTAAAATTAAACAGTAACATCAACCTTTCATATTTTACTTTCTACTAACATATGTAAAATGTTAACCTATAAATACCATCTTATTGTTGAGACACGTCTTGTTGAGTTTAGATCACTATTTACAATTAACATAGGAGGGTTTGGGCATCCTCCTCCAAAGACTTTAAGCATTAAACATTAATTTCCTGCATTCTGGAGACATTTTCTGAGCCAATTTATGGTGGAAATGTCTTAATTTTTATAAAGAAGTACAAAAATACTAAAAGTATCAGTAGCTTATTATATTTTGCTTAAGTTACTTTTTTTGGACAACGCAGAGGTTTCTTCAATATTTGCATTGCAGGTTTTCTTAGTGTGCAAATAAAACTTTCTTATAGCATTTTAATTTGTTTATCAACATTTCTTGGTGCAAGCCATTTTTCAGAACATATTTAACAAATGCTTTTAAAAAAGTGGTGGCTACATGTCCCCAGCGACCCCACTGTAAATGACCCTCCCTCCCTACAGGTTGAGCTCCATGCTTACCGCTGCACCTCCACTCTCCTCCTGCTCTCTCTCTGTCCCTCAGCCCTGGCACTTTGTCCCTCTGTTTCGTCCCTCCTCCTCAGCCTGGCCGGGGCCACCACAGCTTCTTTACTCCTTAAAGTGCCTGTGCCTGCTCTGCTCAGGTTACTGCAGCTGATGTTGAAGATCCAGCATCAAACATATTGGTTGTCTTCGCACATTTGGCGGCAGCCATCTGAATAATTTTTTTTTATCGCCCGCAACACAGGAGAGAGCAGAGGGGGTGGGGCTAGTAAAAAGGTGTGATTGGGCCAGCCCAATGTCAGTATAGAAAATTACCCAAAGGGCCTCTGTCCATGCTTTATGGTTCGATGACCTGTTTTTAAAAAACAGGTCAAACAGTTATCAATAAATTTGTTACACCAGCCCTGAAGGTGCGTCGGACCACCGGGCATTTGCCTGGTATCTCAGATTACCAGTCCAGCCCTGCCTGTTTGTAAAGTTTCCCTTTGATATATCGTCAGCTAACAGAGCTGAGCCAGAGACGTTTGGTTGAGCCTTTACTTGACAACTTCACACAGACGCCTTTTCTTCAAAGCATTATAGCCCTAGTGTCTAACACTAAGGTTTATCTAATACATTTTGGCCTAATTCTTCTTGCTGCGGTTAGAACACACTAACTCCCATTAACTTAGCATCATTAGCAGCTTGGGGCTGCTCATATCTGGCTAATTAGCATAGCGAGCTAAGCTAACAAGCTATATGCCGACAGCAATACCTGTTAAATATTGTTAACACATAAACAGGGACGTGCACAGACATTTTGGTGGGCAGGGGCTCAAGTGGGAAAAAAGGGCATTTTTTTAAAACAAGACAAATATATTAACTCAACATTTTTACTTTTCTACAAAATAATCAGTTCACACAGAGACCACTGTCTTCTTCAGTATTCATCAGGTTTATCACAGGAGCAGCGCCAGCAAAGCAAACTCTGCCACAATGTGCATGTTTTATATGCTACTAGTTTCAAGTACATGTTTAAAATAAATGACAGTTTCTTTAATAATTGGTTTATTTTTCACAAGACAATAAATCATTTCAATTCCTTTGGTGTTCCTGGAACACATAACACTTAAATCTTCACACTAAACTGTGGCATTGGGCTGCAGGCAGAATTAAAATAAATGTTATTTAAATACTTTTTTACTTTTGTTTCACAAGAAAGAAGCCAAATGAGAAAAGAAAACCTTCAGCTTCACACAGCCAAGCAACAGAATGCTGAATTGCCTGAATACATTAATGTATTGATCAAATACTTTATTATTGATGCTATTATATTACTTCTACCATGCACACACACACACACACACTTACTGATGGTGACATGAACTTAATTTCACATTTGAGGGAGGGCTGTCTGTATATGTAAAGATCTATCAGCATACAACAAACTAATAGAATGGAGAGTTATTAGATGAGGAGCCGACCATCAAAACTATGAAGTTACTGTTTAAGGCACTTTTTTTATAGTGGTCAATTTTTGAGACTTTGGTCTATTTTGTTTCCATGTCTTCTTTTACTCTAATGACAATAAAACTTCAAGAATATACCTTTTAGATGGTTTTAATCCTACTAACCTCTTTCTGTTTGCATCTGTAGATTTAGCCTATATGAACCAATGTGGCACGTTTATGTGCCACATAAGTAAAATACAGGAATAACTCACAAAGTAGAACACAGATTTCCTGGAGGTTCTCTCTTCAATAAACTGCACAGCCTGCCATTATTCATCCGGTATCTGCATGTAGAAATGTCCAAACAGCTCCAGCAGGCTGAGCCTCAGAGCTCCGTGTAGCTGAGTGAGGCTAACTGACTGCAGGCTGTCGGCTAGGAAAGACAGCAGCCAGAGACGCCTGTCACTCAAAGCGGCCACACCTCTAAAAATGCAGAACTTTAATATAATTTAAACAGGTGAACAGGTGAAATCATCCCCCTCATATTTGTCACTAAGGGCAAAATAATCAATATACACTAAAACCATTTTTTGTACCAGGCTGTAAAAATTCTGCTGTAAAGTTGGGCATTTTAACGTGGGGGTCAATGGAGATTGACTCCCTTTTGGAGCCAGCCTCAAGTGGCCACTTGATGAATTGCAGGTTTTCGGTCTTCCGGGAAAGCTTCAGCCCGAAGACCGGATGTTTGCCGCTTGGTCACAACTCAACAGACTAGTGGTCATTTAGTCAAAGCTGAATACACCCTAATAAACACAGGCCAACAATGTGTAACAGTGAAAACACAAAAAACAGAACAGAAAAAGCTCACTCCTAGTGAGTTCCACAGAGCTCCTGTTCTTGCTGAGAAATTGCTAATGAACTTGAGTATCTGTAAAGGGTGGCATGAAAACAGATTTTGGCTAAAATGTGTCATTGTTTACAGTAATACTATCCAAACAATGAAACCACACAAAATAATGGATTGATTGATTTTTTTTCTGTTTTTATTCAGCCTTTTGTAAACTCTATAGTATTGAAGGATGCAATTCTATAGATTGGTTAAGCATAATACATAGTATTAAATATATTAAATAGCCTATATCTCTCTCTTATCTCTTATTGAATTAATACTTATGTGTCTGACTGTATCTCAACCGTAAAACAAATCATGTGGTGTGTGTGTGTGTGTGTGTGTGTGTGTGTGTGTGTGTGTGTGTGTGCTTCATTTACATTGAAACAATATTTCTTAACAAATAGGCATCAAATGAAATCCAGACTAATCAATCAGAAAGTTAGTACGTTTTATTAAATCATTACACTGCCTTTGCATGCCGTCACACGTCTGACAGGCCACCGTGCACGACATAGAACACTGGCCAACAAATTGTGTAGTTTGGCTTGATACTCATCAAGTAGCCTATTTGATTTCGCTCACTCTCGCTGTCGTCGGTACTTGCATCTGCTTTTGTTTCAGAGGACGCGGAGGGTTTCTCTGCTGCCACCACCGTTATTTCAACTCAACTCCTTATCAAAGATCTGCCCTTACCTGACTGTGATTGGCCCTGAACCTGACAGTAATAACCCACAATGGCAGCGAATATTGCCCAGTCAGAGGGATAAAAGGTTGTTTTCATACCTAACAATGAGATTGAGCTGTCAGCCATTTTGTACAGTGTGGCATGTTGGAAAAATCTAATTTCACCTAAAATTGTGGCACAGTTAAGGTAAATCCATGAGTGTGTATGTGGTCACATATTTCACAGCTATATTACAGAGAACAGAAGGAGGGCCTAGTCAGATCAGTACAACAGCAGAGAGGAGATCTTGCGACACCACCAGATCAGTTTCCATTTCTGATAGATTAAAATAAATAGGGAAAACGTTTGCATTATTGTAGTTTTATCCAAAACCTAGTTTCATCTAAATTTCATATTTTGCAGTACTTTTAAGAACTGAATTACTCTGATAAACTGAATTTCAATATTTAAGATATCTTTTCTCACCCAGTGGCATTATATAATATCCACTTTCCTGATAGATTGAATTGTAATGACTGTCAAATATGATGCATTGTAAATTATATTGTAACTATATTCTTATCCTTCTTTAGAAATAAATTATTGTATTTAACTTTTAATCAAACCTAATCTGGCTCAGAAAAATGCCGCCAAATGGCTCAGACACCATTTTTTCCTTCTGTGCTGAGATTAATATGATGTGAAAGTTGTGGTGACACTAAAGTGCAGAAATATTATACTGATCCACACTGAGGATCTTAATGCTGAAGTCTATTTTCTTCTTCTGTGGTTTAGTCTTTTGACTGTGGCAGAGCAATGTTGAGCTCCACATTTAAAAGCTTAAAGAGAAACTTTTCTGATTTTAATCCAGCTTTGTATCATTCAATTTTATGGGGGGGAGGGGTTGACCCTCTAATTAAGGTTGACTAAGGTCCTGACATATTTGGCATCTTTGAAACCTTTGGGATCCTGAGTGGGATCTTAAATCAGTTTCTGTGGGTTTTTCTTTGTGTTTGGCTGCACAACATGAGTTTGTTGTTGCTCCATAGATGGAGCCACTGGTGGAGCTGCAGAGTTTAAGAGGTGACTACGTCTTTAGTGAAGTAGCAGCACGTTGTCATTAAAATTATTAAATGAGAGCTCTTTTTACCTTTTTGTATTTTACAGTTTGAACCTGCATCCTGTTGAGTTCAGGCGTTTAGAGTTTCCATTTTCTGAACCTTCTTCAGCTCTGAACAGATTATTGAACACTGAATGATTTCAAGCAGGAACATTGTCTTCTAAAGTTACATCATTTATTCTTTATTCAGATTGAGGGGCTGCAGTTTGACAGAGATCAGCTGTGCTTCTCTGGCCTCAGCTCTGAAGTCCAACCCCTCCCATCTGAGAGAGCTGGACCTGAGTAACAACAACCTTCAAGATTCAGATGTGAAGCAGCTCTATGATCTTGTGGAGAGTCCACACTGCAGCCTGAAGACTCTGAGGTCAGTAGAGGGTTGGAGTCAGTCCATGCTGGTTTCAGCAGTATTGTACTAAACACAGTTAGTATCAAAGCAGAGATCCAGTGTTTGAGTTGATGTGAAGACGACTGTTGTTGTTATGTTCATGTCTCCAGGAAATAAAGCTGGATTCCAGCTGACAGCATCACAAGATGTATAGAGACAGTGGTCCTCATTCATCAAACTGTCGGACCATCAAATCTGATCTCAAAGTATTTGTTCTCTCAGTTCAACACTAAACTACTGATCAGTTCATCTTTGTCACAGCTCTGAGATCAGTCTGACTGAAGCCTGCAAATCACTGGCTCTTATTTCAGAGAACCATCATTACATTTAGTAACCATGTGGTCTTTCTACAGACCAGAACCTCTGCTAAAGTCCAGTAAGCACAGCTGATGTTTAGCTGTTCAGTCTTTGTATGAACATGTAGGACCTTTAACATCATATATATATCTGTCCATGTGTCTTTAGTTTGGTCCAGATGTTTTTAGAACAGACTCAATATTTACAGATTTGTCCTGTAATATTTCCAAAGTAGATGAAATCTTCAAATGTGACTGAGCTGGCTGGTTTTAACAGCTTTGAGCCCTAACAGCAGTAAATCCAGCATTACAGTGAGCAGTGAATCTCTCTCTGTCTCTGCAGTCATGATGCGTTCAGGGACTCTCAGCACTTTATTTCCACTGTGGACTTGAGTGAAACCTGCAGAGTAAACAGAGCTGATGGCCAAAGTCTCTGCAGGTCTCAGTGTGTTCACTCCAATACGTTAACATGAGAGCTGAAAGGAAGCTGGCTACGCTACACAGCCGCTCCACTTCTGGTCTGAACAGGACTGAAGTCCCTGCTGGTCTTTATACTGGATGTGCTGCATCACTGACTGACAGCTGATGAAGGGAGTCTCTGTAAACTCTGATTTATGACTTCTGCTCTCTGTCTTCTTCTCTCATCAGCTGGAAGTGATCTCTGTCAGAGTGTGAGGGATCAGAAAGGTGGTCGTGATGAGAGAGGATCAGCTGTGTCCTGATGATCCAGAGAGGTTGAAGCAGCAGCATCAGCTTGTGTGTGGAGAGGCTCTGACTGGGCCATGTTACTGGGAGGTAGAGTGGAGAGGAGAGCTTCATCCAGCAGTGACTGACAGAGGAATCCCAACAGTGCTGCAGTCTGAACTGCTCTGAGATCAGCTCCACTGTCACACACAAAGTCAAGTCCACCATCAGCCATGTGTGATCCTCTGGTGTTGTAGATCCACAAACATGAAATACTTAAAAACCAAATGAACTTGAATTAAGTATCCTAATGTTTTAATATACTGCAAGGACAAGTATCATCACAAATAAATATATTTCACTCTGACAGAAAATGTAAAAGAGAAATCATTTTATGATTATTCTTAAAATGTTTTATCATCATCTCATGAGATAATACTGCTTGAAGGAAAATTGGTGAACACCAAAGGTTACCAAAGTCACCTTATAAACTGATCTTACTGTGTAGTTGATAAAACGAATTTGCTTAATCACCATTATAATAATGCTGTGTACCCATGATGCTTTGTAGGAATGTATTTTTACTTTTGCTCTTCCTCTTTACTCTGACAGGAAGTATATAGACAGCACATAACAAAGTGTATTCCTTGGGTGTAATTGTAAATGTTTTGTTTAAGTGTACAATTTCTTTTTTTATTCCTTGTTTTCAAAAGAAAATCACATTATTTTGTCCATTAAACTAACATCAGATTGATCAGAAATACAAAACTGTGATTGGATTCTCCTGAATTTCTTCAGGGAAATTAAAATAAGCAGGTTTATGATGGTGGATCAAACATCGGATGCACGCACACACTGCAGCACATGCTTGGGTGTGAGAATGTGCAAAAGTGTCCTTATATCAATTTGTTTAACAAGGAAGAAGAAGAAAAATCTGCAGCTAGGTCTTTCAGCGATAGTCCCGCACAGTACCAACTGAGCTGAACATGCAGAGTATATGAGGATTTGAAATAATTTGAACTTTTTTCTAAAACTCGTCAGTTTGTTCTTGTTCTTAGAAATTAAGCTATTACATGAGAGAAACTGCCAAGAAAACAATCATTTCTGGATGAGGTCTTCTGTACATTTATATAAAAGTAGTCGAGCAGAAGCTCAGTAAGATAACACAACAGGGGCGGACCAAGTTTATAGTTAAACTGCAGTGCATTGTGGGAGATGGTGTCGGCAACAGTTGAGGTCCCCACTATGTATATTCTCCATAAAGGGTTTAATTATAATGTATCAACCCATTTTATAATATTTTACTTCCACTTCAGTTAGTGGGAGCATCTTCCATATTCTAAATGCAATGCTTCTCCTTCTGCTATTAAGAGGTGTAAAATACTTTGCTGACCCAGTCTCTTTTTACTTTAAGTTCTGCATCAGTTAAGTGAGTTTCCTGCAGCAGGGCTTTATGAACACTCTCTCTTTTGGAATAACTTAAGATTTTGTTTTGTTCAGTGGGGTTGTGAATACCATGCATGTTCCACGAGCATACTTTAAAGGAAGCTCTGGCACTCATGATACTGACACATTAGAAGTAACTGACTGTGATAACCTCATACAAAGTACGTGTACCTAACAATCTGACATTTCCACTATATGCATAAGATAAAAAGTAATGCTGCATTAAACAGAGCCGTATTAAACAGTGGGAACAAAGTGAAAATACACTCTGCCTTAACTACAAGAATTACCCACAGGAGAGGACACCACACATGCTAGCCTACATAATCCATGTCAAAGAGTAGAACTAAAAAAACAGAAGCCATGCTCAAATTCAGACTCATTGAGTGGCTTCATTTCGTGGGGGCCTTTCTCCTCACTTATTTCAGCATGTTACGAGGAAAGTACGATACGACATTCAAATAAATTTGCAGTGGTGAAATATGAGGTTTGCATAAGATTCTTGTCAAGAGTTCAAGGAGCTGGTCTGGGACTCATATACTCACTATCCATGCTCAACAGCACCCCTCAGCATAACTGTGTTTGATTTCCCATTGCCTGGCAACATGAGTCCTATTTAGTCCAGGATATCTACTGGGAGCAGCTTTAAGTCCAATCTGGGCCAGCATGGCTCTATTCCAGCTCTCTTTGCTCTCCTCTGGCGTGATACAGCACCCACCGTGGTGCCTGGTCCCTTTGATTCATTACATAAACATGCATGTTGAGCAGTAGTTCATAGAGGAGAGCAGAGGAAATGCCTGGTTCAAAGTCAAATTCAATAATTGGCATTGCGCTGGGAGCAGACACAGCTATGGCTCAGAAGGAACGCAAAAAGAAAAGTGCAAACCAGTTCACAGCTGATTTCAAACCATCTGACATTTATCTCAGCTCCTCAGCAAAATACAAAAAAAGACAATGAAGTAAATTCTGACCAGCCAGGATGATCCGTCTCTCATTAGCTTCAAACATGGTTGTGTTTATATCCTGCACATTTAGCTGTTCTGCTTGAAGATGTATTGGCTGTGAATACTTGTGTTCAATATTCTGTATTTAAAACAAAAGTAAACAAACAGATAAGAACATTTACTTTAATACTTTGTTTAGAACTTCCTCTACAAAATACAAAGTGAGTGGACTGAACAGCTGCAACAGGACGTGTGGAATGGACTTGATAAAAACAAATATCAGCATTCTGCAGTGTTTTCACGTCACTTTTTGGTATCGCCTCAGCTCGCTCAGAACCTCGATGGAAGTGAAACCAAAAACCTGCCAGGTACCAGATTTTCCCAGTAAGAGTCGAGGAGAATTAAGCCGGTACCGTACAGTAGAAACAGGGCTTTAGTGTCAGCTGGGGAACAAAGGAAGTTTTCAGTTCTCTGTTTGCTGCAGCTGCTGGTTTAAGGAGAGGAGGACCAGAGGGGAGGAGGGCAGAGAAGAGGAGGAGGTGTAGTTAAACTGATGCCTCTTTACTGCCCCCAGTGGTCACAGTGAGTAACTACAACAGGTGTCCAAATTTAAAGCATCTCCTCAAACTGTTTCCTCCTGGCTGATTTCTTTTGTCTTGAATCAGGATGAAAGATGTTCACCTCAGTGTTTATTTCCATGAAGCAGAGCAGTAAAACCCTGAGCTGTTTCCTCCAGTCAGAGCTCTGTGTGTTGGTCATGTGACTGAGAGGAGCGATGAGAAATAACACAGCCTTCACAAAGCTCTGTTTCTGCTGCTCCTTCAGATGTGAACTTGTACTAACACAGTAAACTCAACACATTTAGAAAACATGTTTGAATTCTTCTGAAATTGGCTCTTTGCGTTTCCTTGTTGAGCTGCAGTGGAGGGAAACAAACACAAAGAGGGAACTTGGTCTAAAACAGAGCTTGTAGATCCCCACTTGACCTGTGAACTCAGACTGTCCAGGCCTCACTGTCCATGACCTTCAGCTGAACTGTAGAAGTCCTTTTTACTCAGCCTGTGTATCTTGTCCTCCATTTCTTACAGTGTGGTGGTGTTAAGACAGCATCACTTCAGTCAGTGTGGACAGGAGGAACGATCACAGCCACCAACACTCTGTCAGCCTGCTGCTGTTGAATTAACACAGATCAAATATTTAAAGAGACAGTTTGACTGTATGTGTGTCAGCTGACCTCTGAGCCTCTTTGTGTTTGTCACATGTGCTGAGACTACAGACCCTCATTTAGGAACCTTCTTCTTCTTCTTCTTCAGTGTTCCTGCAGGTTGGACTTTGTGGCACTCTGTCAGCGTCTCCAGCTGCTGTGAAAACTCTAACATCAGCCTGCAGACCTTCTGTAACACTGACACCTGCTGCTGACTTGCAGCACTGCAGGCTGATAAGAGGACTGACAGCATTTGCATTGTGTCCCTTGGAAAGCTGCTTGTAAATGCAATGCAATAGACTGGGGGCGCTGTTTCACTCATTGCATTTGAATAAAGTCCACTTCAGAACAGGTTAAGACTTTGAAAATAAAATGTCAAATGCTGTTTCAATTTTAATTTTCAATATGGTCCTAGAATGCCCACATATGTGACAATGAAAAAGATTTATAAAAATAAATCACATACATATGTGGAAAAAGATAATGTCATTGTGGGATTACATTTTCATTTTCAAGTTTGCATGATAACATGAAATAAGGCCCCTATACACTTCCATAGTCCACAGTCCCTGGAGAGGCTGATATTCACTCTGTGAATCATTTGGGGGTGGAAGTAGCAGAGTGGATATGACTATCTTGCTGGTAGGGAAATTGGTGGAGTCCTGCTCAATGACTCTCCTCAGAGAGTCTCCCAGTCTGTCCTGCTGGGACCTTAAGTCGTTGGTGCCTGTATGGATGATGATGTGGCTAGGTGAGCCTAGCTCAGGCCCTGTTAACAGCTCCAGGGCTCTCCTGGTGTTGGGGCACCAGATCTTCTCTGTTCTGTGCCTTGGGAATAAGGTCTTTTCATCCAGGAACTTTCAATTAGAGTCCATGAGGAGGATAATGTCTGCCCTTCTGCCTGTGTGTGTTTGTTCAGACTCAGCTGTCTGAACTTGACGTGGAGCTGTGGTGGTGGTTTCAGGTCTGGAGCTCCAAGCTGGAGGCTGGCTGGAGGCCGGACCTTGGGCAGGTGCAGGGGTGTGACTGGCGTCTTGGCTTAGGATGTTTCTATGGAGGCAGCTGGTTGGCTCAGGGGGGGGATTAGAGTCTGCACCAGGCTGCATGAGAGGGGGGGGTCCTCGAGGAAAGTGCTGTGTTGTCCTTCAGCAGGTGTAGTGGGAGTTTGGCTGGATGTGGTCTGGGTCTGAGAGGTGGGCACAGGCGGTTGTGTGGAGTTCAGTCTGGCTTGTAGACTGAGCCTGTCCCTGTTCTGTAGCTCTTCTCTCAGAGTAGCCAACTCAGTTCTGCAGTTGTCTCTGTCCTTCCTAAGTTCCTTCACCTCCTCACTGAGGTGATCCAGCTGTCTTCTCTGATGAGTTAGTTCTTCTTGAAACTCTCTCAGCTGTGACTTGACACTGTCCTGTTCCGTCTTGGCCTGGGAGTCACTGGCAGTAGGAGAAGTAGGCTGCTGTTGGTCCAGCTGCTCTCTGATCTGTACCAGTTCTATTTCCATCTGGGAGAAGTGTTACCTCATGATGTCCAGGGCCTCAGGGTGCTGCAGCAGGAGAGGGTCAGTGTCAACATCTGCAGGCTGTCTGTCTGTCTCTACATGGTAATGAGGCTGTGAGATTTCCGACAGGGGATTGGCTGGTTTTTGAGGAAGTTCTGGCTGATCCCGCCTCCCACATCAGAGGTCCCCGATTGGAGCGGTGCAACAACCCTCCTCCAATCCCTGAGCTGCCTTCAAGCTTCCTCTGGTTTAAATAGGCTGGTCTGCTGCAGGCAGCTACTCTTCCCATGTAGTTTGCCTCTGTGCTGGTCATTAAACTGAACCCTGTGTGTCCTTAGTGGAAACCATTCCCTTGTTAGTTGTGTCAGTGTGTTACTGAGAGTCGGTTACACATCTTGTTTAAACTAAGTGTTGGTCTGCAGAATTGGGTCTGGGCGAAGCTTGTTACTGATATTGCTTACACCTGTTAGTAATTACCTGTTTTAGTTACACTAGGTTTAGGGGTGCTGCACTCCGTGTTTCTGTTTTCAACGACGACTAGAGAGGTTTTAGTTTATTCTTTTCCGTGGTAGTTTAGTAATCCCTCATTTAGGAGGGATCTCTTGGTTGTATTTTGTTCTTTGTTTTACGCAATTTCTGTTTTGACTTTTCTTGTTACCTCTGTTTAATAAATAATCTTTCCACCCATACCAAAAACATCTGAACCTTCCATCTTTGTAGTGGTCCAGGAACAGGATTTCTGGTCTTTCTCTGAATATTGTTTGCTTAGATTTTCCCCTTGCAGTTTTGCTTTTGATAGCTGGGGGGGTAGACAATGGTTTCAGAGTGTGTAGACATCATGAGACAGCTGTTGATCTTCAAGCTTCTGTGTTTAAACCAGCACTACTGGTGTTTGATGCTGTTGCTAGGCAACCACAGTCCAGTGTTAGCTTGTTAGCTATTAGCTTGATTGTTTCAGTTTGGACTTGTTTTATAGTAATAAATCCAAAAACCTACAGATTTCAGTGTCCAGTAGTTTGCTGTTACTTCTGTTACTTGCTTGAGTCTGCCTGTCCTCTTCTGTGTTTGTTTCTCTTCAGATTGGTTCTCTGTTTCTGAGCTCCTTCTTCCAGCTGGATTTCTTTTCCTTCTTTCTCTCTTGTGGTGTATCGTGGTTGCTCCTTTCATATTTTCCTCATAAAATGTTGGTGTTCATCATGTTTTTGGACTGAAAATATGCGTTTTGTTTAGGAGTAAGCTTTGAACAGGACTTCTTAACAACAAATGAACTTTTCTCTCTCTCCCCTCCTCCCTCAAGAAAACAGATTTCAGTTAAAACCGTTAAAAAGAAGTCGATACAGCCTCGTGTTTCTCAGGTCTCACTGGCTGTCCTCAGGTCAGGACATGAGTTCATACATTTTGCTGCCAATGTCTCACATTTGAGTATTTCCACAAGTGAATATAAGAGTTTCTCTGTTATGTTTTCAAATTCAGGGTGTATTTTTATTCTGTTGGGAAACAGTTTCTTTCTCAGAGCCTGGTATTTGTGGCCTGATGTGAGGAAGTGCAGCTCTGACTGTCACAAGAGACAGACGAGATCTTTTCTACCTGGTGTAGTAAACTTAGAAACAAACTGATTTGCACCTTACTGAATATATTGTGCACTGTGTATATGGTGTTTACTGTAGTGATGTGTTGTGCAAAGATGTGTGGCATTAATGTAACAGTGATGTTGAATATGTCTTGACAGTTTTAAACACATGAAGAAAGGGAGGTGTAAAAAGGCCTGGGAAGCCAAGACACCAGCTGAAATCTGTCAGTAATTAGAAAGCAGTCCTGGTCGTGTCAGTGCAGATTAATATCAGCTGGTTCAGTCCCAACTGATGGCCTATAAAATGCTGTGTCATTAACAGTGTGCAACAAAAGGAACTTCTCATAATGGGTGAAACCAAAGAGCTCTCTCAAGACCTTCGCAACCTTATTATTGCAAAACATAGAGATAGCATTGGTTACAGAGGATTTCTAAGCTTCCAGCGAGCACTGTTTGGGCCATAATCCGGAAGTAGAAAGAATAGAAGAACATTCAACTCATTGGATGTCATAATACACACCATGTTTGGACCATGTGTATTTCAACACATGTCACATTGTGGTTGTGGTTGTGCATCTATGAGTTGAGTCAAACCATCTGCTGAGTTACACTCGCAGTTAAATGGAGGCCTCTGCTAACTTTGTAGCTAACCTTATTGTGTTTAGATGGTTTTGCTCAAAAGCTTTTTTCCCATAGAGAAAAGAGGAAGGAAAAGAATAAGACCCTGATAACTGGAAGAAAAATGTGCAACAAAGGCTGCGTTTCACAGGCTATCAAGTAAAGTTATGTAGCCTATAATTTTAACTGAAGTTAAATAGGCTATAACAGAGCGCCTGTCGTTTACTCGCGAAGTGCTGTCTCCCACACGCTGCATCCTGTGTAGTCTACCAAAGCCTCCCTCCGCTACTGGTTTGGGTGGCTGATTTGCAGGCTGATCAACATCCCGCCTCTCCTGTGACCGGGTGTTTGCGTATTCAGAGCAACGGACTTTCAAAATAATAAGTTTCTTTTTTTCATATTATTAACGTAGTGATAAAATAATTATGGGTATTACTGTTTTTACAGAATATTTAGAATGACAAAGAATTTTGGTTTTAACACTGAATGACACGATGTAAAGTCTGACAACACACAGCAGTTTGTGGCCTAACCACAGGAGCTCTGAAGGCTAGCAGGAAGTCCTGCCAGCAGAGATAGGGTGATGTTTGTTGGTTATGATGAAATCAGCTCTAGAAAATTGTTAACAATTGTTAAACACTTGATGATGATGAATTACCAACAGTTTTTAATAACACATATGTACTTTACCTGACAAACAGAATCAGTATAAAGTGTATTACTCAATTTATAATTATCTGGTTTAAGTAGTTAAGTAATAGTAATTGACTTTGTTTGATGTGTGTAAGTAATGGTTTGATTGGAATAGAACCAGTTTGATGATATTATGAAAAAGTTTCTTACCTTTGGTTCAGGTGAATATGTTCTTCTTACTAGCTTAGCAACATGGACTGGAGCAAGACTTTCAGAGTGGTAAGTTTTAACCGAGCTCTGTCTCTACATCACAGTAAGAAGTTTATGTCCATTGACTGCCTGCAGGGTAGCTAGTGTTTGGAAGGGAGAGGAGAGGCAGCAGGCGGACGTCTTGTCAATAGCTGTGTTTCCATCAACGTTTTTTATGCAGTTTTTGAAGTATCACATTAGAAAAGACTTGAGGTGGTTCTTGCCCGTTAACGCAGCTAAAAGGGAAACGGAAACACTTTTGCCAAATAAGAACTTGTAACTCACGTCTGATCAGTTGTTTCTGCTGTAGGCGTGTTGCCGGATATTCCCATAACGCGCGGAGACATGAAACACATTCGTGAACATCTCTCTCCATTATTCTCAGATCCCTGGTCCTCAGGTCCATGCGACTGGTTTTGTTTGTGGTTTGGAACTCATAAGTCTTGTTTATTACAGCCATTTGTAATGTCAGCTACAGACATAACTACATTTGCTGTATTCCAAACCAGCAGATAAAAATGCACCTATTTAGTATTTACATTATTTTTCTTTTTTGCAACTTTTCAAAAGCTCATTTAACAATTCACATGACAATTAGGTGGAAATATGGCTACTGTGTGTTTTCCCACCTGTTTTTGAGGGCTTGTCGGGTTAGCCGCTAGGCGAGCATTCGATGCATATTTTATTGTAATGTCACAAGAAAGCGGAAGAAAAGGCTGCAAACGAGCCGTTTTCAGGCAGTTCAGAACAGTGTCTTCTTTGGGCTTTTTCACTTTGCAAACTTATTACATGCACAAGAAAGGTATAACTCAAAGGAGAGGGAAAAAGCGTAATATGATACTTTTACCATTTTAATATATGATAATATTCAATTAACTTATCATTGAATATCCATAATTTTAAGAGAAGGGATTTATAGAAATAGGCCAGCATATATCTTCTGTTTTCATGTGTACCATATTTGGTGTGATAGTGAAATGACTGATCGTACATCGTCTGTATGGACATTAGAGATCAACTAATCCCAGCAAACATACATTTTGAGCTAATCTGTCACATCCTGTTCCGTGTCTGTATGTAAGTTGCAGTTCTTGGTATTTTGAAATTTTGCAAAAGTAGTGAGCATACAGCGTGTATAACAGTGTAAAGTACTGAGTGTGCAGCTCGTGTAACAGTGTAAATTTGCTGTCCCCTCAAAATAACACACAGCCATAAATTTTAAACCGCTGGCAACAAAAGTGAGGACAGCCCTAAGTGAAAACGTCCACATTGGGCCCAATCAGCCATTTTCCCTCCCTGGTGTCATGTGACTCGTTAGTGTTACAGGGTCTCAGGTGTGAAAACCTTACATTCTAACAAAGTGTCATTTCTTCAGTGTGTCACATGAAAAGATAATCAAATATTTATAAACATGTGAGGGGTGGACTCACTTTCGTGAGATACTGTAGTTAACCTGACAAAGAGTATCAGTATCCAGTTTATTGCTGGTATTACTTCATTTATAATCATCTGGTTTAAGTAGTTTTATGTGATTGATCCTGCTTTAATGTTAAAGGTTTGATCCTAGTTTGACACTTTGATGATATTAAAACATTATGAAAAAGTTTTTTACCTTAAAGAGGTCATATTCTGCTCATTTTCAGGTTCATCATGTTATTTAGGGGATGTAACAGAACAGCTTTACATGGTTTACTTTGGTTTTTACTAACACCTTATTTTTTGTCAGCTCCTCTTTTCACCCTGTGTGCATGTAATGCATTTAAAGAAACAGGAGGGCGGACATATATTCTGTGTTCATGTGTACCATGTTTGGTGTGATCTGAATAACAGACCACTTAAAGGTGACAGATCATGGCTCCTCTGCACGGACATTAGAGATCAACCAATCAGCAAACATGGATCATATACTAGATATATAGATATAGAGATATCATGTCACATCCTGTCTGTGTCTGTATATAAGTTGCAGTTCTTGGTATTTTAAAAAGCAGAACTCCGGTCGACGCTGTTTTGCTCTGTTCTTTTCTTCTGCAGAAGCTTTTTTGCTGATTGTACTTTAATAAAAGACACTTTGAGTAAAGAATCTCAAAGATTATTTTTCCTCTCCTCCTCCTCCTCCTGCTGCAAGGTAAGGTTCTTCCACACTGCCACACACTGAGCCGAGGGCCACACCCCACACTGATCTCATTCTCTAGATCTGGAGTTTAGGAACTGGTTCCAGGTTGTGTTTGAATCCTCTACTCCCTGATGAGAAACAGGGGAGGAGCGGGGGACGGCGAGGAAAGGTAGAAAGTCTGGAGTCAGACTTCTGATACTGAGGTAGGCCAGAACCTGATATTGAAACTAGCTCGTTATCAGGGGCCATTTTACGTTTACATTTACTCATTTGGCAGAGACTTTTATCCAAAGCGACTTACATTTGGGGAACAACATACGATCATCAACAGAGCATCAAATACAGATCTACAGCTGACAATACACAGCACTAATAAATACTATAAAGAGCTAATAGCACATCACATCAATGGGTAAATACCTGGAGAAAGAAGTAAGAGTTAACAAAAAAGTGCATTCAATACAAGATAATTGTAGGGATAGAAGAAGAAGAGCACAGGAAGTGCATGTTAGAGGTTAGGAGTTAGAGGTGTTATAAGAGGAAGTGTTCTCAGAAGAGATGAGTTTTAGTTAGAGTGGGACGCCCCTGCTCTGATGGCGTGTGGTAGCTTGTTCCACCATCGTGGTGTGACAGATGAGAACAGGGACTGAGGTCGCTTTGTGTGAAGGGCTGGCAGAGCCAGACGGCGTTCGTTGTGGGAGCATAGCGGCCAAGAAGGAACGTAGGTTTGTATAATGGAGTTTAGGTAGATGGTGCAGACCCGGTGGTCACTCTGTGTGCAAGCATTAGTGACTTGAATTTAAATCTGCAGGCCACGATGGAGCTAGTGGAGGTCACTGAGTAATGGAGGGACATGAGTCCTTTTGGGCTGATCAAAAACCAGACACGCTGCTGCGTTCTGAACCATTTGTAAGGGTTTCACTGCACAAGCTGGAAGACCTGCTAGGAGGGCATTGCATATATAGTCGAGGCGAGAGATAACCATGGCCTGTATCAGAAGCTGGGTGGCGTACTGAGTGAGGTAGGGCCTGATTTTCCTGATGTTGTATAGAGCAAAGAGGCACGACCAAGAGAGTCAGCAGCAACATGGTCTGAAAAGGACAGCTGGTCATCAATCATGACACCCAAGTTTCTCACCACCCTGGTTGGAGTGATGGTTGAGGAGCCAATTTGTAGTTTGATGTTATGGTGAATAGATTGCTTGGCTGGAATGACCAAGATTTCAGTCTTAGAGGTTTAGTTGAAGGTGTCCAAGAGACAGTCCGTGATCTGCTCTGAGACGGTGAGGTCATCTGGCAGGAAGGATAGGATAGGCCTCACTCTATCTTGTGTAGGATTTGAACATAAAGCGCTGAGGTCTTGGGGAGGCGACCAGCGTGGCTCCAGAAAAAACAGTAGTTGGTTCTCCTGTCTGGACACAGGCAGGGTGCTAAATGAACTTTTTTGCTCAGCAGCCAGTAAACGCTCAAAGTCTAGCACTCAGTAGATTAGCATTGTTTTTAGCTGCTGATGAAGTAAATCTAGCAGACATTTGCATATTTGACCAGTAACTGGCTGGTAGATGCAGCCATGTTTGGACCCTGTGTACAGGGTTTTTATTGAGTTAAACTACAAGAAGCTAAAGTGTCTCTGAGATATTAGAGGTGTCTTGAAACTGAGTAACAAAGCAGCAAAAGCAGGCTGCTGCCCTGTGCAGGGGGACTGAGCCTTGTCCTGGAGGAAAGCCTGAGAAAAGAAGAGGATGTTGCCTTCACTGTCCGGGGGTGAGCGCTTCACTATAAAGGTTCTTTGTTTTAAAGAGAGGGTGTTGTGTATAATTCAGTTTCCTAATGTTTAAATATACTGCAGAGATGAGTAAGTATGGCAAAGTTGGCATATAGAATAATTTGATAGAATTGCAAAATGTTTTTTACTTTGACAGAAAATCTAAAAAGAGAAATCATCTAAAGATTATTCTTCATTTTATTTCTTTATTTTTACCCTTAAACAAATCAACTCATAAGATAATATTACTTAAAGTAAAATTGCTGAACTCATTGCTAAAGTCACCTTATAAATGTAAGTTGCTCTGTAGTTGCTTAAACTTATTACATAGTCACCATGAAATATATAGTATTTAGAACAATTGAAGACAACTTCTAGTTTTAACACTTAAAGACTAACCACAGGAGCTTTCCACTGAACACTTACAGGAAGTCAGCCTCCTGCCGAGACCACAGTGTGATGTTTGTTGGTTATGATGAAATCAGCTCTGTAAAATGTGTGAAATGTATTACAAGTGATGAACATTATGTTTTAAGAAAGTAATAAGGATGAAAAATAATTGATAAACGATTGAGGATGCTGAATTACCAACAGTTTTTACTAACAAATGTCCTTTACCTGACAAAGAGTATCAGGATACAGAAAGTGTATTCCTGGTAAGGTTGGGGTCACGCGGCGGTGCGGGTCGTTGGCTGGGGTCAGGAGCAGAGGGAGAGAGAGGGGGAGCACATGCGGGCAGAGAGGAGGAGACACAGGAGAAAAACAGAATCACGAGAAATAAAAAGGAGAAATAGACGGGACACTCATCGTCAGCCAGGCTGCCACCACAATGCTCAACAACTCAAACTTTGCACAAAATTCAAACATTGTGGAAATGTACGTGTCACATGTTTTCATGCATGGGCGTGGCAAAGCCCACTGTCTTCTGATTGGCCGAGACCTGAAGCATGTTACCAGGCTGTTGTTGTTGCTGGGCAGAACCGGCAGACTGAGGCGTTGCCATTTGTGTGGGAGCACATGCCCATATATGGAACACCAGCTCCGTCTGGCTCCGTATTACGTATTACAGAGCCGTTGGTAGAAAAAGCAATTGAAAACAGAGCGTTCAGAACAGGAGGAAACCTGAGGTTTTTGCTCACAGTGATTTCTTAAAAATGCTTTAACCTCATTTTTTGAAGCTTTGGCCATGTTTAACATGAACATCCAACATTATAACTTTGTAGATAAATCATAAAGTGTGGAAAAGCACAATAGGTCTCCTTTAACAAACTCCTCCTAGAGAATTAATCTGAAATCAAATTCAAATCCCGGCTGTGCGATCTAAAGGCTTTAACACTCCAACAGTTAAGCTCTGTGAAGCTGTATAATCCCAGTTACGTTACCGATCCGTAGAGGAAGACATTTGGTTGTGTTGCTAGTTGTTAGCCGGCAGGTCCGTTGTGGAGAAAGAGTCTGGTTCTGTTGCAGTCTCTTGCTGTGTCGTGTTGGGATCGTTACAGATGAGAGGGTCTGGCCCTTCGTCTGTTCTCCTCAGAGTTAGCAGCTTGGCTAACTCAGCTGGTGGCAGGGATCTATAGCAGGACTTTATGTTCTGCTCCAAGCGGCCACGCTGGGAGGCCGCTCAGCGCTGTCAGGTCGGCGGCTTCAGCCGTCACATCCAGAAGAGAAGCCGAAGACACCGGCGCTGTGATGTAGGTTTTATTAATGAGGTGACATCATAGGTCACAGGTCACCGGCCAATCGTAGCTGAGAGCTGAGTTCAGGAATCTGAGTTCATCGACGGAAAGATAAAAGTTCTGTTATGATCCCAAATGAACAGCTTCATCTGTGAGCTCCCTGTGATCCCAACAACATGCAACAAGTGTTTGTTCCAGAAATAATGTCAGAACAAACACCAACAAGGAAGAGTGCACAGTCTGTCCCCTGTCAGGTGGATTAATCATCATGTAAACCTCCTCATCCAAACTCAGAGGGCTGCTCAACAAGTGGGGGGGCATCGAGTACAGGAGACAGGCAGGACGTCCTAAACCAATGAGCATTAACATTAAACATTAAATTAGTGAAACAGCTGGACGATGTTCTGTGGCTGCAGTAACGAGCTCACATCAGCACGTACAGATATTTGTTCTTCTTTTCTTATTTGATTAAATAAAAGTTAACTGAAAGACAGTAGTTTGTGATTTGATCTGATTGTGGGTAAACTATAGGTACACTGTGTTTGTGTGAACTTCAGCTCACAGCTTTAGTGATGTCACTGAACAATGTTAGGTAGATATTAAAAAACCTGCTCCCTTTAATAACCTGATCTCTCAAACAGGTTTCACTCTGAAGAATGGAAGGTCTCTACTTTAACAGCAGCTCACAGAACCGAAGCTACAATTACAGCAACATCACCTCCAAGTACCAGAATTGGAAACCCAACATCATATATGTGGTGACATACATAGTCCTTGCTGTCGGCCTTCCTCTGATCCTGGTGGCCATCTATTCTCTTTATTCTATGGTATGTACATTCTGACTGAGAGTTATTTATTTCCTGTCTGTGTGGTGTGTCTGTCCTACAGTCTGTCTGTCTGTAAAGGATCTGGATCTGGTTTGGGGGCTAGGTGTCAGGGGGCTGGGACAAAGGCTTGGAATGATCTCTAACCTGACAGGAATAATTGACTCCAGAATTCAAATGTCCATGAAGCTGATTGGACCATAAACACATGCAGTTTCCATGTGTGGCTCCATTCCAGCCTTCTCTTAAACTGTTGAGCTTAATGACTCTATCAAGTTCTTTGCCTCCAGTTCTTATTTCTTAGTTCTTATTTGTGCGATCCTCCCTGAAATGCAGATTCTCACCTTGCAAACACAAACATGAGCCTCAAACTGCGACTCCAGTCTGATAAATCCAGCTCATGTGTTTGAGCCAGAATGCTGAAAAACTGCTGCAGAAGCTGCAGGAAATCTGGCCCTTAGTCTTGTTCCTGCAGTGATTGGCCAGTGTGTCATATCTGAGATTTCTGTTGGATGAAAAAGTCAGAAATGGCTCTGACTGCAGCTGCTGGGCAGAGCAAGATGACAGATTTGGGAGGAGGTGGACTTCACAACATGTTTCCAACTGCTTGTTGACTTTTACCAATGTTTTCCTGCAGGTGAGAAGAGATCATGTTGCTCCCATCTACGTCATCAACCTTCTCATTACTGACCTGATTCAGTTCTGCTGCTTGATCGTTCAGGCGGCACCAAATGTGGATTGGAAAATATATAATATCTTCATATATATCTATGAGTCTGCTCTTGTTGCCAGTGTTTACTTCATGGTCTGCATCGCCCTGGAAAGGTATCTGTCTATCCAGTATGTGTGTAGCTCCTTCTGTGTCTGAACATTATATTAGTTTACATTATATGAAGCGCCTCAAAGACTTTGTGTCCATCTTGTATTACAGGTATTTGGTCATCGCCCACCCACTGTGGTACCGCTTCAGACGAACCATCAAGACCTCTGTGGTGGTCTGTGTCCTGGTCTGGGTCCTTTCTGTTGTCTGTGTCATCCTTTTATATTTCGTTTATAATCTAGCCACGTACATAATATTTGTTGCACTCTACCTCCTTCCCTTCCCTCTGTTAATCTTCTCCCTGGTTGGGACCCTCAAAGCCCTGTCTGCTTCCATCTCGGTCCCCTCTGATGAAAAACGGCGAATTGTCGGAATTTTGGTTCTGGTGCTGCTTATTTACACTCTGCTGTTCCTGCCCCAAATCATTTGGTACATAAAAGAAACCTATGACAAAACCCTCCACTTCCTGTATCTCATCTTCAACATGTTCAGTCCTCTTGCAGACCTGGTCCTGTATGTCTTCATGAGGAAAGGGTTCATAGACAAGCTTTTGGCCTCTGTGTGTTGCTGCAGAATGGACAGCAGTGATATCAGCAGTCAATCAGTATCAGTCAGCTTCATGTAGGCAGAGAAAGAGGGAGAGAGAGAAAGGGGAGGAAACAGGAGGAGAAATGGAGGCCAATAGAAAGGATAGAGACGAGACAGATACTGTCATCTACTGAGACCATTTCCAATAAGACACCTAACTGTAGAGAACAGGAAGCACTGTTTGGACTCTGCTGTGGGAGAAGTGGCTGCTGGGAAATGTTTTGCTCAACTTGCTCTGGTTCACTGTGATGGCTTCAACACATGGAAATAAAATCTGTTTTATTAGTTTGGAGCTGGAAGTTGATGTCTGTCATTATTCTCCTTTAATCACAGAAGCAAAGCAGATATTATTTTAGATGAACTGAGCTCATTATAGCCGCCTCGCTGTCTTCTTCCTAAATCTTTATTTGGACTGTTGTTTGGATGTTTAACACAAGGAGAGCATCTCAACACGTCTTTAGCACTTTTTCCTTTTGAAGTGTCATTTCTGCTGTTTTAGTGGTAGGCATGCTAGTGTTTAGGATGGGATTCAGAGCAGCTGTTTTGCAGCAGCTGTTGTGTGCTTGGCAATATGGATAAAATCTTAAACCACAGTTTATGTGAGTTTATATGAAATTGTACAATTTCTGAAATCCAATAAAAATCAGTTTGTAGACCAAACTGTGAATGTTTGTCTTTGAGCAACAAATGAAGGTTCAACAAAATCTCTGCTGGTTGACAAATCTCTATTGTCTATATGAACATAAAGCCCAACCTGCTGTTACCAGGGAGGCTTCCTGCACTTTCTGACCAAATGAGGTTTTCTCACAGCTCTTAAAGTTTTCAGACTGTTTTAGATAAGAATTTGGGGCAGAAATGATAAAGTGTGACAGGGACAGTCACAACAGATCAGACCAATATCTAATATCACACAGGAATCTCACTAAAAAGAAGTATGGTGAGTGAGTTTTCATTAACAAACGAGTGACAATTACAGGTGAGCAGTGAAGTTGGCAGTCTGAGATCCAAAAAAACATCATAAATCCAAATATAAGCGGTGGGGAAGTAGTGTAAAAGAATCAGGTGATAGTCCTTAAATATGTAAGAAAGAACATAAATCTACAAAATATTGGGTGAAGACAACAACGCTCAGGTGATGCACATCAGACAATCAGTGAGCACAGAAACGGGACTTAAAACAAGTCAATGACCCAAGGGGAAGACAAATTACAAAATAAAACAGAACACAAACACCAACAAAACCATAATATATATAGCATATCTTACTGAAGTGAGTACACCCCTCACATTTTGTAAATATGTGATTCTGTCTTTTCATGTGACAACACTGAAGAAATAGTGAGATAGTGAGCGTGCAGCTTATATAACGGTGTAACGTAGTGAGAGTGCAGCCTTTATAACAGTGTAAAACAATGAGCGTACAGCTGGTATAACAGCGTAAAACAGTGAGCGTACAGCTTGTATAACAGTGTAAAGTAGTGAGTGTACAGCTTGTATAACAGTGTAAAGTAGTGAGTGTACAGCTTGTATAACAGTGTAAACTAGTGAGTGTACAGCTTGTATAACATACAGCTTGTATAACAGTGTAAAGTAGTGAGCCGTACAGCTTGTATAACAGTGTAAAGTAGTGAGCCGTACAGCTTGTATAACAGTGTAAAGTAGTGAGCGTACAGCTTGTATAACAGTGTAAAGTAGTGAGCGTACAGCTTGTATAACATACAGCTTGTATAACAGTGTAAAGTAGTGAGTGTACAGCTTGTATAACAGTGTAAAGTAGTGAGCGTACAGCTTGTATAACAGTGTAAAGTAGTGAGCGTACAGCTTGTATAACACAGCTTGTATAACAGTGTAAAGTAGAGAGCGTACAGCTTGTATAACAGTGTAAAGTAGTGAGCGTACAGCTTGTATAACAGTGTAAAGTAGTGAGCGTACAGCTTGTATAACATACAGCTTGTATAACAGTGTAAAGTAGTGAGTGTACAGCTTGTATAACAGTGTAAAGTAGTGAGTGTACAGCTTGTATAACATACAGCTTGTATAACAGTGTAAAGTAGTGAGTGTACAGCTTGTATAACAGTGTAAAGTAGAGAGCGTACAGCTTGTATAACAGTGTAAACTAGTGAGTGTACAGCTTTTATAACAGTGTAAAGTAGTGAGCGTACAGCTTGTATAACAATGTAAACTAGTGAGTGTACAGCTTGTATAACATACAGCTTGTATAACAGTGTAAAGTAGTGAGCGTACAGCTTGTATAACAGTGTAAAGTAGTGAGCGTACAGCTTGTATAACAGTGTAAAGTAGTGAGCGTACAGCTTGTATAACAGTGTAAAGTAGAGAGCGTACAGCTTGTATAACATACAGCTTGTATAACAGTGTAAAGTAGTGAGTGTACAGCTTTTATAACAGTGTAAAGTAGTGAGCGTACAGCTTGTATAACAATGTAAACTAGTGAGTGTACAGCTTGTATAACAGTGTAAAGTAGTGAGTGTACAGCTTGTATAACAGTGTAAAGTAGTGAGTGTACAGCTTGTATAACAGTGTAAAGTAGTGAGTGTACAGCTTGTATAACAGTGTAAAGTAGTGAGTGTACAGCTTGTATAACAGTGTAAAGTAGTGAGCGTGCAGCTTGTATAACAGTGTAAAGTAGTGAGTGTACAGCTTGTATAACAGTGTAAAGTAGTGAGCCGCATTACAGCTTGTATAACATACAGCTTGTATAACAGTGTAAAGTAGTGAGCGTACAGCTTGTATAACATACAGCTTGTATAACAGTGTAAAGTAGTAGAGCGTACAGCTTGTATAACATACAGCTTGTATAACAGTGTAAAGTAGAGAGCCGTACAGCTTGTACGTAACATACAGCTTGTATAACAGTGTAAAAGTGAAGTAGTGAGCGTACAGCTTGTATAACAATGTAAACTAGTGAGTGTACAGCTTGTATAACATACAGCTTGTATAACAGTGTAAAGTAGAGAGCGTACAGCTTGTATAACATACAGCTTGTATAACAGTGTAAAGTAGTGAGCGTACAGCTTGTATAACAATGTAAACTAGTGAGCGTACAGCTTGTATAACAATGTAAACTAGTGAGTGTACAGCTTGTATAACATACAGCTTGTATAACAGTGTAAAGTAGTGAGCGTACAGCTTGTATAACATACAGCTTGTATAACAGTGTAAAGTAGTGAGCGTACAGCTTGTATAACAATGTAAACTAGTGAGTGTACAGCTTGTATAACATACAGCTTGTATAACAGTGTAAAGTAGTGAGCGTACAGCTTGTATAACAGTGTAAAGTAGTGAGCGTACAGCTTGTATAACACTGTAAAGTAGTGAGCGTACAGCTTGTATAACAGTGTAAAGTAGTGAGTTTACAGCTTGTATAACAGTGTAAATAACACATCACACAGCCAACAATGTCTAAACCGCTGGCAACAAAAGTGAGCACATTTACAATGTTACATAAGCTGTACGCTCGCTACTGTGAGCTACTCTGTGTAAGTCATATCATCCCACAGAGACACGTTGTCCCTGAAGTCTGGATAACACAGAGAACAGAGATATTTTGACTGTTACGTTTACACAGCACAGATGAGTCTCCCTGAGTCCAGGGTTATATGCAATATGTTTGGAATTACCATTACACTACTTTACACTGTTATACAATCTGTACGCTTACTACTTTTACACTATAGCAAAGAGTCATTTCTTCAGTGTCGGATAAAACCAAAATAAGTTTCTTAAAAGTGTTTCTTTCAAGTAAAACGTTTTGTCTGTTAAATATTTAGCACCTGTTGGTCAACACAGGCCTGCAAACTCCAGTCGGGTGAAAAGAGAAAGTTTGGAGAACAGGGCTGAACTTCTCTTTGTGACGCAGCACTTTCAGTGTGTTGCTGCTGGATCAAACAAAGCTTCAGTAGTTAAAGAGGAACTACACACTAAAGAATTTATATTTGGGTCATTCTACGAAACAGGTACAATTTCACTTATGATAAGTTGTTTTTGAAGTTCTTTTTAGGGGGCTCTTTTGATTTGATATCTTTATTTTGAACATGTAAATACAAAAAATAAAAATAAAAATTAATGAAACAAAGAATAGTGGTAAAAACAAATTAACAACAAAGTAAAATCCACACTTTCCTGTACTTAAAGAAAACAACCTCTATTTACATGTGCAAAAAGGAGTAAGAAGAAGTAAAACTTCTGTACTCCTACCCCTTTATAACCTTACTACCATATTTAAGCAAATAAGTCAAAATAATAAGAAATAGATAAATAGATAATAAATCTATAATCAATGAGAATATATATTCAAAAGTTCTATACACATAAGGATATTACCCATACATGACAATATTTATACAAACTACAGATTATTCAATATAAACTCAAGTTATTATGAGCACTGTGTTTCTCTGTACCTCTGGAATATCATTTCTTTGAACATCTTTTTAAAATGGAATATGTTTGGACATTGCTTTAATTCATTATTTAGTTTATTCCACAACTACAACACCACAGACAGACAAACAGAAACTTTTCCAAGTAGTTCGAAAACTGGGAGTCTTAAAATTTGACTTTCCCCTTAAGTCGTAGCCTGCCTCTCTTTCCGAGAACTTTTTCTGTATATTGCCAGGCAATAAATTATTCCTAGCCTTGAACATAATTACTGCTGTTTGAAATTCAACTAGATCAAATAGTTTTAGTGCTTTAGACTGTGAAAATAATGAGTTGGTGTGTTCCAAATTCTGTTGGAGAGACAACATGTTTAACTGTGTCATACATGTATGGTCCCACCTCAGGATGTTTTATTTTTCTTTATTAGAGATTTAGTACCACAGTGTCGTACTCAATGTCAACCCTGTTACCAAAATTTGCATGAGGATTAAAAGAAGTTAAAACAAATAAATAAGGGAAATAAAATGTAGTAAGGATTATTTAAACACACCTGTGTGTAAGTGGTATTTTCAAATTGCTAGCCAATGAAGATTTTTTTTTTCAAATATTTAACTTGCTATTATAAGAACTTGTTATTCATACTCCAAAGCACTTTTGTTTTTCAACAAATAACATATTAGGTCTGTAACTTAGATCTGTAATTTTACTGTGACTAATTGGCCATTCACTTTTTTACATTCTCATGTAAGTTACTTGTCAGTCACAGGGCTGACACTTTGTTTATAGTGTTGACACTAATACCAGGGTTGACAGGATGGGCAAATGTTATTGTCAGTGATGTGCAGATTGAGTACTTTTAAATAAGATGTAGTCCTGTTCAGAAGGATCACAAATGAACCGGATAAGTGGATGAAAAAAAATATATTCATTTAGTTTCGAAAACCTCAAAACATGCAACAAGAGGCACAGACAACAGTATTTTTAAAGTAAATAAAGTATTAAAACAACATAATCCATTTATGTAAAATAAGTAATAATATGTCCAAACCTATTTTCCTCCCAAATAACATCAAAGTAATTCAGTCAGTTGAGTCTTCTGCTCTCCCTCTTTTCTCCATTGTCTCCTGTTTTACGTACTTTAAGTTCTTTCTCTATCATATATACACACACTTGTGTGTGTGCATGTCAGACATGGCATTACTCACATGCTGAATGTTATTTCAACACGTTTTCATCTCAATGCATCATATCTGACGCTTTCATCCGGACTGACAAAGCATAAGGATTTTACGCTAAAGGTACCCTTCCGCGTCCGTATGAAATGACCCCGTTTCCTACGTTGCAGCAACACAAGGGAGGCTAACCCTACCTGTTCATCGGCCGTGAGACAGCTGTAGGGTCGACATGCATACATTCAGTGACTTGGGTTTAGGCACTAACATTTCGGATGGTTGTGGTTAGGGTAGGGGCTTCGGGGGGGCTGTCAACACCTTTATCATGAACGTAGCTAAGTGCTAGCTAGCTAGCACTTCCGGGCTGAACCAGACGCCCCGGAGCGTCTCATACAGACGCTTCCGGTAGCGTCTCACGAAACGCTAAAGGGTACGCTTTGTCACTCTTTCTCAAATCGTCAGTATATGACGCCCTGAGATGAGAATGGGCTGGTTATTTCTTACTAGTGTAATGTTTCTGTAATTATGAGGGGTGGGAGTCTCTAGGCACCTGTTGATTTGATTATGATTTATTATGAGAGCTGCGTTACGATTATAAAACAATTTATGATGCATCTTAATGCAAAGCGTTGAGTGTTACCATTCTAGCACGAGTGAAAATCAATAGTTGTGAAAGTTTAGTTGTTGCACTCATTTACTTATCAACATTACGTTATCAATTAAAGGTAGGGTAGGTAAGTTTGAGAAACTAGCAAGAAACTGCTGGATTTTTTATCCGCAGAGAAACTCACACCCCCTCCCTTCTGGGCTGCTTCCAAAGCCACGCCCCCAAAACACGTGAACATGCATTACCGACTCAGCTGGAGGACGAGTGGAGAGCAGCGCCATGCAGCAGCTCACATCAGGAGTGAGAAAACATTTAACTTTATTATTATGAAAATAAACAACTGACCCGGTTGTTTGATTCAGTAACGTAAGAGGTACGAAAAATGACATATCTATAAATGAACAGTAATTAATTATTGCATATATTACCAGTATACTTTTAATGGTACAACATACACTAATTTATACTAGTTACTCATCCAGGTTGTGCCTCTGCAGTGTAGCATCAGGATGCCACTGATGCCACTCTCCTTCAAGCTTCAAGCCAACCTCCTCCTTATGTGTACCAACCAATACACACGCCTACAGTACATGTGAATGGGGAGTACTGGCAACTACTTGTTCAATTCAAGCCCTGGATGTAATAGTTGAAACTTCCTGTTTTCAAGCCGGTCAGCCACATCACACACCAGGTCTGCCAGCAGCCTCCCTCTCGAGGCCATTGTGTGAATTAACTGTCTAAATTATACTACAAGGTTACTTACTCAGTAAAGTCAGCAACAAGTCTGAACATTTAGAGTGTGAAGTTAACATTTAACACGACTAGGAAATGCAGATATAGCAAGATATAACAACCACTGTTATTCATAATTTACTCTTATTAATTCACTCTTCATGAGATGCTAAAATTCACTAATATTTCACTGTAAGTGTTATTCTTGCCAAACACCTTGTTGAAATAAAAATCGAGGTAACTAGTTTCTAGTGTTTCACAATTTTCTACTTTACCATGTCCAGCTTACACTTAAAACAAGGAAAACTTTAATGTTTGCAGGGGAAAAACAACAACCACCATAACATCCATGTAATCCATACAATTTATTAAAAATAAACATTTACCCTCAAGGTTTAGTTTATAGTTCTGTTTCAGTGTGACAGCTCCTTTAGCACTCACTATTAAACTGCACATTCATTTTTAATACTGTTGTTAAGACATGGTACATGTAAAATCTGTCAATAATGAAAATGTTTATTTAAAGTACATTGCAGGGGAGAATTCTAGCCCATAGCAAACGTCATTATCATGCCATCATTTGGAATCTATCAATCTACTCTAACCAAAATTCTACCAAATAATCCCGAGAGAGTTGTGATGCCAGCTGTGTGTTTGTGTTGAATGTGTCTCGTGAGATTTTAGAGTGAGAATTGCCTTGATGATATGACTTCCACCAGGTTTCTTGGTCAATGCAGATTCAATTAACTGTGAAAGGAGTACAAGACAAGACAATATGAGTCAGGGACAGTTTGTTGCTCCAGACAATTTAAGCAAATGTAAACTTCCGTTAGCACAACTGCCCGTCTCTTCACTCATTAGATTGGACACTGGGGGAAAATCGCAAATGACATCAGGCACGAGTTGAATTTTTTTCAACTCTGTGTGCTCAGAACCTCATTCAAATATATCGCGAAATATTTTCAACTTCAAAAAGGGGTTGGACTGCCAGAAAGATTAAGAACCCCTACACTGAAGTAACACTTAGAATGCAGGGACTGTATTACAGACACTTCCTAACCTGCAGGTCCTATCCTATCTTCTTGGTAACCATGGTAATAAGGGTTAGGAACTGATTTAGGTCATTACAGATTAACAGTTCCTAAATCAGTGTTCCTTTCCTAATTTAAAATAGGAAAAGTGCTTCACAGAAACCTCCTAACTTTGTAAAATCTTAACTTTAGGAGAACTGTTTCGCTGTCCTAACTTTTAATCCACATGGCTGCTCTTTTATTGCTTTTACAATCATCAAACGTCAAACACATCTACAGAAAGGATTATCCAATGCATTCTGGGCACGGGCCCCAAGCCCATTATTATTTTCCTTTTTTATCGTTTACATTTCAGATATTGAAATCATGTATAACCAATAAAAGCACGCTGATATTTTTTTTTATTTAAACCGAATTATATCGTTGGTCAGTCCCCAGTGTGGAAAGCACATGACAACCCGCACTTAACGTTAGTTATCAAATAACCAAGCGCTGAGTCAAGTGGATTGTGGGAATATTTTTCGTCGTTGAAACTGAATGAGAGAAGTGGTTGTAGTAAATGCAAATAATATGGAGAAGATGAGAGGGGCTCTTCACTGGGACATGTGCCATCTATTCAAAAGGAGCCAGGAGGAGAATCAGGCTGAAGAGGTTTTGGACGGTGACGAGCAAGCTAACCAGTGTCATGGGTTGGCTGAGTGAAGGCAGGGAGCTGAGGTGTGGACCCACACGCAGACCAAAAGGCGAAGAGGCTGCAGATAAAAACATTTATGAAACACAAAACTGAACAAAACAGGAAGAAACTGAATATAAATATAAATAACTGAACTAGAACTTAAGCAGATAGATCACTAATATACCAAAAAAACTAACAGAGAAAACAGACTGAACTAAGATTAAACAGAACACAGAGCAAACATGGCCAATGGGAAATCAACAAAGCTGACCGTGGACCTGCTGCCTTTCCTAACCGAAGGAGCAAATATCCCGCCTGATGTGTGGTAAGCTGCACTAAGTTATGTCAGTAATGACCTGCTGTGTTGTCAAGTCCTAAATGTGGAAAAAGTTTACAGAGAGTGGATTCCCTGTTCACAATCCACAGGTAATGTTTTTAGCTGTGCCTGTAACAGCTGTGCTTTATTCAACTAAGAAAAATCTATTTGTTGGTGTTTTTGTGACTGAACAGGAGGCGATCGTGTGCGTGAGTTGTGTTGAGGATTAAAATGTATGAATATTACAGCAGTTAGAAATGCTTCTCACTCGGAGCAGAAAACAAAAAGAAAGGGGTAATAAGTGGTGTACCTCTGTCAGTGGAAGACGAGGAGTTTCAGGACAGTGAAGATGTCTGTGAGACGAGAAGACTGACAAGATTCTGTCAAGGAGAAAGGGAGGATAGTAATTCAGTCTGTCCAGCTTTTGTGGGAGATTTGCCTGAGAGGGTACATTTACACTACACATGTTACAGAGTGATGCCTTATGAAAGAGCCCCATTAAGGTGCTTCTGTTGCCAGGACTATGGACATGTAGCAGCAGTACAGTGGGTACGGAAAGTATTCAGACCCCTTTAAATTTTTCACTCTTTGTTTCATTGCAGCCATTTTCCAAAAATCAAAAAAGTTCATTTTATTTCTCAGTAATGTACACTCAGCACCCCATCTTAACAGAAAAAAACAGAAATGTAGAAATTTTTGCAAATTTATTAAAAAAGAAAAACTGAAATATCACATGGTCATAAGTATTCAGACCCTTTGCTCAGTATTTAGTAGAAGCACCCTTTTGATCTAATACAGCCATGAGTCGTTTTGGGAAAGATGCAACAAGTTTTCACATCTGGATTTGGGTATCCTCTGCCATTCCTCCTTGCAGATCCTCTCCAGTTCTGTCAGGTTGGATGGTCAACGTTGGTGGACAGCCATTTTCAGGTCTCTCCAGAGATGCTCAATTAAGTTTAAGTCAGGGCTCTGGCTGGGCCATTCAAGAACAGCCACGGAGTTGTTGTGAAGCCACTCCTTCGTTATTTTAGCCGTGTGCTTAGGGTCATTGTCTTGTTGGAAGGTAAACCTTCGGCCCAGTCTGAGGTCCAGAGCGCTCTGGAAAAGGTTTTCGTCCAGGATATCCCTGTACTTGGCCGCATTCATCTTTCCCTCGATTGCAACCAGTCGTCCTGTCCCTGCAGCTGAAAAACACCCCCACAGCATGATGCTGCCACCACCATGCTTCACTGTTGAGACTGTATTGGACAGGTGATGAGCAGTGCCTGGTTTTCTCCACACATAGCGCTTAGAATTAAGGCCAAAAAGTTCTATCTTGGTCTCATCAGACCAGAGGATCTTATTTATCACCATCTTGGAGTCCTTCAGGTGTTTTTTAGCAAACTCCATGCGGCTTTCATGTGTCTTGCACTGAGGAGAGGCTTCCGTCGGGCCACTCTGCCATAAAGCCCCGACTGGTGGATTGCTGCAGTGATGGTTGACTTACTACAACTTTCTCCCATCTCCCGACTGCATCTCTGGAGCTCAGCCACAGTGATCTTTGGGTTCTTCTTTACCTCTCACCAAGGCTCTTCTCCCCGATAGCTCAGTTTGGCGGACGGCCAGCTCTAGGAAGGGTTCTGGTCAGTCCCAAACGTCTTCCATTTAAGGATTATGGAGGCCACTGTGCTCTTAGGAACCTTAAGTGCAGCAGAATTTTTTTTGTAACCTTGGCCAGATCTGTGCCTTGCCACAATTCTGTCTCTGAGCTCTTCAGGCAGTTCCTTTGACCTCATGATTCTCATTTGCTCTGACATGCACTGTGAGCTGTAAGGTCTTATATAGACAGGTGTGTGGCTTTCCTAATCAAGTCCAATCAGTATAATCAAACATAGCTGGACTCAAATGAAGGTGTAGAACCATCTCAAGGATGATCAGAAGAAATAGACAGCACCTGAGTTAAATATGAGAGTCACAGCAAAGGGTCTGAATACTTATGACCATGTGATATTTCACTTTTTCTTTTTTAATAAATTTGCAAAAAATTCTACATTTCTGTTTTTTTCTGTCAAGATGGGGTGCTGAGTGAACATTACTGAGAAATAAAATGAACTTTTTTGATTTTTGGAAAATGGCTGCAATGAAATAAAGAGTGAAAAATTTAAAGGGGTCTGAATACTTTCCGTACCCACTGTATGTAGAGGAGTCAGGAGATGTGGGAAGGACAACTGTGAAAGAAAGGAGTGTGAAGAGGAACAAGAAAAAGTAAAATGCATTCACTGTACGGGGAATCACCATGTGGGGTCAGCGGAATGTCTGGAAAAAATAAAACAAATAAAAGTGAGTAAAATCAGAGCAGAAGAGGGTCTAACATACACTGAAGCTACCAAGAGACTGGAAAGAAAGGAGGAACGAGCAGTACAAGAGGAACAGGAGCTGAAAAAGAAGGGAGATGATCAGAATGTGATGTGCATGGACAAGAAGCGATTCCTTGCATATATTGCAATGGTGGTTAACTGTGCTGTGGAAATTAAGAGAAAGTCAGAAAGCATCAAGATGGTGCTGGATGCAGCAAGGAGACTCTTAGACACTGCCGACATATCAGGGGAAGAAATAGACAACTCTGAGGGAAGGATTTACACCATCTCAGACCATTCAGTCATAAAACAGACAATGTAGGGACAACGGAATGGGAATACTTTGGGTGGTCACTGTAAATGTATTGCACTGGGAAACTATTTCATTCAGTAGGTGGCAGTAAGGCAACATTTTGGATGCCAACCACCATAAAATCCCAAAAATCCTTTACGTGGCGACGATGAAGTAGCTTATATAGCCTGTATGTGTGTTTGTGTGTGTATTATGAAAGAATCTGATTCATCCAGAACTGGATTAGAGGTTTACAGTAAGCAGGGGAATGTATTGATCTTGTTGCAGTTAGTCCAGGAAAGCATTGTTGCAGTCATGTAGTGTAAATCCTGTATGATGGAGGATGTGCACAGGTGTTGATCCTGTAGAGCCCAAACAATATGGGTTTTTGGGGGCCGATGCCGATATTAAAGTGACAAAGAGCCGAGTTATAAGCTGAAATATATATTTTTTAAAAGATTTGGATAGTAGACCCGTTTCCTGTATAAACTACTAACTATTACTTAGAACAGGCCGACATTAAAGCTGTTCTGTATGTGGGCTATAAAACCTTTTCCTGAATGGATAAAGTTTTAAAAAGCCTCAGTTTACAATGAGAGAGGATAGCATATTTACATCTAGTTTATTCTTTTATCAGCACTCTTTAATTTTATACAGCTGAAGCTGGCTGGAAGCTGTGTTCAGTTCAGCTCATGTTTATTTAGGCTACATGTCCCGTCTGGTAGTGATGGTGAGATGAAGCTTCATGAAGCATTGAAGCTTTCCATCCACTTGGTTCGCTCATGGGCCGAAGCTTCACGGTGCTTCATCTGCTCTAGTGCGCCATCAAGTGGACAATAAATGTAAAACAGGCAGAGTGATTCTAACGGCACCGAGGCTTTGGTGTGTGAAGCTTTGAATTGAATAATGAACGATGTTTGTGATGCCAATACATAACTGATTAACTTATTAATAAAGTGTCTTTATGATACAATGACAGGGTCAAAAGGAAAGTGGAAATAAGGGATAAGATTATGATGACTTGTTTTGTGACTTTATATAATATAGACAACATTTTATTCATCTTTCTTTAAAAATAACTTTTCCACAGCGCTGGGCTTCAGGCCGTTTCTTTTTTTTTTAATTTTCACCTGCTGTAGAAAGATATTATTAGGGATATGGAGTAAGAGTTTAATTTTTACCAAAACCACAATATTGTTGAAACACAAAACACTTTCTTAACTAAAATTTTCTTCTTTTTCATCATAATTTAGTTATTTGATCAAAGCAATTCTGACATAAGTTGATAAACTTTTTTTAGTCATTTCAAATAAGCTGTAGATAAAATCTAATTTCAAGTTCTAAAGTCCAAATGTCACCGTATACGTCACCAACTCAAGCCTCAATTCGTGCTTCACAAAAATCATGCTGTATCAACACTAGTGTTTTCATAGCAAACTAAAATATCCGCTCTACTTTAGTTTTAAACGTAACAACAACTAACACTTTCAATCTTTATCACTTACTAAGCTGAATCTAACTATTTGTTAATACTAAACAAATAACCTGCAGTCAATACAGAGTAATACAGTAGGCTACAAAACAATTTAGTTCATTTTCACAGGTCGCGGCCTCAACCTGCTCGGTCTAACCTGTTTGCACAATAGTGGCTGATGGTGGAGAATGTACATATATAATGTAAATAATAGTTGCTTACTAATTACAATGAGTCATAACCCGGCTCAAAGGCCATGACAAAAGCGGAGAGGATACGGAGGATTTCCAAAAATAAACATATTTATTGTAACAACTTAAATAACTAAACTAATAATCAATGATGTAGAGTCTGTTAGTCAGTGAAATCAGTGGTGTAGATGTGGATGAGTGACAAGTATGGAGCTTGGGTGTTGAGGAGTGGTAACAAACATAATATAAGAAAACAAAAGGAATGCTGATGCTGCTGCTGGCAGGAGGGGGACCAGATCAGAGAGAGAGTGAGAGCAAAAGGGCCGGAGTGTTTATCCTCCCACAGCATCTGGCCCAGGTGCTCCCAATCTGGTTTGGGTGCAGATACCTTCAGGGACAAAAGGAAAACAGTAAACACCACACAGTTAAACACCCAACTGCAGGCAACCCGGCAAATGTCAACTGGATCAGCTGATCACAATACAAACCAACGGTGCGTCGACCTCCCCGAGTCCGTTAATGAGAAGGATCAGAAGGAGATGAGTCATCAGATTCCCACAATATTTTATTGAGCTCAGAAGACACATATCTGGAGACTCTGCTCTCCTCCCCACAAGAGTCTGAGGTCTTCCTGCTAAGCAATAACTGTATACTAGAAACCGCACCCAGCTGCACATCTTCCTTTGGCCTTGTTTAGGTATATCTGGTAAAGATGTAAATCTCATGGCTGACCTCTGACCTTATGTAGGTGTGCATAGAGTCTGGACAGTGTAAAGGGCATGTTGTGTGTGAGTATGGGGGTAGGAGAGGTCTATCCTCAGTGTATGTGTGTGTGTCTGTGAGGTGATGTATGAGTGTGAATGTATGCTCTGTCTGCTGCAGAGTTTACTGGGTGAAAGGTGCGGTTCCTGTTTTCGGCACAGGCTCTATGGTTAATTATATACAGATTAATATGATGCTAGATGTTTTGTTCTTATCTTATCACTAGGTCCATCATAAACAAATCACACTTCTAAGTATACTAAAAAGCAAAAGCAACCCCTTGATGAAAGTATAATCCCACACCGGCGAACAGCAAGTGCTTTTAACAGCTAAACTACAGGTAAGAAACAGTACACACAAATAGCTTACCCACAAAGTCATCCTCAAGTGCGTGTCCTTCCTTAATCCAAACAAAAGTTTACCAGCCCGCACCAGCCCAGGTAAACCATCTAACTAAAGACAGCTGAGCACACGCAACAAGCGCTCTTAAACTCTGCAGGTAGGCCTACATATACGCATCAAATTCCTGTGTGAAATACAAAGCAAACCTACACATAGGCAACCAACTGTAACACTAATTACCAAATACCATTTTCAGTAATCTTACCAAACAATCGCAGCATCAACGGGAAAATCACGGCCGCTTACATAAATATTGCCCATCCACATCTTGGAACGCATTCGGCTGACGGAAACCAGTTAACAGGGCCACTCGTTAATCCGGAACACCGGACGAGCCCCCAATGTGTCATAACCCGGCTTAAAGGCCATCACAAATGCGGAGAGGACACAGAGGATTGCCAAAAAATAAACATATGTATTGTAACAACTTAAATAACTAAACTAATAATCAAAGATGTAGTCAGTGAAATTAGTAGGGATGGGACGCTTGATACTGACGTGTAGACGCTGTGTCGAAATCCGGAAGCACAGACATTTCGAATCACGGCTTCAAAGCGTGGTTCAAAACGTCAATGTCACGTGACCGTAGTATGGCGACGTTTCAGTGCGTGTCACCCGTTTCGACAGGCGGCTCACCTGCCGCTTCTACACTTGATCCACAGTGTTTGAAAGAAATCACACATCATTTATTCATTTAGCTGACGCTTTTATCCAAAGCGACTTACAATTGCTGTACATGTCAGAGGTCGCACGCCTCTGGAGCAAGTAGGGGTTAAGTGTCTTGCTCAGGGACACAACGGTGGATGGGTCATGGCTAAACCATGATGATCTGACTGCTCACACTGTACAACCTCAAACGCCTTAGAAAATAAAGCCTCTGCTGCAGTTTGTTACGCAGGTTCTCAACATCTGTCTTCCAGCAACGAAGACCTAAAGATTTGTATGAGGACACCTGAGTTACTTCCTGGTTTTTAATGACCACAGGTTCATTGTCCATCTGTTGAGTTTTTAGGATGTTTAAAATGAGATGGTTGGTTTCACACCATTTAACAGGATGTACATTCCTGCAGTTATTGGTGTACAATAGCAAAAGTATCGGTGGTACAATAGAACCCCTGTGTTTCAGTTTAGGGTCTCTGACCTTCACTTGCTGTGTCCTGTCAGATAAAAAAGAATAAAAGCATTTGATCAAAGTAGTGTTAACATTCATGTCTTTAAGCTTCTCTGAACACTGCAAAAACTGAACTCTCAAAAACATCAAAAAAAGCATTAAAATGGGGGAAATATTACTAAAAATAACCAAATTATCTGCCAACAGAGCGAGAACATTTCACTTGCTACTTAAGGATAAAAAAACTTGAAACAAGTAAAATTCTGTAACATAAAAGCTGCCTGGTGGAAGAAACATCTATCTTGTCAGATAAAAAACAAGTATATTTTGCCTTCAGTTAAGATCATTAATCTTACTTAGATTTTAGTTTTTGCAGTGAAACTACACAAAAGTAAAATCAGTTTACAGAGGCCGGTCAGCCCAGGTCAGTACAGCCAGTACAGTCGATCCAGAATCCACTGGAACAAATGATGTCTGAGGCTTTAGTACAACAGGAACAGAAATACTGATGGAAACACATGGATTATTACATGTGGGGCTGATGGTCACTACTGAAGCCAAACTGTCCCATAATGCTTTGGGCCTTGTTGTTGCCACAGAAACAAACTGATCAGAGGACATTTTCTAAACCGTGTGACAAACACCAAATTCATGAGAAAAGAGTTGAACAGGAACGTGACAGAGTTCTTCAGGCCTCGACAGCTGCAGCAGCAACATGTCTGAAGAAGCCTTCTAGGGGAGGAGCCACGGTGACCAGGTGGTTCAGGTACTGCCCATGAAACCAGGACAATAAAACAATAAAGCTGAAAGTGTTCGCTCAGTCAGAGTCCAGACTCCATTTTGAGATGACAGATCAGAGCAGCAGGAGGAAAAGCCAGTCTGAGGCCAGGTGAGTGTTAATCCAACATTAAGTTTTGCTGTAAAAGTCTCTGTCAGGATAAAACACATAATAATACACTAACCCAGCTGGACGGCTTTATTATACTGTGTGTTACTTCTTCTGTTCTCAGTCTAGTTGAAACTCTTGAACAGTTTCTCCTGCTTCTTGTGTTCTGAGCTCAGTCAGTGTTACTGGTTCCCTCTCAGACTGACTTCACCTGAAACAATAAGAGAGGATGAGCAGTAGGCTCATGAGAACAGGGAGGAACATGTTCTCTCTCACACACAAACTCATGTGATTTCCTGTAAATGCAGAAGGGGAGGAGCAACACTGAGCAGGTGATCCAGGTGAGGAACCTGAGCTGAAAGCGTTCAGTCAGTTCAGACTCCATTTTGAGTGGACAGAAGAAGACCTGTGGAGACAAAGTCCTGACTGGCTGCAGTTAGTTTGTGTGTTACTTCCTGTTCTCTCAATGTTGCGTCTAACAAACTAGTTTTCCCTGTTTCTTGTCCTGAGCTCACAGTCAGTTTTACTGTTTTACCTCTCAGACTGACTTCAGACCAGAAGATGGAAGAGAAGGACAGAGCAGAGTCTGCAGCATCCAGCTGTCTGTCTATGAAGAGTGACTGGTTGTTAGGATTTGAGTTTTGTGCTATTGTTTTTTCCTATGTTTATTTGACATTGTCTTGGTTTAGAGTTTTGTAGTCTTGTTTATTATTTTGGTTCGTTCATTTTAGTCTTCTTAGTACTGTCTTGTCCTTAGTCTTTTGTCTCCATGTTACGTATAGTCTTGTCACCTGTCTGGTCTCGTCTCTGTCAGTGTACTGTTTTTGCTGTCTTTGTGTTTTTACTTTGGTTGATCTGTCCTTGTGTACTTCCTGTTTTATTTTGTTAACCTCCTGCACCTGGTGTCCTTGTCTAGCTTCACTTGATTACCTGATGTGTCTCAGCTGTGTTTCTCTCCCCTGTTGTCTCTCTGCTTGCTTGTCTCGTTAGTCCTGATTCCCCTCACCTGTGTTCTTCCCGCCCCACTCGTTAGTCCCTGTATGTGTATATATTCTCCTCAGTACTCCTCAGTCTTTGTCACGTCCTCATATGTGTTGTGTGAGTCTTCTACATGGTAGAGTCTGCTTGTCTGTGTCATCCGATTATTTGTTCCGCACCTTCCCGGCCTTTTGGTTTATTCTTGGTTTGTACTTTGTTTTTGTATTTTTGCCCTTTTGGATTATGTTTTTGTTGGAGTGCTTTTTGAGTTTGGACATTTCTGCTGAGCTCCCAGCATAGCCTGTTTGACTTTTACTTTAATAAATCTTCAATTAAACTGCATCCTCCTCGCCTACATCTGCATTTGGGTCCACACCTCCGCCTTCACTCTACCACTACTCCTAACACTGGTCCAATGATAAACCTCCAGACTTCAGTCCTGAACCTGGACCCTCAGACACAAAGTAAGAGACAGTTTTTACTGTAAACTGACCTGATGGAAGATGATGCATTGAGGATGAAGACAAAATGTTCTGCTAACAGATTTATATTCATGATGCAGAACTATTAGTGTGGATACTGTTTCAAACTAAGATGGATCTGATTTGATTTCTGAAAAATATTCATATCTTTTTTCCCTCATGTAGACATGTGGTGAAAAATAACAAACATCCACAGTCAGCAACTTATGGAAAAGAAAAACAAATGTAGATTTAGACTGCTTCTCTTCCTCAGAAAATTTGAATTGCATTAATTCCTTTATTTGATAGCTGACAGCAGCAGTCGACTGATAATCTGAACTTTCTGTCCAGGATGGCTGTAAGGCAGCCCACACTGACTGGCCTAAATATGAACCAGTGTCCATGTCTGTTTAACAATGAGCATTTCTACTGAGAGGGCCTTCGCCTGTCCAACAGCTTCATTATGTTTCAATGCCCAGACCTTCAAAATATTAAAGGGGTGGTATTCTGCTCATTTTCAGGTTCAAAATCTTATTTAGGGGTTGTACCAAACAGGTTTACATGGATTAATTTTCAATAAACACCATATTTTTCTCAGACTGCACATTGCTGCAGCTCCTCTTTTCAGCCTGTCTGTTGTACGCTCCGCTTTTGAGCTACAGAGTGATGCATCTTACTCGAATGAAATCTTTGTTGGAGTTGCACATGCCCAGTTCCCAGGTAAGGGCTACTAGCCAATCAGAAGCGGAGAAGGGCGGGTCGTTAGAAACAAGGTAGAGTGATCCAAATCAAAGCCTTCAGACTGCGACCGTAACCTAGCAGATGGTATTAGTGATGGCAAGTTCAACTCCTTTGACAGACTCGTTCATTAAAATCAGACTAGCATGGTTTGAGGGCGTGGCCTGACCCCACCAGCCCCTTGGTGAGCTTTATGACGCGTTTGCATTGTGAGGTCACAAGTAAAGAAAGTGAAGGGCCGGACTACAAACGAGCTGTTTTCAGTTCAGAGCAGAGTTTCTGTGGGAGATGGGAACTAACTTTGGGCTTTTTCACTTTGCAAACCTGTTACAGCACAAAAAGGTTTATGACTCAATAAAGGGCAAAGCAGAACACCACCCCTTTAAGTTAAATGGGGTGGTGAATGTACAGTGGATGAGACGCATGCCTTTGGTGTGAGAGACCCGTGTTCAATCCTGCACTATGACCCATCCACCGTTGTGTCCCTGAGCAAGACACTTAACCCCTCGTTGCTCCAGAGGCGTGCGACCTCTGACATGTATAGCAATTGTAAGTCGCTTTGGATAAAAAGCGTCAGCTAAATGTAACTGAAGGACAGAATCAGCTGGCCTTTAATGGAGACTTTTACTGTGAAGGAGCTGCAGGAAGTGTTGAGTTCGTATTAATACCGAACTCCAGGCAGATCACTCAGTGACTGTCTTTAATAAGACAGTCAGACAGGAAAAGCTGTTAATGAATGTTTCTGAAAGCAGGAGAGTTAAAATAAAAGGAACTAAAGGAACAATGGTTTTCATCACAGACTGAAAGCTGAATTCAAACAGAAAAGTAACGACACTTTTACTCTGTGACCATCTGAGCTTCTACACAGTGTCGGACACATCTGGAGATTTTCCACAAATGATTTTAGTTCTAACGAAATGTCTTCACAGAGAGAGGAAGAGGAGTCCTGTTTCTGTGGAGGAGCAGCCGTCCTGCTGTGCTTTGTGTCAGGACGTCCTGAAGGATCCGGTCTCTACCAGCTGTGGACACTGGTTCTGCAGACGGTGCATCACCTCATACTGGGACCAGTCTGCTTCATCAGGACACTCCTCCTGTCCCCAGTGTGGAGACAGATCCAGAACCAGAGCTGGACTGCAGACAGCCAGTCAGAGCAGCTCTGTACAAAGTAAGACTGGACATCTGTACATCTTAAACATGGAACCTGCTACTAGGGATGAGCGAGTACAGCATTATCTGTATCTGTATTCTTACCCGGATTGGCCGGGGCCTACCCCGGAAGTGGGTGGGATTTAACCCAGAAGTGGATCGGGTTGTCTTGAAATGGGTGGGGCATTAACAGTATGTTATTTTAAGCATGTAATTGATATGGGTTATCAGAAATTGTTATATGCAGGGCCATATGTAGTTTTTAATGAAATGAATCATGTTTTTATTGCCTATGTATGAACATACGCTAACCTTCTCTGTTGCCTCATTGAAAATGAATTACAAGGTGCGTAAATCACTTCCAGTCTGAAAAGGCCTTTCCATATAAACCCCGTCACAACCATTCACAAGAAATTAATTTACAACGTGTCAAAGCCTTTAACATAAGGACTGGGCACACAGGGTTTACAATAGATGACAGTGTTCTTTGCATCTTCGACTGTGACACAATAATGGCAGCAGCTACTTACAGCTGTGGAAATAACGCCTTTCTTCCACGTTGTCTATTCTTCATTTAGTTGTGTTGCTAACAGCTGACTTGAACAACATAAGATCCGGTGCCACAGACCTGCAGCATGTCATTTAAGTCAGGAATGGTGCATTCAGTAGCGCAGCGTTACTTGAAATATTAGCTCTATTTTTACTGCGCAAAGTGTGGACTTAGGCAGCTGACCAAGAAACATCCTTGTTGAAACTAGGAAAAGAAAAAGTATTTACACACATCACCCACAGCAAAACTGGTCTGGCCCAGTGACGGGCCACACAACCCACTTAGACTCGGCCCAGATCCATCAATGAATTACGGTCCACAAGTGGTCCAGATCTGGTAGCTGCAACACGGGCCACATATGGCCCATGAAATAGCCGTATCTCAGCCCACTGTATAGCTGGCCCTATTTTGGACCAGACCTGATTTTAGCACTGTTTCCAACTAAACCTTCACCATGCCACTTCAATTTTATACGGGTGCCGTATTTGGCCCAGATAAAAAAAAAAAAAAAGCTTCATTGCAGGCGTATTATGAAAAATATTTATTGATTTTTCACATCAAGCCATTTTCTAAACTGTAAAATGTTCTTTGCCAGACAATCTCTCTTCCTCTCCTTTTTCCAGTCCTCTCCTCCACTTATCTCCTCTCACCTCAACCCCCCCACGTCAGCAGTGCATTTGTAAAAATGTACAGACAAATAGGAAATTCTTGTAAACACTTGTACACAAAATACAGATTTTTGAACATAGTTCGGTGTAAGGATCTCTCCGCCTCAGTAATTATGTAATTTATTTCCCACAACGTCCAGACTGACCAGAGCAGGTTAACAAACACAGTTCCAGCCTCCTGCTGTTCCAGCCACAATTCAGTTTGGTTTTGCACTTGACAAAACCGTTGACAAAACAACTTTTGAACATCCGTGCTATGTTTCAGTCCATGAACCAGTTGTACTCTGCACACAACTCTTGAATGTCGACACCATGTTTCAGTTAATTAAATTGTTCACTGCTGTCCTGCTCTCCTCGTGCTCTTTTCTCCTCATCCTCTCTCTCCTGCCACCATCCCTATCCGGAGCCACATGAAGCCGTCTTTTAATGGTGGAATCTATTTCTTGGTCCGTGGCCCAAGACGTCAGGCGGTTAGGCTTCACAGCAGCTAAACACACACACACAACTTTTTCTACCACTAGCTGATGTGACTACATGATTTTAAAGGACACATCGAGTACAATATGAACCAGTAATGGCTGCCTATTGGCTTTCTACTTAAACTGATCTGTAAAATTATGGTCTGCATGTAAAAGGGTTTAGGTTCAGTTTAAATGAATTTGTCCTTTGAAGCAACCAGCCATTCTCAATGTCCACTCCTGAATCAGTTTTCTCTAAATAAGTCCTATTGCATATGTTCCAGTAAAAAGATAAATTGCAGTATTTCCTATCCCCTGCTCATCACCTCACCCATCTTCTCTTCCTCTACTGTCCTCTAATGACCCTTGTCCTTTCCACCCCTCCCCTCATCTCTCTGCTGGTCCCCTCCTTTCAGCTCCTTCACTTTTCTCACCTGCTTCATTTCCTCCCCTCTACTTCTCTTCACATTTCCTCATCTTGTCCATCCCGGCTTTCCTTCCTTCTTAAAAACCTTAACTATCAAGTTATAAACTTTTCATGGTTCTTAAACATATACATGCCAATATTGATATGAAGGCCAACTTACCAATAACAACATCTCTGTAGGCGCTGGAAGCCAATCTTTCCATTTATTCCTCTCATATTAATATTCTTCGCCAAGGAGTTTGTAATCATTGCATGGATAATCCTCCAAACACACACGCAGATGTCAGTCCCACCTTTGAGAGCCAGCATATTTACTTGAAATCATATTTCTTAATTAGTTTTCTTTCCAGCAATGGTTTTACATATTTTAATCATCAAAGACTTGGAATCTATAGCATAAGTAAGTGGTGTTCCTGTAGCTAGCTGCTTAGTTTTAATGGATTTACTTATCATATCAACCTTTAAGTTCAAGTTTCAGGCAACAAGGAAGAATGTTGTTTGAATGGAAACAAAAGCACACAGTTTTGCAACAAATACTTGTAGCATACAGACATGGTCATGCAGTTGACAGAAAATAAATTTAAGGCTGGTTTTGTCCTTTTAAAGTTAGTTTTAAAATATATATAAACCCATATGGGAAACATGTACACTGTGCTTAAGCAGAGTACCCACAGAGTTGTCTGAATTAAATTTAAATTTGCCAGTTTAACAGCCATACTGCCGAGGGTCTGTATCTGCTTTAGTTTTAGAAAATAATGATCCCCATCAAGGAATTACCCAGATTTTGGTGAAGTGGTGAAGGTTGTTTTATTCTTAAACCAACGTGATATCATGGAAGGGCGTTTAAACAGCACGCCACTTTTAAGGACATTTTTGCGTGCCACGTCAACGCATTTTCACGTTTTCGTGTGTCATTTCACGCTGTTCAAGCAACACAAAGGAGGTTAACCCTTGGTGACAGATCAGCCATGAGGCCGATCTGCGCAGCTGTAGGGTTAACCGGTCGACATACATATTTAATTAGTGATGGTTACGGTTAGCAATAATGTACATCGAAAGATGGATGTCAATGATAGCTAGCTAGCTAGTTAGCAACAGCAACAATGTTTGCAAGGTAAATAACGTAACCTAACGTAGTAGCTATGTAGTAGCTAACGTATGTAGAATGCTAACTTATGTAACGTAACATTACGTAAATAAAAAACAAAAACTAATGTGTAATTTTTGTTTCACTTTGGAACCGAACGCCGGTCTCCTGGGTCTGGGACCAACTGACTATCCACCCCACCACCACGTTAGTGTTGGACTTTTAATGGCTATTTATATCCCACACACGCTGATTTAACCTGTGACAGTAGGTGTAAAATGGTACGCTGATTCTGCACAATAGAAATCAATGCAGTCTAAACGTCGTAAAATAACACGCGAAACGCAAAAATGCGTTGGAATGACGGAATGAGAAATCGGCGTGTTATTCATACACCTTTTGATGATACCAGGCTGCTTGATCTGATTCCATTTGTTGCAACTCGAAATTCTCAAGGAATTCCCGAAATCATGTTTTAAAAATTATCAAATTTACCGGCAAACACGGCAGCCTACTGTAGCAGACGAACCAATAGCTCGTTTACTTACTGATGAAGCGATGTCATTAACCAATCAGATGTAGCTGCATTGAGCACCGCTGTTGCCACAACAAAGAACTGCATGGAAGCAGCGCCGCTCGCCGCTCGACAGTATGCAGTGAAAGACACGAGACTATTAATGTTGTTGGAAAATGCTTGTAAAGCACTAACAATGCTTGGGAATTTTTGGATCTCTTCCCTGCTCTATATTAAAAGTGTGATGTCTTTTTTTTTCATGAAGTCACCACATAAATAAAACTGAATACATTTGAAAAAAACAAACCTGGTTTTTAACTAGTGGTGGGCCGTTATCGGCGTTAACGTGCTGCGTTAACGTGAGACTCTTATCGGGCGACAAAAAAAATATCGCCGTTAATCTATTCTCAAAGTTGGGTTGGGAGCTGGGTCTATACTAAACAAGCTATGATGACTTTTACCTTGATATTTTAGCGCAGATGTATACCTAGTCAATCGCACTGTAGGGGCTGCAGAACCTGTGTGTTTGCCTACTGTGAAATTACCACATCAAACGTGGACGCAGTTAACATGGATGCAGCTGTTGCTGCGCCATTTACCTCGAGGTCGGAGCTGGGAATGACGCCACACCCGAAGCTGACGGCGCTCCAGTTCCAACCTTGCTCGGCCAGCTGTTTGTTTACAACTAGCCAGGTTAGTTATTGATAGCCGGTTGATTAAAAACGCATCATGCGGTATTTCCTCACACTAACTGTAGCAACATCGCCCACAGACAGCTGTTGGACAGCACTTTGTGTACCGAACATTTCTGAAGCCGCCGGGTTTGCTTCTGGGAAAATTTACTTTTAAGAAGCTTCCCAATGGAAAATTCGACAAGACTAAGGTTGTTTGCACCTTGTGCAATGCGGAATTAGTTTACTGTAGGAGTTCTTCCAGTCTCAAGTACTGTAGTGGCTATATGTCCTCGATTTAACTTAAACAAAAAATCAAATAAAGTAAAACAAACTCAAAATCAAATGGCAACTGAGGCACCTAAGGAACAAATCTTACGCAGAGAAAAATGAGTCCAATGTCCAGGCAAGCATAGCGTTTTTGCGGTTTTATTTCCATTTGAGCAAGCATACAAACAAATGGCGTCTGCAGCCTCTCTTGCCCTGGTAAAAAACCAGGTCCTGTCCTACATGTGACTACCCCTATATGTAGATTCATCTGCAAAAAGGATGCACAATACCTTCAAAACAAAAGCCCACGAAAAATACTCTAAATTAACTAAATTTATATTAATATTCACGTTAATAAAATAATCAAATAATTATGCTGATTATTTAAGGCTAAACAACAATGAAATAAAGTAATTTAATTATTAAATTACAAAACAAGGGAGTAGCTCCAACAAGTACCACCTAAACACAAAGCACATCACACGCTACACACAAGTACATCTTATTGAACAAGATTTATTTTCATTACCAATTATCATAGTAGAACAGCTTTCTCAAGCAGTTTGTGATGGAAACAGGAGATGAGCCCCTGGTCTAATGCGCCACCTGGCTTGAAACCCGTTCGCACACATATTCTGAATGCCTTCGGCAGAATTCAAATGAGCCATTTTAATCTAGATTAATCTAGATTAATTTCAAGATTAATCTAGATTAATCTAGATTAATCTAGATTAATTTCAAGATTACAGTGAGATTAATCTAGATTAAAAAAAATTAATCTATGCCCACCACTATTTTTAACATTTATCTGGGCAGGTAAAACATATGGTTGCTTATTGTAAAAAGATTCACAAAGGACTTAAAATGAAATAAAATCTAAATTTATCAAAATGTATCTCTACTAATCCTCTACTCGAGTTGACGACATCTACGCTTGTTACTGTAAGTACGTGCAACAAAACCTTTGGAGTAAAAAGACAATACTTCAATACACCTGTCTGTAAGGTAAACATGTAGAAAGGATTTAATTAAACAGAACTGTCCTGTGTCAGTCATCCTATATGATTTATACAAGCACAGCTAACATTAGCTTGGCAATTAGCCAAATGTTACAAACAAGCTAAATATTCAATTCAATTTTTCAATTCAATTTTATTTATATAGCGCCAAATCACAACAACAGTTATCTCACAGCGCTTTTCATAAAGAGCAGGTCTAGACCGTACTCTGAAGTTATTTACAGAAGCCCAACAATTCCCACCAAGAGCAGCACTAGGCGGACACAGGCAAGGAAAAACTTCCTTTAAGAGGCAGAAACCTCGAGCAGAACCATGGCTCAGGGTGGGGGGGCATCTGCCTCGACCGGTTGGGGGTGAGGGGGAGAGAGATCTTTGGCTCTGATGCAGCCGTCTCTCTGTCTGCTGTCACCACTCTTTAACTCAAGAAATGTCCCGCCCACAGTACTAGCTGATTGGTTACAAGCATAGACTGTATATAAAAATGGACGTAGCGTCCATGACGTCACCCATTGGTTTCTGAAGAGCCGTTTTGAAGCTCAAAAGTGGCAGCTCCCGGATAACCAAAAATGGGCAAAGAGGCAGGTCGTAGGTGGAGCTGAGGTGACGTTTTGCTGAAACCACTCCCGCCTAGCTCGACATGACCGAGTTAGATCAGGCTAAGGAGCTAATGCTACATGCTACTCGGTGGTGCTGTACGGTGGAGGTTGGAACCTGCGCGGCCGTGTCGTTACCAGTTTACGGACATGACCAACTACAGTCAAGGTAAGACACCGGAAAATAATAAAATAACTCACATATCTGTTATTGACATGATACTTAACCCTTGTGCCCTCCTCGGGCATTTTTGTACATTTTTCTAGACTTTTTTTTTTAATCTGGTGATCATTTTGGCTGTTTTATAGCTTTTGGCAAAATTTTTGAATTCCAGTGTCTTTACTCTCACATGTCATTTATTCACTAGCTATGCATTTTGTATACTCCGGACATCTTCGTGGCAAAAGTGTACATGCGCAAATAAACTGCTATAGATGCACTATACATCAATATATTTTTTTAGGGTTAAATTCATGCAAATTATTAAATGTTTGGTATTTTTTAGCAGGAGAGAAGTCCTTTAAGTGATTTATGGAAAAAAAAGCAGAAAAAAATATTGATGTATATTGATTTAATAGCAGTTTGATTGTGCATGTATATTTTTGCCACGAAGGTGTCCAGAGGGAGAATTTGACACTACATAAAAAATACTAATGCAATCTAATCATTTTTGTTGCAAATCTTTGACATATCCAAGACTCTAATTACCACCAAAGACCCACCCCCCCTGCTGTTTATTTTATGGAAAATAATTCACTGTTAGTGTTTTTGAATTAAATAATTAATAATTCAAAGAATTACACTGGCATTGAAAGGGTTAAATCATGCAAATTATTAAATGTTTGGTATTTTTTGAGCAGGGGAGAAGTTGTTTAAGTAATTTATGAAAAAAAAGCAAAAAAAATATTGATGTATAGTCACTTTATAGCAGTTTTTGTGCATGTACAGTTTAAGCCACGAAGCTGTCCGGTGCAAAATTTTAAATCTGACACTATATAAAAAATACTAATGCAATCAAATCAATTTTGTTGCAAATCTTTGACATATCCAAGACTCTAATTGTCACCAAAGCCCCAGGCCCCTGCTGTTTATTTCATGGAAAATAATTATTTTTTTGTGTTTTTTTGCAATAAATAATGAAATCATTCAAATAAATAAACTGGCATTTAAAGGGTTAAAATCCTGAAAATGTTTAAATGTTTAGTAGTTTTGAGCAGGGGAGAAGATGTTTAAGTGATTTATGGAAAAAAAAAAGCAGAAAAAAATATTGATGTATAGTGCATTTATAGCAGTTTATTTGTGCATGTACACTTTTGCCACAAAGATGTCCGGAGTATACAAATTTTGAGGAGGGCACAAGGGTTAAACTAAACAGTACCGCAACAGGGGGTTTAACATTCGGCGATAGCAACACCAACAGGGGCCGAACTAATAACACAGAGTGACTAAGGACAACAAAGTAACAGGTGTGACGGCCCTTGTGTGATCCAGTGAGGCTGTGACGCCACACAGTGTCCTAAGCATCATATACAGTCCTTTGCCAGTCACCAAAACAGAGGCCACTGTGTCTGTGTTTCAGATCATCAAACAAATTGAAATATTAGACAAAGGTAACACAAGTAAACACAAAATGCAGTTTTTAAAATCTGATTTCATTTAATAGGGGGAAAGGGCATCAAAATCTACCTGGCCCTATGTGAATAAGCAATTTTCCCCCTTGTTAAATCATGAATTAACTGTTATTAATCACATTTTTTTTGGAAAGCTGAGTTCAGTTTCTTTAGCCACACCCAGGTCCTACTTTTTCCAATCACCTAAATATAACCTGACAAAATGAAGTAGGCTAAAAGTTCTCAAAAAGCAACACATCAGCCTACCTTCTAAAGAAATTCAAAAACAAATGAGAAACAAAGTCGTTGACATCTATCAGTTTAGGAAGGGGCTACAAAGCCATTTTTGGGACTCCAGCAAACCACGGTGAGAGCCACAACCCACAAATGGAGAAAACGTAGAACAGCAGTGAGCCTTCCTAGGAGTGGCCAGCCTACCAAAATTACTCTAAAAGTGCTGTGACAACTTATCCAGAAGGTCCCAAAAGAAGCCAGAACAACATAGAACTGCAGGCCTTTCTTAATCGTGTATGATTTGTTCCTTCATTATTTTGTTTCAAAACCAAATGGAAAGACCAAAAAAACAAGTTGTTTTTGGTTTTTCCTGTTTTAAAACCAAAACGGAAAAATATTGATATTTAATGAGCCCGATTTGAGTAGCTTTGTGTGTCATACTTGATAAACCTAAGATGAGCTTGAACATCAACATAAGTGGGTTTTTAGTTAGAAAAACAGGACAATATTATATAACTGCAATACTGGAGGCTGCAGCTATGTAATATTGGCTGGAGCTTACAAGGCAAAGGAGAGGAGGTCGCACCGTGGCCGTAGCCTCTAGAAAACGCCCTTGATAAAGATATGATGATTCATTGATACTGACATACTTAAGCTAGAATTGGAGAATTTTGAGTGTTTGAGGCTCTGTAATATAGTGCTCACTTCTACAATCATATTTGCCACAGTTGAGATGCAATGCGACCTGAAAAGAAAGCATATATAAAATTAAATAGGCCTAATAATATTTAGTCTAATGTTGACTAATGTCTCTAAAATATTTACAGCATGCTTTATCTATTCATTTGTAAGTAATCATTTTGGATCTTGTGTAAAATCAGAAGTGTCAGACTTTGGCCAGCCAAAGGGAATGATTACCGACTGTTGTTGGTGTTTGACAGGTGAGCCTCGTAGGTGGGCTGATTAAACAGTGACAATCTGAGTCATACAAACACTCTGAGCCATGAAACGTTTTGTTGGTGCAGCTATGCAGCTACCAGAATAACATGTTTCTGCCGCTGTTCTACGTCATCAAACCGCAATTATGCTGCGCGATCTTGTGTGTGTGACTACGATCCACATGTAGTCAGCAAATCAGGAGAATTGCTTCTATATGATGTCACATCCCTAATTAAGCCCTTCCCACTGCCTGTCATTCATTGCTGTTGTAACATCTGTGACAGGCACACCCAGAGATGGGTACTCGAGTTTGAGACTGGGATTCAAGTTGCAATTAAGCATATAAGGGGTGGTGATGCCGCGATGGATAAGACACATGACTTTGGTGTGAGAGACCTGGACCCATCCACCAATGTGTCCCTTAGCAAGACACTTAATCTTAACTTAAATGAATAGCTATTTTGTTAATTATGTTACATTTTTTAATTTATCACCAACTAAATTTCCTAGTGTTACCTAGTTTAGATACCGTTACAGTTAGCTAAGTCGCATAATTAAAAAAGCTATTTTGATCAGCAATGTAAATCATTTAGCTATGGCTATAGCCAGCTATAACCAAAAATGTGTATCCAGAATATGAACGGTCTGTAATACAGCCCCTGTAGTTCTGTGAAGAATTAGATAACTTTATTCAGTTTGTTATCAAATTTGTTATGGACTTGAATCATGTTTCTCTTCAAATCAATGTTTATATACATTTTGCTCACGCAAAGTGACATTACTGTCGTACACAATATGCTTGACCACTGAAAATAACTATTTTGCCAAAATTCAAATACAAACACAATTTCTAAACAGAATATTACCTTTATGCGCAGATAGATGACTGAGGTGACCTTTAACGAAGCAGCCCCTGTGGCACATATATCATGTTCAGATGTACCAAAAAGCCTTTAAGAGGCCTCTTGGTGAATTCCCATGCTTCGCCATGAAACAAGAAGTCTTCATAACTTTACTGTACCTGCTTAAATCTGTACCAAATTTTGTGTGCTTCATAACAGCCCCACCACCCACCCAAACACATCTACACGCTAATTTCCACTTGTAGTCTGCAGCGCAACAAAGGGGACACAGGAAGCATAACACTTTTGTTCAGCTTCGGAAGCACATAACAAATTCACAGCCGCACCGGCAGAGGTCCAGAATCTGCAACACAGCTGCCTGACACCTCAGCGAGCTACGTGTGCGAGGGCCCGCCCAAAACTTTAAGATTGTGTTCTTCGAAAAAAGTCCATATCTCTCCTGTTTAAGCTTCTCTGCATTGGCTTCCTGTAAAATCCAGAATAGAATTTAAAATCCTTCTTCTCACATACAAAGCTCTTAATGGTCAGGCACCATCTTATCTTAAAGAGCTCATAGTACCTTACTACCCCACCAGAGCACTGCGCTCCCAGAATGCAGGGTTACTTGTGGTTCCTAGAGTCTCCAAAAGTAGAATGGGAGCCAGAGCGTTCAGCTATCAGGCTCCTCTCGGGCAGAGACAGCCCACCCTGAGCCATGGTTCTACTCGAGGTTTTTGCCTAGATGATCCCTGTGACGTCACAGGGATGAAAGCTAAACGCTCGCCGAGCGGCCGCTCCGACACGCCCTCAGAAACAGCGAGCTGCAGCACACAGCTCTCCTCTCCCTTCCAAACACTAGCTACCCTCCAGGCAGTCAGTGGACATAAAGTTGTTACTGTGATGTAGAGACAGAGCTCGGTTAAAACTTTATGGATGAAAGATCCTTTTGTTACAGATTAATAACTCACCGCTCTGAAACTCTTGCTCCAGTCCATGTTGCCAAGCTGGTCGGCAACACGTGCAGCTGAACACGAGCTGTTTACCGGCTTCTCTCGCTGACCCGCCCTACTCTGCTTCTGATTGGCTAGTAGTCCTTAACTAGGAACTGAGCGTGTGCAGCTCCCAACAAAGATCATTTAGAGACAAGATGTATCACTCTGTAGCTAAACCTGTTCTGGTACAACCTCTAAGATTTTAAACCTGAAAATGAGCATAATACCACCTCTTTAAATAAAATTTATTTGAATTTAATTTAATAATGAGGTGAATGAGCTATGTGAGTTTGTCATGTGACTGAGAGGAATGAAATAATGTGTGACTCTCCCAGCAGGTTGTTGTGTTTGTGTGAAGGTGTGGACTATGAGTCAGTGTGAGGACCAAGAGGACGGAGTCTCTCCCTCTAAAAGGACCACAGCTCAGAGGTGAGATGAGGATCTCTGACTGATCATGACTCTTCTCCATGTCACAAAGCATCTGATTCTCCATCTGAATTAAATAAATGTATCTGAGCTAAAGTTTTTTTATTGTTCAGCCCTCAAACATTTTCAATTATACATCATTTCACAAACTATTTGATTCAGTGGGAGCTTTTCTAAATATGTGAGCTTTAATGAATGTCTTTCTATCAGGATCCATCAGAGACCTGACTGTCCTGGACCTGGACCCAGCTGTGTGTCCATGAAGAGTGACCAGTCTATGGATGCTCTTATAGTCTTTAAAAGTAGAAACCACTCTGCTGATAAAAGGTGAGGATTTCAGACTAAAGATGATGGACGATGTACTTTATAGAAATGTAGGTAATCCAGGGAAATTAGTTTTTCCATGTCGGATGGTAGGTTTTCCCCTTAAGCTTAACTTAAGAAGTTACCTTGACTGGTAGGAAGTCATTTTTTGAGCTTCGACGCTTTGACAGTAAGTAGGCTAATAGCGAATAATCAAATCTTCGCCCCCCGCGGCGGCGCTCAACGGTCCCATTATTGTGATTGTCTAAACATGTTTTTTTTTTCACGAGCTATAGCTATGTATTTAATGGATAGAAGCAGAACAGCAGAAGAAGGATAAATACCCAGTAAGTTCTGCTGAGTGAGTCGGGATCGGATGGGGGAGAAATAGCGACGGCATGGGTACACAAGTCTGTGTGTGCGTGTGAGAGAGAAAGAAAAAAAGAGAGAGCGCGCTTCATTTATTTATTCTCACAGCTAGGCTAACTTAGTGATTATTACCAAATCTTTGTTTTTAACCACTTAACCCCTAGAGCCTATTTTTAGGAAAAACGCCTAAAATAACATATCCACAATAAATCAGTAATAACTCCTCAACCATTAGGCCTAGATGCATAATTCTGGTGTCCTTTGAAATGTCAGAAGCAAAGGAATATAAATCCATTGTGTATTAACATATTTATTTTACCATTACAGACTACATGGAGATTAAACACAGAAAAAATATATTTTCATTCTCGCCTGGTAAAAAAAGCTATATTTCAATGCAATAAACCATCAAAACTATCATAAGATAGATTATAAAGCACCTGGATATCTTTTAATACACCTGGAACACAACTGCAACTGTAAAATTGATGAAAAGAAACTAATATACACCAGTTATTACACAATTTTTAAAGAATATACCTGGCGAATGTCCATATTTTTAAAATATTTTCTGTTAATATGTTCACTTTTATTGGGAGTCATCTTTAAAACACTATTTCTCTTCATACAACCACCTTCCAAGTAAAATAAAGCTTCCAAAACATTGAAATGTTGATAAAACCAGTCATTACAAATCAGCTAAATCATTCTCATGCTTTAAAGGCCCACAGCTTGAGAACAGAACATCTTACAGGGTTGATTTTGGTACCTATGTGTTCCTCAGGGCCAGGCGAAAAAAACAAGCTATTGCATGAGGCTGTACCTGCTACGGTTCGCCAGCAGAGTCCGACAAAGTCCGCCTCTAACGAACATGCTCTTCTTCTCCTAGAGAATTTGAGGTAGAAGCGAAACTGAAATGAACCCAACGGCTTCCGTAGGCCGCCGGCAAGATGGCGGCGCGCCAGCGATCTTTCCGAAGCCGAATCGCCGCTGTTTCTGGACGGAATCCAGCTATAAAAACCCAACTAGATTGCGGACCCCATATGGGGGGCGCTCGGGCCGATTACTTTGTTATGGCAATTAGCAGACCCAAGTGCAGGACTAAGAAAGGGGCTGTGTCCGAAATCCCCTCTCATTCACTACTCCCTACCCCCTATGTAGGGAGTTGTATGTAGAGCACTATATAGTGAGCTCACTCGCATTATTAAAACAACACATTCGGACACTACCCCGATCGTTATTTCGGCGCCGTTAATTACGTCATTGCCGTCGGACAATCAGTTTTTTCTATCAGCGCACTGCATGATGGTATATATGGCTTGGCTAGTGACCATCGGTTGTACACTACTTTTCAGAATGCATTCTGGGATACATTGAGTGCACTATATAGGGTTTAATAATTATCACTAGACATTCGGACACCACTACAAAATGGCGAGCTCACTATATAGTCCACTATATAGGGACTAGTGGGTGATTTCGGACACAGCCAGGGAGAAATATTTATTGCAGGTTAAAAGGATTGTCCTATATTGAGTAGGTGAAGAGCAGGCAGAGTGAAAATCGAAGCGTGCCAAACCAGGTTGGTGGCCGATATACAGAGCAGGGGGAATCATAGCAGAGAGTCTGATCCGAGCAGGTCCAGAGCAGAATCCGAGAATAAAGCCGCACGGGGGTCCAGGCGGAGAGCGCACAGAATGAGCAGTGTTTCCGGCAGCGGAACTAAATCTAACACGTTGTATATAACACATATAATTCACTTTTATAGCGACAAAAAAGCTCTTCTTCTACAATCGGCCTAATATAATTAGGCTTATTTAAATGCGTTCATTGTGTTGCTGTTTGTTTCCAGCATACAGTTTGATACTGATTAATTTTAAAATGTAGGTAATTTGACTGTTTTGATCTGTAATGAAATTAAGCAATTGTAAAATCAATAAACACCATAACTTCCACACTACTGCTGACATCACTCAGTTTAAAGTGCTCCCACACAGCTGAGGACATTTCGTTTTCCATTTGATGTGAACTGGAGCGTTACGTTCACTGCTGTCGGCGGAGGTCAGGCGCGCGAAAAAAACCCCTCAATAATCCATTCATCCATCCAGGGGCGTAGGAGCGATTTTGAATGTGGGGGGGACGCAGAAATGCTAGGAGGGTTCGGAAGCAGGGGCCTTGTTAGGATCTTGAAACATTGGGGGCTTAGCCCAGCCCACAAAACTTCATATCTTCACATAGTAATTGAAACCTCCACCAAGCATTAAAGAAATAGTAAACATACTCTACTTATGTGGCACAATAAGGCAACACTTTTAACTGTGTCATATCTGTTAAATTGTGATGTTGTGTCTAAATCCTATAGCCATATATAACAACAAAACTGCGACAGTGTGAACCCGGGGGGTCAGGGGGTCCTCCCCCAGAAAATTTTGAATGTTAAACACTTCGTTTCCTGCATTCTGGTGTTTTTTTAACACCAATTTCTGCATTTTCTGCATCCATTTATTATTATGTAAAGGGACACACAAAATTGAGGTAGCCCACAGGGGGCTGTATCTTTGTTTCACTGTTGCTTTTAAATGACTTGAAGGCTGTAATTCTGCCTTCAGATGCTAGAATGATTGCTCATTTGATCGTACTTGTTGCTGAATTTAGGTGAATATTTGAGAACATTTTGACATTTTATGACCTTCTAACTGATTATTTATTCCCATCTTAAATGTGCAATTGTACTCCTGCCCGCTTTGGCCAGGACACTGTTGGAAAAATATTTGTTCTGGTTTTATAAAGGTTTAATAAAACAATTCAAAATCTAAAATTGTAACAGAATATAATATATCAGCTTTCAGAGATGTTTCTCCTGTAAAAAATTGAATAATTTTAATTCAGTTATAAACTCCTGGACTTTAATAGCTCCTGTGTTTCAGCAGGTTTTCTGCTCATGTTCAAAGTTCTGCACAGAATCTAACTGGGATCTCTGACATTTACAGAATAAAGGAATATTTTGAGAGGTCAAACAGGATAAATCATAAACTTTGCAATCAATCCGCAGTCCACCTGTGTGCTGCACCGTGTGGACGGGATCCATACCACGGATTCTGCAACCTGTTCCACCTCTACTGTCCATGGTAGTGTAGAGATGTTTTTTTGTGCACAGGATCACAGCCCCGATGTGTCCACATGAGAAAAGGTCAAGATAGGCTATCAGAGTAAAACTGATTATTGCATCAGACTAGGCAACTTGATATGTTTATTTTTTTAAGTAGCCCATTAAAATATTCCTGCAAATGCAGTGAAGAAGCTGATTATCTGTAATTTAGCTGTTTCTACAATTATTTTCCTTTTTAAATCTCCATGAAGGTGTTGATATGATCAGTTTAAAATTTTGTTTTGCTGCCCAGTCAACTTTTGTTACCTGTGCCTTTTATTATGGAGATGTAGGCAACCAAATTGCTTGTTCTGCAGCAGCACAGGCTGCCAATACAATCTGATTATTCCTGATGCATCTAAATAATCTTCACAACACAAAGACTTATTGTGGCAGTAACACGGAGCAGCTCGTTGTTGAAGCAGGGAAGCTGTGCGTCATGCGTAAAACCCAAAAGGACTGTTTTTTTCCAACCACACTCCCTCCCTCTCTCTCTTTGCATCTCAAAAATGATTGTTTCCTGAATAAATAACAGCTGGTAGCTGATGAGTGAAAGATTAGTTTCACCAGCGACATTCTGTTTATGGACTCACCGTCGGACATCGCTAAAACACATAGTGACTGATGTGAAAAAAAACAGGGTCATATCCATCAAAAGAAAGCGATTCTCATTTCAGCAACAGGATACTGTTAATGTATCAGAATTAATCCACTGATTATCCAGTGTTTCCATAGAATGACAGTGTAACTGTGGCGGGGGGTGGCGGGGCGTGCATGCATCGACACTGACTGCCAGCTGCCAGCTACATACAGCGTGCTAGCCTCGAAAATCCAGCTGCATTCTAACATTAACTTAGCTCTCCTTATTAGCTCGGCTCCCTGCATGCTGGCTAATAAGTTTTTTAAGCTGGGTCTCCGACACTGACAGCGCTGTGATGGACAGATTTGTGCAGCGGAGCACCATGAGGGAGAGAGAGCAAGAGATACGGTGAGAGGGACGAGCGAGATGAAGTGCTGCACTCCGGCGCTCTGCAATCAAATATGATTTAAATATGCTTAGTAAAAACATCACAAATCAATCCATGACGGTCAGCCTTGATATTGTGGCCGCCACAACTAAAATGAACGCATGGGAAACACTGGATCATCTGACTTAGATGTTACCGTGTGAAGTCTACCTTTGCTTCGCAGAAACTAAAGACGCTTTAAATGCGCCGTTAATGGAAAGTGAAAGTTTTTATTTGCCGGCTTGTTAAAGAGCGACACAGGCAGCTTTCCAACACGGCCAGCAGTGCAATGTGAGCCTCACTGATTTTCAGTTGTATTATTAGAACAATAAAGCCTTAAACTAAAAAAAAGCATTTGCCTGATTTTCTAAATGTTTGCATCTGCCCAGCTCTGTGACTGTGAAGAGCGCCCGACACCAGGCGCTCTTCTGTGTAACTGCGCGCACAGACTGGATCATTTCGGTTAATGAAGCAAAATGCAGATTACAGACAGGTTAAGTTATAAAAGGTATGAATGGAAAATGTAGCGAAATTAAAAGGACATTACTGGCCTAAATAATATACTGGAGTAAAGAGTATAAAGGTGCAGTTTATAAAAGGTGTGAACGTGAAAAGGTGCCGATTACCTTTTTAAAAAAATGTATTTATTTTTGCAAATTTGTGTTATTTGTAACACGTTCCTACCCCCCCTGCAGCAGGAGTCCTCACAGCTGTCTTCAGGTAGACTGTAAGTAACAGCAGCACAAAATAAACGGAATATTGAGGCACTTTGCTGCTCCCTCCTGAGCGAACTCTTTTTTTTCTCCCGTAACTTTTTTTCAGCACCACCTTTGCCTTCTGTCGCATGTTTTCTCTCGGCCGACATGATTTCTGTCCGAGTTTCAACCGTTTATTTAGTCTATTTCTGAGTGTGTGATTGATTGATTGACTGTCATTCAAACCGCTATGAGCCAACTCCGAAATCTCCGGGGGAAAAAGTGAGGGGGACAAAACATAGATTTTGAAATGTGGGGGGGACATCCATCCATCGTCAACCGCTTATCCTGCGTATAGGGTCGCGGGGGGGCTGGAGCCCATCCCAGCTGACATTGGGTGAAAGGCGGGGTACACCCTGGACAGGTCGCCAGTCCATCGCAGGGCCACACATAGACAAACAACCAGTCACACTCACATCCACACCTAAGGACAATTTTTTTAGAGACGCCAACTAACCTAGCCTGCATGTCTTTGGATGGTGGGAGGAAGCCGGAGCACCTGGAGAGAACCCACCTGTGGTTCCAATAGTCTCCAAAAGTAGAATGGGAGCCAGAGCGTTCAGCTATGAAGCTCCTCCCGGGCAGAGACAGCCCACCCTGAGCCATGGTTCTGCTCGAGGTTTTTGCCAAAAGGATGTTTTTCCTTGCCAAGTGCTTACTCATGGTGGGAATTGTTGGATCATTGAATAATATCACAAAAAGTAGCATGGGAGAAGATGCAAACTCCACACAGAAAGGCTGGGGCAACTGGGGTTTGAACCCACGACCTTCTTGCTGTGAGGCTACAGTGCTAACGACTGCACCACCACACCTCCCAAAACTTGATCAAATAATCAAATCGATAATTGAAGATCGAATGTGTCGAATATTCGGGGTCCAGCCATAGTAGGAAGACACTTCAGACCTGCTGGTGTTATGACATGTTTTTTTTTGGTGTGATTTGGCGTCTCATCAGTTTTAGTATTAAATATAAATTTGACTTATATAGAACTTAACGTACTCTAAGGATTTTTAGAGGGGGATGAGCATGTGTAATTCACCGGTGTCTACATGTTATGATTACATTCCTTATGACGTCGCCAACAATTCACAATTGCAGTAACACAAGATAAAGCAAAATTAATGACTAGCAGTGTTGGGCAAGTTACACAGAAATTGTAACATATTACTGGTTATTTATTACTCCTTTAAAAAAGTAATATTATTACATTAGTTATTACTGGGTGATAAAAGTAACGAGTTACGTTACTTGACATTAACTTTTTTGCTCACTAGCCAATGTGGCTAGTGGTTTTTCAAAGTCACTAGCCATGCAGCATTTTCAGTAGTTGTTGGAAAATTACACTCTATACAATTAAAGTTCCCAATGGCACGCTTAAATTGGCGTGGTAAAAAAATTATCATTAGCTCTGATAAGGTTGTGTGTAAAGCTCCTTTTTTTTTAAAAAAAAAAAATAGTCTGTTAAGATAAATACATTGAAATAGAAGCTTCTTATTGTATATAATAGAAGTGCTGCATGGGTGTAAAATATTAACTGAAAAGATAGATAAAAGATTTATTTATAAAAGCAGCAGGCTAAATACTGTAATACAGAGTAGAAAAGTTATCTGCATTTAAAACAAAGAGCAAAGATGAAAAAATCACAGACAATTTAGGCAATAGGATTAAAATGTTGTGTATAGGTTAGGCCTATATAATTTTTGTGCTCTTTTGGGGTGTTTGTTTTTCCTGAGCTCTGACTGGATTTATGTTCATCATGACTTTTGACTTATATACTTTTCAACTATATATATATATATATATACTTTTTCCTTCATTCTCCTGTGCATTTTCTCTCTCCGGGAGGCTGACGGTCTACAGGTCTGAGGGACTTTGGCTGATCTATGACAAATTCAACTTTTCTATTCACTTTGACAAAAGTCTGGATGTCATATTTGACGTGCGCAATGCATGAGAGAAGTGAGAGAGTGAGACGCGCTTGTTGTGTAGATTCACCTATTGAAAAAGCTTGCTTTGTCAACGCTGCTGCTGGTAAAGTGGATAATTAACAGCAGGCCAGACTGGTCCGATGGCCAGTCTGTGAGTTCTCCACAAGGTCTTCTTGTTTATAGTGTTGTTGGTCAATAGCGCGCAAGACAATAGTCTTCACTAATGGACCACTGAGCAAACACTATGTGCAGGTAGTACTCATGGAAGTTGTAGTGTCATAGATTCACATTGCAATTTGTTTGCTATTATGTCTTTTGACAAGCCTACAATGTTTCAGCAGGCCAAAATGGCTAGTGGGAGTGACTGTGTTACCCGCCACGGCCAAAATCCACCCACATTTGGCGGGTTGGTGGTTGTTAATGTCAAGCCCTGGTTACGTTACTTGTTATGTTACTACATTACTTTCCAGTGTTTCCCACAGAATGACAGCGGTGTTAGAATTTCACCAGACGCACATTCACGTCATCGCCCCCCTCTTGCTTCAGATGATCAGTTGCTCAGTGAAAAATGGTGCCTTCCCTCATACCCTCTGCGACGCCCATATCTGTGTCCTCTTATAAAGGGACAGAGACGAAACAAATGTTTCATCGTATCGTCCCTTTTGTTTACAACGTAAACTCAAGTCTAAGCTGAAGAAGAAGTTCCAGTGTGTGTTTGAGGGGATTGCTAAAGCAGGAAACCCAACCCTTCTGAACCAGATCTACACAGAGCTCTACATCACAGAGGGAGGGACTGCAGAGGTCAATGATGAACATGAGGTCAGACAGATTGAAACAGCATCCAGGAAACCAGACAGACCAGAAACAACCATCAGACAAGAAGACATCTTTAAAGCCTCACCTGGAAGAGATGAACCAATCAGAACAGTGATGACAAAGGGAGTGGCTGGCATTGGGAAAACAGTCTTAACACAGAAGTTCACTCTGGACTGGGCTGAAGACAAAGCCAACCAGGACATACAGTTCACATTTCCATTCACTTTCAGAGAGCTGAATGTGCTGAAAGAGGAAAAGTACAGCTTGGTGGAACTTGTTCATCACTTCTTTCCTGAAACCAAAGAAGCAGGAATCTGCAGCTTTGAAGAGTTCCAGGTCATGTTCATCTTTGACGGTCTGGATGAGTGT
>JALXJV020000020.1:5284-274903 GCA_024633595.2 Lepomis macrochirus | reverse complement strand
GGTGGGCAGGGGCTCAAGTGGGAAAAGGGCATTTTTTAAAACAAGACAAATATATTAACTCAACATTTTTACTTTTCTACAAAATAATCAGTTCACACAGAGACCACTGTCTTCTTCAGTATTCATCAGGTTTATCACAGGAGCAGCCAGCAAAGCAAACTCTGCCACAATGTGCATGTTTTATATGCTACTAGTTTCAAGTACATGTTTAAAATAAATGACAGTTTCTTTAATAATTGGTTTATTTTTCACAAGACAATAAATCATTTCAATTCCTTTGGTGTTCCTGGAACACATAACACTTAAATCTTCACACTAAACTGTGGCATTGGGCTGCAGGCAGAATTAAAATAAATGTTATTTAAATACTTTTTACTTTTTGTTTCACAAGAAAGAAGCCAAATGAGAAAAGAAAACCTTCAGCTTCACACAGCCAAGCAACAGAATGCTGAATTGCCTGAATACATTAATGTATTGATCAAATACTTTATTATTGATGCTATTATATTACTTTACCATGCACACACACACACACACACTTACTGATGGTGACATGAACTTAATTTCACATTTGAGGGAGGGCTGTCTGTATATGTAAAGATCTATCAGCATACAACAAACTAATAGAATGGAGAGTTATTAGATGAGGAGCCGACCATCAAAACTATGAAGTTACTGTTTAAGGCACTTTTTTTATAGTGGTCAATTTTTGAGACTTTGGTCTATTTTGTTTCCATGTCTTCTTTTACTCTAATGAAAATAAAACTTCAAGAATATACCTTTAGATGGTTTTAATCCTACTAACCTCTTTCTGTTTGCATCTGTAGATTTAGCCTATATGAACCAATGTGGCACGCTTATGTGCCACATAAGTAAAATACAGGAATAACTCACAAAGTAGAACACAGATTTCCTGGAGGTTCTCTCTTCAATAAACTGCACAGCCTGCCATTATTCATCCGGTATCTGCATGTAGAAATGTCCAAACAGCTCCAGCAGGCTGAGCCTCAGAGCTCCGTGTAGCTGAGTGAGGCTAACTGACTGCAGGCTGTCGGCTAGGAAAGACAGCAGCCAGAGACGCCTGTCACTCAAAGCGGCCACACCTCTAAAAATGCAGAACTTTAATATAATTTAAACAGGTGAACAGGTGAAATCATCCCCCTCATATTTGTCACTAAGGGCAAAATAATCAATATACACTAAAACCATTTTTTTGTACCAGGCTGTAAAAATTCTGCTGTAAAGTTGGGCATTTTAACGTGAGGGGTCAATGGAGATTGACTCCCTTTTGGAGCCAGCCTCAAGTGGCCACTTGATGAATTGCAGGTTTTCGGTCTTCCGGGAAAGCTTCAGCCCGAAGACCGGATGTTTGCCGCTTGGTCACAACTCAACAGACTAGTGGTCATTTAGTCAAAGCTGAATACACCCTAATAAACACAGGCCAACAATGTGTAACAGTGAAAACACAAAAAACAGAACAGAAAAAGCTCACTCCTAGTGAGTTCCACAGAGCTCCTGTTCTTGCTGAGAAATTGCTAATGAACTTGAGTATCTGTAAAGGGTGGCATGAAAACAGATTTTGGCTAAAATGTGTCATTGTTTACAGTAATACTATCCAAACAATGAAACCACACAAAATAATGGATTGATTGATTTTTTTTCTGTTTTTATTCAGCCTTTTGTAAACTCTATAGTATTGAAGGATGCAATTCTATAGATTGGTTAAGCATAATACATAGTATTAAATATATTAAATAGCCTATATCTCTCTCTTATCTCTTATTGAATTAATACTTATGTGTCTGACTGTATCTCAACCGTAAAAACAAATCATGTGGTGTGTGTGTGTGTGTGTGTGTGTGTGTGTGTGTGCTTCATTTACATTGAAACAATATTTCTTAACAAATAGGCATCAAATGAAATCCAGACTAATCAATCAGAAAGTTAGTACGTTTTATTAAATCATTACACTGCCTTTGCATGCCGTCACACGCCTGACAGGCCACCGTGCACCCATATAGAACACTGGCCAACAAATTGTGTAGTTTGGCTTGATACTCATCAAGTAGCCTATTTGATTTCAGCTCACTCTCGCTGTCGCCGGTACTTGCATCTGCTTTTGTTTCAGAGGACGCTGGAGGGTTTCTCTGCTGCCACCACCGCTATTTCAACTCAACTCCTTATCAAAGATCTGCCCTTACCTGACTGTGATTGGCCCTGAACCTGACAGTAATAATGAAACCCACAATGGCAGCGAATATTGCCCAGTCAGAGGGATAAAAGGTTGTTTTCATACCTAACAATGAGATTGAGCTGTCAGCCATTTTGTACAGTGTGGCATGTTGGAAAAATCTAATTTCACCTAAAATTGTGGCACAGTTAAGGTAAATCCATGAGTGTGTATGTGGTCACATATTTCACAGCTATATTACAGAGAACAGAAGGAGGGCCTAGTCAGATCAGTACAACAGCAGAGAGGAGATCTTGCGACACCACCAGATCAGTTTCCATTTCTGATAGATTAAAATAAATAGGGAAAACGTTTGCATTATTGTAGTTTTATCCAAAACCTAGTTTCATCTAAATTTCATATTTTGCAGTACTTTTAAGAACTGAATTACTCTGATAAACTGAATTTCAATATTTAAGATATCTTTTCTCACCCAGTGGCATTATATAATATCCACTTTCCTGATAGATTGAATTGTAATGACTGTCAAATATGATGCATTGTAAATTATATTGTAACTATATTCTTATCCTTCTTTAGAAATAAATTATTGTATTTAACTTTTAATCAAACCTAATCTGGCTCAGAAAAATGTCACCAAAATGGCTCAGACACCATTTTTTCCTTCTGTGCTGAGATTAATATGATGTGAAAGTTGTGGTGACACTAAAGTGCAGAAATATTATACTGATCCACACTGAGGATCTTAATGCTGAAGTCTATTTTCTTCTTCTGTGGTTTAGTCTTTTGACTGTGGCAGAGCAATGTTGAGCTCCACATTTAAAAGCTTAAAGAGAAACTTTTCTGATTTTAATCCAGCTTTGTATCATTCAATTTTATGGGGGGGAGGGGTTGACCCTCTAATTAAGGTTGACTAAGGTCCTGACATATTTGGCATCTTTGAAACCTTTGGGATCCTGAGTGGGATCTTAAATCAGTTTCTGTGGGTTTTTCTTTGTGTTTGGCTGCACAACATGAGTTTGTTGTTGCTCCATAGATGGAGCCACTGGTGGAGCTGCAGAGTTTAAGAGGTGACTACGTCTTTAGTGAAGTAGCAGCACGTTGTCATTAAAATTATTAAATGAGAGCTCTTTTTACCTTTTTGTATTTTACAGTTTGAACCTGCATCCTGTTGAGTTCAGGCGTTTAGAGTTTCCATTTTCTGAACCTTCTTCAGCTCTGAACAGATTATTGAACACTGAATGATTTCAAGCAGGAACATTGTCTTCTAAAGTTACATCATTTATTCTTTATTCAGATTGAGGGGCTGCAGTTTGACAGAGATCAGCTGTGCTTCTCTGGCCTCAGCTCTGAAGTCCAACCCCTCCCATCTGAGAGGAGCTGGACCTGAGTAACAACAACCTTCAAGATTCAGATGTGAAGCAGCTCTATGATCTTGTGGAGAGTCCACACTGCAGCCTAGAAGACTCTGAGGTCAGTAGAGGGTTGGAGTCAGTCCATGCTGGTTTCAGCAGTATTGTACTAAACACAGTTAGTATCAAAGCAGAGATCCAGTGTTTGAGTTGATGTGAAGACGACTGTTGTTGTTATGTTCATGTCTCCAGGAAATAAAGCTGGATTCCAGCTGACAGCATCACAAGATGTATAGAGACAGTGGTCCTCATTCATCAAACTGTCGGACCATCAAATCTGATCTCAAAGTATTTGTTCTCTCAGTTCAACACTAAACTACTGATCAGTTCATCTTTGTCACAGCTCTGAGATCAGTCTGACTGAAGCCTGCAAATCACTGGCTCTTATTTCAGAGAACCATCATTACATTTAGTAACCATGTGGTCTTTCTACAGACCAGAACCTCTGCTAAAGTCCAGTAAGCACAGCTGATGTTTAGCTGTTCAGTCTTTGTATGAACATGTAGGACCTTTAACATCATATATATATCTGTCCATGTGTCTTTAGTTTGGTCCAGATGTTTTTAGAACAGACTCAATATTTACAGATTTGTCCTGTAATATTTCCAAAGTAGATGAAATCTTCAAATGTGACTGAGCGGCTGGTTTTTAACAGCTTTGAGCCCTAACAGCAGTAAATCCAGCATTACAGTGAGCAGTGAATCTCTCTCTGTCTCTGCAGTCATGATGCGTTCAGGGACTCTCAGCACTTTATTTCCACTGTGGACTTGAGTGAAACCTGCAGAGTAAACAGAGCTGATGGCCAAAGTCTCTGCAGGTCTCAGTGTGTTCACTCCAATACGTTAACATGAGAGCTGAAAGGAAGCTGGCTACGCTACACAGCCGCTCCACTTCTGGTCTGAACAGGACTGAAGTCCCTGCTGGTCTTTATACTGGATGTGCTGCATCACTGACTGACAGCTGATGAAGGGAGTCTCTGTAAACTCTGATTTATGACTTCTGCTCTCTGTCTTCTTCTCTCATCAGCTGGAAGTGATCTCTGTCAGAGTGTGAGGGATCAGAAAGGTGGTCGTGATGAGAGAGGATCAGCTGTGTCCTGATGATCCAGAGAGGTTGAAGCAGCAGCATCAGCTTGTGTGTGGAGAGGCTCTGACTGGGCCATGTTACTGGGAGGTAGAGTGGAGAGGAGAGCTTCATCCAGCAGTGACTGACAGAGGAATCCCAACAGTGCTGCAGTCTGAACTGCTCTGAGATCAGCTCCACTGTCACACACAAAGTCAAGTCCACCATCAGCCATGTGTGATCCTCTGGTGTTGTAGATCCACAAACATGAAATACTTAAAAACCAAATGAACTTGAATTAAGTATCCTAATGTTTTAATATACTGCAAGGACAAGTATCATCACAAATAAATATATTTCACTCTGACAGAAAATGTAAAAAGAGAAATCATTTTATGATTATTCTTAAAATGTTTTATCATCATCTCATGAGATAATACTGCTTGAAGGAAAATTGGTGAACACCAAAGGTTACCAAAGTCACCTTATAAACTGATCTTACTGTGTAGTTGATAAAACGAATTTGCTTAATCACCATTATAATAATGCTGTGTACCCATGATGCTTTGTAGGAATGTATTTTTACTTTTGCTCTTCCTCTTTACTCTGACAGGAAGTATATAGACAGCACATAACAAAGTGTATTCCTTGGGTGTAATTGTAAATGTTTTGTTTAAGTGTACAATTTCTTTTTTTATTCCTTGTTTTCAAAAGAAAATCACATTATTTTGTCCATTAAACTAACATCAGATTGATCAGAAATACAAAACTGTGATTGGATTCTCCTGAATTTCTTCAGGGAAATTAAAATAAGCAGGTTTATGATGGTGGATCAAACATCGGGATGCACGCACACACTGCAGCACATGCTTGGGTGTGAGAATGTGCAAAAGTGTCCTTATATCAATTTGTTTAACAAGGAAGAAGAAGAAAAATCTGCAGCTAGGTCTTTCAGCGATAGTCCCGCACAGTACCAACTGAGCTGAACATGCAGAGTATATGAGGATTTGAAATAATTTGAACTTTTTTCTAAAACTCGTCAGTTTGTTCTTGTTCTTAGAAATTAAGCTATTACATGAGAGAAACTGCCAAGAAAACAATCATTTCTGGATGAGGTCTTCTGTACATTTATATAAAAGTAGTCGAGCAGAAGCTCAGTAAGATAACACAACAGGGGGCGGACCAAGTTTATAGTTAAACTGCAGTGCATTGTGGGAGATGGTGTCGGCAACAGTTGAGGTCCCCACTATGTATATTCTCCATAAAGGGTTTAATTATAATGTATCAACCCATTTTATAATATTTTACTTCCACTTCAGTTAGTGGGAGCATCTTCCATATTCTAAATGCAATGCTTCTCCTTCTGCTATTAAGAGGTGTAAAATACTTTGCTGACCCAGTCTCTTTTTACTTTAAGTTCTGCATCAGTTAAGTGAGTTTCCTGCAGCAGGGCTTTATGAACACTCTCTCTTTTGGAATAACTTAAGATTTTGTTTTGTTCAGTGGGGTTGTGAATACCATGCATGTTCCACGAGCATACTTTAAAGGAAGCTCTGGTACTCATGATGCTGACACATTAGAAGTAACTGACTGTGATAACCTCATACAAAGTACCTGTACCTAACAATCTGACATTTCCACTATATGCATAAGATAAAAAGTAATGCTGTATTAAACAGAGCCGTATTAAACAGTTGGAACAAAGTGAAAATACACATGCCTTAACTACAAGAATTACCCACAGGAGAGGACACCACACATGCTCGCCTACATAATCCATGTCAAAGAGTAGAACTAAAAAAACAGAAGCCATGCTCAAATTCAGACTCATTGAGTGGCTTCATTTCATGGGGGCCTTTCTCCTCACTTATTTCAGCATGTTACGAGGAAAGTACGATACGACATTCAAATAAATTTGCAGTGGTGAAATATGAGGTTTGCATAAGATTCTTGTCAAGAGTTCAAGGAGCTGGTCTGGGACTCATATACTCACTATCCATGCTCAACAGCACCCCTCAGCATAACTGTCTTTGATTTCCCATTGCCTGGCAACATGAGTCCTATTTAGTCCAGGATATCTACTGGGAGCAGCTTTAAGTCCAATCTGGGCCAGCATGGCTCTATTCCAGCTCTCTTTCCTCTCCTCTGGCGTGATACAGCCCCCACCGTGGTGCCTGGTCCCTTTGATTCATTACATAAACATGCATGTTGAGCAGTAGTTCATAGAGGAGAGCAGAGGAAATGCCTGGTTCAAAGTCAAATTCAATAATTGGCATTGCGCTGGGAGCAGACACAGCTATGGCTCAGAAGGAACGCAAAAAGAAAAGTGCAAACCAGTTCACAGCTGATTTCAAACCATCTGACATTTATCTCAGCTCCTCAGCAAAATACAAAAAAAGACAATGAAGTAAATTCTGACCAGCCAGGATCCGTCTCTCATTAGCTTCAAACATGGTTGTGTTTATATACTGCACATTTAGTTGTTTTGCTTGAAGATGTATTGGCTGTGAATACTTGTGTTCAGTATTCTGTATTTAAAACAAAACGTAAACAAACAGATAAGAACATTTACTTTAAAACTTTGTTTAGAATTTCCTCTACAAAATACAAAGTGAGTGGACTGAACAGCTGCAACAGGACGTGTGGAATGGACTTGATAAAAACAAATATCAGCATTCTGCAGTGTTTTCACGTCACTTTTTGGTATCACCTCAGCTCGCTCAGAACCTCGATGGAAGTGAAACCAAAAACCTGCCAGGTACCAGATTTTCCCAGTAAGAGTCGAGGTGAATTAAGCCGGTACCGTACAGTAGAAACAGGGCTTTAGTGTCAGCTGGGGAACAAAGGAAGTTTTCAGTTCTCTGTTTGCTGCAGCTGCTGGTTTAAGGAGAGGAGGACCAGAGGGGAGGAGGGCAGAGAAGAGGAGGAGGTGTAGTTAAACTGATGACTCTTTACTGCCCCCAGTGGTCACAGTGAGTAACTACAACAGGTGTCCAAATTTAAAGCATCTCCTCAAACTGTTTCCTCCTGGCTGATTTCTTTTGTCTTGAATCAGGATGAAAGATGTTCACCTCAGTGTTTATTTCCATGAAGCAGAGCAGTAAAACCCTGAGCTGTTTCCTCCAGTCAGAGCTCTGTGTGTTGGTCATGTGACTGAGAGGAGCGATGAGAAATAACACAGCCTTCACAAAGCTCTGTTCCTGCTGCTCCTTCAGATGTGAACTTGTACTAACACAGTAAACTCAACACATTTAGAAAACATGTTTGAATTCTTCTGAAATTGGCTCTTTGCGTTTCCTTGTTGAGCTGCAGTGGAGGGAAACAAACACAAAGAGGGAACTTGGTCTAAAACAGAGCTTGTAGATCCCCACTTGACCTGTGAACTCAGACTATCCAGGCCTCACTGTCCATGACCTTCAGCTGAACTGTAGAAGTCCTTTTTACTCAGCCTGTGTATCTTGTCCTCTATTTCTTACAGTGTGGTGGTGTTAAGACAGCATCACTTCAGTCAGTGTGGACAGGAGGAACGATCACAGCCACCAACACTCTGTCAGCCTGCTGCTGTTGAATTAACACAGATCAAATATTTAAAGAGACAGTTTGACTGTATGTGTGTCAGCTGACCTCTGAGCCTCTTTGTGTTTGTCACATGTGCTGAGACTACAGACCCTCATTTAGGAACCTTCTTCTTCTTCTTCTTCTTCTTCTTCTTCTTCAGTGTTCCTGCAGGTTGGACTTTGTGGCACTCTGTCAGCGTCTCCAGCTGCTGTGAAAACTCTAACATCAGCCTGCAGACCTTCTGTAACACTGACACCTGCTGCTGACTGGCAGCACTGCAGGCTGATAAGAGGACTGACAGCATTTGCATTGTGTCCCTTGGAAAGCTGCTTGTAAATGCAATGCAATAGACTGGGGGCTTGTTTCACTCATTGCATTTGAATAAAGTCCACTTCAGAACAGGTTAAGACTTTGAAAATAAAATGTCAAATGCTGTTTCAATTTTAATTTTCAATATGGTCCTAGAATGCCCACATATGTGACAATGAAAAAGATTTATAAAAATAAATCACATACATATGTGGAAAAAGATAATGCCATTGTGGGATTACATTTTCATTTTCAAGTTTGCATGATAACATGAAATAAGGCCCCTATACACTTCCATAGTCCACAGTCCCTGGAGAGGCTGATATTCACTCTGTGAATCATTTGGGGGTGGAAGTAGCAGAGTGGATATTACGATCTTACTGGTAGGGAAATTGGTGGAGTCCTGCTCAATGACTCTCCTCAGAGAGTCTGCCAGTCTGTCCTGCTGGGACCTTAAGTCGTTGGTGCCTGTATGGATGATGATGTGGCTAGGTGAGCCTAGCTCAGGCCCTGTTAGCAGCTCCAGGGCTCTCCTGGTGTTGGGGCACCAGATCTTCTCCGTTCTGTGCCTTGGGAATAAGGTCTTTTCATCCAGGAACTTTCAATTAGAGTCCATGAGGAGGATAATGTCAGCCCTTCTGCCTGTGTGTGTTTGTTCAGACTCAGCTGTCTGATCTTGACGTGGAGCTGTGGTGGTGGTTTCAGGTCTGGAGCTCCAAGCTGGAGGCTGGCTGGAGGCCTGACCTTGGGCAGGTGCAGGGGTGTGACTGGCGTCTTGGCTTAGGATGTTTCTATGGAGGCAGCTGGTTGGCTCAGGGGGGGGATTAGAGTCTGCACCAGGCTGCATGAGAGGGGGGGGGGGTCCTCGAGGAAAGTGCTGTGTTGTCCTTCAGCAGGTGTAGTGGGAGTTTGGCTGGATGTGGTCTGGGTCTGAGAGGTGGGCACAGGCGGTTGTGTGGAGTTCAGTCTGGCTTGTAGACTGAGCCTGTCCCTGTTCTGTAGCTCTTCTCTCAGAGTAGCCAACTCAGTTCTGCAGTTGTCTCTGTCCTTCCTAAGTTCCTTCACCTCCTCACTGAGGTGATCCAGCTGTCTTCTCTGATGAGTTAGTTCTTGTTGAAACTCTCTCAGCTGTGAGTTGACACTGTCCTGTTCCGTCTTGGCCTGGGAGTCACTGGCAGTAGGAGAAGTAGGCTGCTGTTGGTCCAGCTGCTCTCTGATCTGTACCAGTTCTATTTCCATCTGGGAGAAGTGTTACCTCATGATGTCCAGGGCCTCAGGGTGCTGCAGCAGGAGAGGATCAGTGTCAACATCTGCAGGCTGTCTGTCTGTCTCTACATGGTAATGAGGCTGTGAGATTTCCGACAGGGGATTGGCTGGTTTTTGAGGAAGTTCTGGCTGATCCCGCCTCCCACATCAGAGGTCCCCGATTGGAGCAGTGCAACAACCCTCCTCCAATTCCTGAGCTGCCTTCAAGCTTCCTCTGGTTTAAATAGGCTGGTCTGCTGCAGGCAGCTACTCTTCCCATGTAGTTTGCCTCTGTGCTGGTCATTAAACTGAACCCTGTGTGTCCTTAGTGGAAACCATTCCCTTGTTAGTTGTGTCAGTGTGTTATTGAGAGTCGGTTACACATCTTGTTTAAACTAAGTGTTGGTCTGCAGAATTGGGTCTGGGAGAAGCTTGTTACTGATATTGCTTACACCTGTTAGTAATTACCTGTTTTAGTTACACTAGGTTTAGGGGTGCTGCGCTCCGTGTTTCTGTTTTCAACGACGACTAGAGAGGTTTTAGTTTATTCTTCCCTCATTTAGGAGGGATCTCTTGGTTGTATTTTGTTCTTTGTTTTACGCAATTTCTGTTTTGACTTTTCTTGTTACCTCTGTTTAATAAATAATCTTTCCACCCATACCAAAAACATCTGAACCTTCCATCTTTGTAGTGGTCCAGGAACAGGATTTCTGGTCTTTCTCTGAATATTGTTTGCTTAGATTTTCCCTTGCAGTTTTGCTTTTGATAGCTGGGGGTAGACAATGGTTTCAGAGTGTGTAGACATCATGAGACAGCTGTTGATCTTCAAGCTTCTGTGTTTAAACCAGCACTACTGGTGTTTGATGCTGTTGCTAGGCAACCACAGTCCAGTGTTAGCTTGTTAGCTATTAGCTTGATTGTTTCAGTTTGGACTTGTTTTATAGTAATAAATCCAAAAACCTACAGATTTCAGTGTCCAGTAGTTTGCTGTTACTTCTGTTACTTGCTTGAGTCTGCCTGTCCTCTTCTCTTCTTCTGTGTTTGTTTCTCTTCAGCTTGGTTCTCTGTTTCTGAGCTCCTTCTTCCAGCTGGATTTCTTTTCCTTCTTTCTCTCTTGTGGTGTATCGTGGTTGCTCCTTTCATATTTTCCTCATAAAATGTTGGTGTTCATCATGTTTTTGGACTGAAAATATGCGTTTTGTTTAGGAGTAAGCTTTGAACAGGACTTCTTAACAACAAATGAACTTTTCTCTCTCTCCCCCTCCTCCCTCAAGAAAACAGATTTCAGTTAAAACCGTTAAAAAAGAAGTCGATACAGCCTCGTGTTTCTCAGGTCTCACTGGCTGTCCTCAGGTCAGGACATGAGTTCATACATTTTGCTGCCAATGTCTCACATTTGAGTATTTCCACAAGTGAATATAAGAGTTTCTCTGTTATGTTTTCAAATTCAGGGTGTATTTTTATTCTGTTAGGAAACAGTTTCTTTCTCAGAGCCTGGTATTTGTGGCCTGATGTGAGGAAGTGCAGCTCTGACTGTCACAAGAGACAGACGAGATCTTTTCTACCTGGTGCAGTAAACTTAGAAACAAACTGATTTGCACCTTACTGAATATATTGTGCACTGTGTATATGGTGTTTACTGTAGTGATGTGTTGTGCAAAGATGTGTGGCATTAATGTAACAGTGATGTTGAATATGTCTTGACAGTTTTAAACACATGAAGAAAGGGAGGTGTAAAAAGGCATGGGAAGCCAAGACACCAGCTGAAATCTGTCAGTAATTAGAAAGCAGTCCTGGTCGTGTCAGTGCAGATTAATATCAGCTGGTTCAGTCCCAACTGATGGCCTATAAAATGCTGTGTCATTAACAGTGTGCAACAAAAGGAACTTCTCATAATGGGTGAAACCAAAGAGCTCTCTCAAGACCTTCGCAACCTTATTATTGCAAAACATAGAGATAGCATTGTTTACAAAGGATTTCTAAGCTTCCAGCGAGCACTGTTTGGGCCATAATCCGGAAGTAGAAAGAATAGAAGAACATTCAACTCATTGGATGTCATAATACACACCATGTTTGGACCATGTGTATTTCAACACATGTCACATTGTGGTTGTGGTTGTGCATCTATGAGTTGAGTCAAACCATCTGCTGAGTTACACTCGCAGTTAAATGTAGGCCTCTGCTAACTTTGTAGCTAACCTTATTGTGTTTAGATGGTTTTGCTCAAAAGCTTTTTTCCCAAAGAGAAAAGAGGAAGGAAAAGAATAAGACCCTGATAACTGGAAGAAAAATGTGCAACAAAGGCTGCGTTTCACAGGCTATCAAGTAAAGTTATGTAGCCTATAATTTTAACTGAAGTTAAATAGGCTATAACAGAGCGCCTGTCGTTTACTCGCGAAGTGCTGTCTCCAACACGCTGCATCCTGTGTAGTCTACCAAAGCCTCCCTCCGCTGCTGGTTTGGGTGGCTGATTTGCAGGCTGATCAACATCCCGCCTCTCCTGTGACCGGGTGTTTGCGTATTCAGAGCAACGGACTTTCAAAATAATAAGTTTCTTTTTTCATATTATTAACGTGTGATAAAATAATTATGGGTATTACTGTTTTTACATAATATTTAGAATGACAAAGAATTTTGGTTTTAACACTGAATGACACGATGTAAAGTCTGACAACACACAGCAGTTTGTGGCCTAACCACAGGAGCTCTGAAGGCTAGCAGGAAGTCCTGCCAGCAGAGATAGGGTGATGTTTGTTGGTTATGATGAAATCAGCTCTAGAAAATTGTTAACAATTGTTAAACGCTTGATGATGATGAATTACCAACAGTTTTTAATAACACATATGTACTTTACCTGACAAACAGAATCAGTATAAAGTGTATTACTCAATTTATAATTATCTGGTTTAAGTAGTTAAGTAATAGTAATTGACTTTGTTTGATGTGTGTAAGTAATGGTTTGATTGGAATAGAACCAGTTTGATGATATTATGAAAAAGTTTCTTACCTTTGGTTCAGGTGAATATGTTCTTCTTACTAGCTTAGCAACATGGACTGGAGCAAGACTTTCAGAGTGGTGAGTTTTAACCGAGCTCTGTCTCTACATCACAGTAAGAAGTTTATGTCCATTGACTGCCTGGAGGGTAGCTAGTGTTTGGAAGGGAGAGGAGAGGCAGCAGGCGGACGTCTTGTCAATAGCTGTGTTTCCATCAACGTTTTTTATGCAGTTTTTGAAGTATCACATTAGAAAAGACTTGAGGTGGTTCTTGCCCGTTAACGCGCTAAAAGGGAAACGGAAACACTTTTGCCAAATAAGAACTTGTAACTCACGTCTGATCAGTTGTTTCTGCTGTAGGCGTGTTGTCGGATATTCCCATAACTCGCAGAGACATGAAACACATTCGTGAACATCTCTCTCCATTATTCTCAGATCCCTGGTCCTCAGGTCCATGCGACTGGTTTTGTTTGTGGTTTGGAACTCATACGTCTTGTTTATTACAGCCATTTGTAATGTCAGCTACAGACATAACTACGCTTGCTGTACTCCAAACCAGCAGATAAAAATGCACCTATTTAGTATTTACATTATTTTTCTTTTTTGCAACTTTTCAAAAGCTCATTTAACAATTCACATGACAATTAGGTGGAAATATGGCTACTGTGTGTTTTCCCACCTGTTTTTGAGGGCTTGTCGGGTTAGCCGCTAGGCGAGCATTCGATGCATATTTTATTGTAATGTCACAAGAAAGCGGAAGAAAAGGCTGCAAACGAGCCGTTTTCAGGCAGTTCAGAACAGTGTCTTCTTTGGGCTTTTTCACTTTGCAAACTTATTACATGCACAAGAAAGGTATAACTCAAAGGAGAGGGAAAAAGCGTAATATGATACTTTTACCATTTTAATATATGATAATATTCAATTAACTTATCATTGAATATCCATAATTTTAAGAGAAGGGATTTATAGAAATAGGCCAGCATATATCTTCTGTTTTCATGTGTACCATATTTGGTGTGATAGTGAAATGACTGATCGTACATCGTCTGTATGGACATTAGAGATCAACCAATCCCAGCAAACATACATTTTGAGCTAATCTGTCACATCCTGTTCCGTGTCTGTATGTAAGTTGCAGTTCTTGGTATTTTGAAATTTTGCAAAAGTAGTGAGCATACAGCGTGTATAACAGTGTAAAGTACTGAGTGTGCAGCTCGTGTAACAGTGTAAATTTGCTGTCCCCTCAAAATAACACACAGCCATAAATTTTAAACCGCTGGCAACAAAAGTGAGGACAGCCCTAAGTGAAAACGTCCACATTGGGCCCAATCAGCCATTTTCCCTCCCTGGTGTCATGTGACTCGTTAGTGTTACAGGGTCTCAGGTGTGAAAACCTTACATTCTAACAAAGTGTTATTTCTTCAGTGTGTCACATGAAAAGATGATCAAATATTTACAAACATGTGAGGGGTGGACTCACTTTCGTGAGATACTGTAGTTAACCTGACAAAGAGTATCAGTATCCAGTTTATTGCTGGTATTACTTCATTTATAATCATCTGGTTTAAGCAGTTTTATGTGATTGATCCTGCTTTAATGTTAAAGGTTTGATCCTAGTTTGACACTTTGATGATATTAAAACATTATGAAAAAGTTTTTTACCTTAAAGAGGTCATATTCTGCTCATTTTCAGGTTCATCATGTTATTTAGGGGATGTAACAGAACAGCTTTACATGGTTTACTTTGGTTTTTACTAACACCTTATTTTTTGTCAGCTCCTCTTTTCACCCTGTGTGCATGTAATGCATTTAAAGAAACAGGAGGGCGGACATATATTCTGTGTTCATGTGTACCATGTTTGGTGTGATCTGAATAACAGACCACTTAAAGGTGACAGATCATGGCTCCTCTGCACGGACATTAGAGATCAACCAATCAGCAAACATGGATCATATACTAGATATATAGATATAGAGATATCATGTCACATCCTGTCTGTGTCTGTATATAAGTTGCAGTTCTTGGTATTTTAAAAAGCAGAACTCCGGTCGACGCTGTTTTGCTCTGGTCTTTTCTTCTGCAGAAGCTTTTTTGCTGATTGTACTTTAATAAAAGACACTTTGAGTAAAGAATCTCAAAGATTATTTTTCCTCTCCTCCTCCTGCTGCAAGGTAAGGTTCTTCCACACTGCCACACACTGAGCCGAGGGCCACACCCCACACTGATCTTATTCTCTAGATCTGGAGTTTAGGAACTGGTTCCAGGTTGTGTTTGAATCCTCTACTCCCTGATGAGAAACAGGGGAGGAGCGGGGGACGGCGAGGAAAGGTAGAAAGTCTGGAGTCAGACTTCTGATACTGAGGTAGACCAGAACCTGATATTGAAACTAGCTCGTTATCAGGGGCCATTTTACGCTTACATTTACTCATTTGGCAGAGACTTTTATCCAAAGCTGACTTACATTTGGGGAACAACATACAATCATCAACAGAGCATCAAATACAGATCTACAGCTGACAATACACAGCACTAATAAATACTATAAAGAGCTAATAGCACATCACATCAATGGGTAAATACCTGGAGAAAGAAGTAAGAGTTAACAAAAAGTGCAGTCAATACAAGATAATTGTAGGGATAGAAGAAGAAGAGCACAGGAAGTGCATGTTAGAGGTTAGGAGTTAGAGGTGTTATAAGAGGAAGTGTTCTCAGAAGAGATGAGTTTTAGTTAGAGTGGGACGCCCCTGCTCTGATGGCGTGTGGTAGCTTGTTCCACCATCGTGGTGTGACAGATGAGAACAGGGACTGAGGTCGCTTTGTGTGAAGGGCTGGCAGAGCCAGACGGCGTTCGTTGGAGGAGCATAGCGGCCGAGAAGGAACGTAGGTTTGTATAATGGAGTTTAGGTAGATGGTGCAGACCCGGTGGTCACTCTGTGTGCAAGCATTAGTGACTTGAATTTAAATCTGCAGGCCACGATGGAGCTAGTGGAGGTCACTGAGTAATGGAGGGACATGAGTCCTTTTGGGTTGATCAAAGACCAGACGCGCTGCTGCGTTCTGAACCATTTGTAAGGGTTTCACTGCACAAGCTGGAAGACCTGCTAGGAGGGCATTGCATATATAGTCGAGGCGAGAGATAACCATGGCCTGTATCAGAAGCTGGGTGGCGTACTGAGTGAGGTAGGGCCTGATTTTCCTGATGTTGTATAGAGCAAAGAGGCACGACCAAGAGAGTCAGCAGCAACATGGTCTGAAAAGGACAGCTGGTCATCAATCATGACACCCAAGTTTCTCACCACCCTGGTTGGAGTGATGGTTGAGGAGCCAATTTGTAGTTTGATGTTATGGTGAATAGATTGCTTGGCTGGAATGACCAAGAGTTCAGTCTTAGAGGTTTAGTTGAAGGTGTCCAAGAGACAGTCCGTGATCTGCTCTGAGACGGTGAGGTCATCTGGCAGGAAGGATAGGATAGGCCTCACTATCTTGTGTAGGATTTGAACATAAAGCGCTGAGGTCTTGGGGAGGCAACCAGCGTGGCTCCAGAAAAAACAGTAGTTGGTTCTCCTGTCTGGACACAGGCAGGGTGCTAAATGAACTTTTTTGCTCAGCAGCCAGTAAACGCTCAAAGTCTAGCACTCAGTAGATTAGCATTGTTTTTAGCTGCTGATGAAGTAAATCTAGCAGACATTTGCATATTTGACCAGTAACTGGCTGGTAGATGCAGCCATGTTTGGACCCACAGGGTCCAAACATGGCTGCAGGGTTTTTATTGAGTTAAACTACAAGAAGCTAAAGTGTCTCTGAGATATTAGAGGTGTCTTGAAACTGAGTAACAAAGCAGCAAAAGCAGGCTGCTGCCCTGTGCAGGGGGACTGAGCCTTGTCCTGGAGGAAAGCCTGAGAAAAGAAGAGGATGTTGCCTTCACTGTCCGGGGGTGAGAGCTTCACTATAAAGGTTCTTTGTTTTAAAGAGAGGGTGTTGTGTATAATTCAGTTTCCTAATGTTTAAATATACTGCAGAGATGAGTAAGTATCACAAAGTTGGCATATAGAATAATTTGATAGAATTGCAAAATGTTTTTTACTTTGACAGAAAATCTAAAAAGAGAAATCATCTAAAGATTATTCTTCATTTTATTTCTTTATTTTTACCCTTAAACAAATCAACTCATAAGATAATATTACTTAAAGTAAAATTGCTGAACTCATTGCTAAAGTCACCTTATAAATGTAAGTTGCTCTGTAGTTGCTTAAACTTATTACATAGTCACCATGAAATATATAGTATTTAGAACAATTGAAGACAACTTCTAGTTTTAACACTTAAAGACTAACCACAGGAGCCTTCCACTGAACACTTACAGGAAGTCAGCCTCCTGCCGAGACCACAGTGTGATGTTTGTTGGTTATGATGAAATCAGCTCTGTAAAATGTGTGAAATGTATTACAAGTGATGAACATTATGTTTTAAGAAAGTAATAAGGATGAAAAATAATTGATAAACGATTGAGGATGCTGAATTACCAACAGTTTTTACTAACAAATGTCCTTTACCTGACAAAGAGTATCAGGATACAGAAAGTGTATTCCTGGTAAGGTTGGGGTCACGCGGCGGTGCGGGTCGTTGGCTGGGGTCAGGAGCAGAGGGAGAGAGAGGGGGAGCACATGCGGGCAGAGAGGAGGAGACACAGGCAGAAAGACCAAAACACAAGAGAAAAACAGAATCACGAGAAATAAAAAGGAGAAATAGACGGGACACTCATCGTCAGCCAGGCTGCCACCACAATGCTCAACAACTCAAACTTTGCACAAAATTCAAACATTGTGGAAATGTACGTGTCACATGTTTTTCATGCATGGGCGTGGCAAAGCCCACTGTCTTCTGATTGGCCGAGACCTGAAGCATGTTACCAGGCTGTTGTTGTTGCTGGGCAGAACAGGCAGACTGAGGCGTTGCCATTAGTGTGGGAGCACATGCCCATATATGGAACACCAGCTCCGTCTGGCTCCGTATTACGTATTACAGAGCCGTTGGTAGAAAAAGCAATTGAAAACAGAGCATTCAGAACAGGAGGAAACCTGAGGTTTTTGCTCACAGTGATTTCTTAAAAATGCTTTAACCTCATTTTTTGAAGCTTTGGCCATGTTTAACATGAACATCCAACATTATAACTTTGTAGATAAATCATAAAGTGTGGAAAAGCACAATAGGTCTCCTTTAACAAACTCCTCCTAGAGAATTAATCTGAAATCAAATTCAAATCCCGGCTGTGCGATCTAAAGGCTTTAACGCTCCAACAGTTAAGCTCTGTGAAGCTGTATAATCCCAGTTACGTTACCGATCCGTAGAGGAAGACATTTGGTTGTGTTGCTAGTTGTTAGCCGGCAGGTCCGTTGTGGAGAAGAGTCTGGTTCTGTTGCAGTCTCTTGCTGTGTCGTGTTGGGATCGTACAGATGAGAGGGTCTGGCCCTTCGTCTGTTCTCCTCAGAGTTAGCAGCTTGGCTAACTCAGCTGGTGGCAGGGATCTATAGCAGGACTTTATGTTCTGCTCCAAGCGGGCCACGCTGGGAGGCCGCCGCGCTGTCAGGTCGGCGGCTTCAGCCGTCACATCCGGGAAGAGAAGCGAAGACACCGACGCTGTGTTGTAGGTTTTATTAATGAGCTGACATCACAGGTCACAGGTCACCGACCAATCGTAGCTCAGAGTTGAGTTAATAATAATAATAATAATACATTTTATTTAAGGCGCCTTTCTTGGCACTCAAGGACACCGTACAGAAATTCAAAACATTTAAAAGCAGCAAAGCCAAAAATAGAACATTAAAACAAGATAAAAGCAAATTTAAATCAAATGTGGTAGGCAGTTTTAAACAGATGCGTTTTGAGTTGTGATTTAAAATGGGAGAATGAATCGATGTTTCTGAGGTGAGGTGGTAAAGAGTTCCAGAGACGAGGGGCAGAGCGGCTGAATGCTCTGCTCCCCATAGTGGTGAGACGAGCAGGGGGGACAGACAGGTGTAAGGAGGAAGAGGATCTAAGGGAGCGGGTGGAAGTTGGACCCTGCAGGAGATCAGACAGATATGGAGGGGCAAGGTTGTGGATGGCCTTGAATGTTAGCAGAAGGACTTTGAATTGGATACGGGACAGGACCGGGAGCCAGTGAAGCTGTTGGAGAACAGGAGTGATGCGGTGGATGGAGGGTGTTCGAGTTATGATGCGGGCAACTGAATTCTGGACCAGTTGAAGTTTATGGAGGTATTTGTGAGGGAGGCCAAAAAGCAGAGAGTTGCAGTAGTCCAAACGGGAGGTGACAAGACTGTGAACAAGAATGGCGGCAGTGTGGGGAGCAAGGGAGGGGCGAAGGCGATTGATGTTACGTAGATGGAAATAGGCAGACCGGGTAATGTTATTGATATGGGACTGAAAGGATAAAGTGCTGTCAAGGATGACTCCCAGACTCTTAACCTGGGGGGAGGGTGAGATGGAGGAATTGTCAATAATAAGAGAAAAACTGTCAGTTTTGGATAAGGTGGATTTACTTCCAATGAGAAGGACCTCAGTTTTATCACTGTTCAATTTGAGGAAATTGTTGGTAAACCAGATTTTTATTTCTGAGATACAGTCAGTGAGGGAGGTGGGGGGGAGAGTGGACGATGGTTTGGTCGAGAGGTAGACCTGGGTGTCATCGGCATAACAGTGGAATTGAATGTTAAATTTGCGGAAGATATTGCCCAGGGGAAGGAGATAAATGATGAAAAGTAAGGGCCCCAGGACAGAGCCCTGGGGAACACCTGAAGTGACGGGGAGGAGAGGATTTAAAAGACTTAAGTTGAATGAACTGAGTGCGGCCAGAGAGATAGGATGTGAACCAGTCTAACGGAGCGTGAGTGATGCCAATAGAAGATAACCGGTTGAGGAGAACAGAGTGACAGATGGTATCAAAGGCTGCACTCAGGTCGAGGAGGATGAGAATGGTAAGTAGTCCAGAATCAGCTGCCACAAGGAGGTCGTTGGTGATTTTGATAAGGGCTGTTTCAGTGCTATGAAGGGGACGGAAGCCAGACTGGAACTGAGTTCAGGAATCTGAGTTCATCGACGGAAAGATAAAAGTTCTGTTATGATCCCAAACGAACAGCTTCATCTGTGAGCTCCCTGTGATCCCAACAACATGCAACAAGTGTTTGTTCCAGAAATAATGTCAGAACAAACACCAACAAGGAAGAGTGCACAGTCTGTCCCCTGTCAGGTGGATTAATCATCATGTAAACCTCCTCATCCAAACTCAGAGGGGCGTTCAACAAGTGGGGGGGCATCGAGTACAGGAGACAGGCAGGACGTCCTAAACCAATGAGCATTAACATTAAACATTAAATTAGTGTAACAGCTGGACGATGTTCTGTGGCTGCAGTAACGAGCTCACATCAGCACGTACAGATATTTGTTCTTCTTTTCTTATTTGATTAAATCAAAGTTAACTGAAAGACAGCAGTTTGTGATTTGATCTGATTGTGGGTAAACTATAGGTACACTGTGTTTGTGTGAACTTCAGCTCACAGCTTTAGTGATGTCACTGAACAATGTTAGGTAGATATTAAAAAACCTGCTCCCTTTAATAACCTGATCTCTCAAACAGGTTTCACTCTGAAGAATGAAAGGTCTCTACTTTAACAGCAGCTCACAGAACCGAAGCTACAATTACAGCAACATCACCTCCAACTACCAGAATTGGAAACCCAACATCATATATGTGGTGACATGCATAATCCCTGCTGTCGGCCTTCCTCTGATCCTGGTGGCCATCTATTCTCTTTATTCTATGGTATGTACATTCTGACTGAGAGTTATTTATTTCCTGTCTGTGTGGTGTGTCTGTCCTACAGTCTGTCTGTCTGTAAAGGATCTGGATCTGGTTTGGGGGCTAGGTGTCAGGGGCTGGGACAAAGGCTTGGAATGATCTCTAACCTGACAGGAATAATTGACTCCAGAATTCAAATGTCCATGAAGCTGATTGGACCCTAAACACATGCAGTTTCCATGTGTGGCTCCATTCCAGCCTTCTCTTAAACTGTTGAGCTTAATGACTCTATCAAGTTCTTTGCCTCCAGTTCTTATTTGTGCGATCCTCCCTGAAATGCAGATTCTCACCTTGCAAACACAAACATGAGCCTCAAACTGCGACTCCAGTCTGATAAATCCAGCTCATGTGTTTGAGCCAGAATGCTGAAAAACTGCTGCAGAAGCTGCAGGAAATCTGGCCCTTAGTCTTGTTCCTGCAGTGATTGGCCAGTGTGTCATATCTGAGATTTCTGTTGGATGAAAAAAGTCAGAAATGGCTCTGACTGCAGCTGCTGGGCAGAGCAAGATGACAGATTTGGGAGGAGGTGGACTTCACAACATGTTTCCAACTGCTTGTTGACTTTTACCAATGTTTTCCTGCAGGTGAGAAGAGATCATGTTGCTCCCATCTACGTCATCAACCTTCTCATTGCTGACCTGATTCAGTTCTGCTGCATGATCGTTCGGATGGCACCAAATGTGGATTGGAAAATATATAATATCTTCATATATATCTATGAGTCTGCTCTTGTTGCCAGTGTTTACTTCATGGTCTGCATCGCCCTGGAAAGGTATCTGTCTGTCTATCCAGTATGTGTGTAGCTCCTTCTGTGTCTGAACATTATATTAGTTTACATTATATGAAGCGCCTCAAAGACTTTGTGTCCATCTTGTATTACAGGTATTTGGTCATCGCCCACCCACTGTGGTACCGCTTCAGACGACCCATCAAGACCTCTGTGGTGGTCTGTGTCCTGGTCTGGGTCCTTTCTGTTGTCTGTGTCATCCTTTTATATTTCGTTTATAATCTAGCCACGTACATAATATTTGTTGCACTCTACCTCCTTCCCTTCCCTCTGTTAATCTTCTTCCTGGTTGGGACCCTCAAAGCCCTGTCTGCTTCCATCTCGGTCTCCTCTGATGAAAAACGGCGAATTGTCGGAATTTTGGTTCTGGTGCTGCTTATTTACACTCTGCTGTTCCTGCCCCAAATCATTTGGTACATAAAAGAAACCTATGACAAAACCCTCTCCATCCTGTCTCTCATCTTTGTTCAGCTGAGTCCTCTTGCAGACCTGGTCCTGTATGTCTTCATGAGGAAAGGGTTCATAGACAAGCTTTTGGCCTCTGTGTGTTGCTGCAGAATGGACAGCAGTGATATCAGCAGTCCATCAGTATCAGTCAGTTTCATGTAGGCAGAGAAAGAGGGAGAGAGAGAGAAAGGGGAGGAAACAGGAGGAGAAATGGAGGCCAATAGAAAGGATAGAGACGAGACAGATACTGTCATCTACTGAGACCATTTCCAATAAGACACCTAACTGTAGAGAACAGGAAGCACTGTTTGGACTCTGCTGTGGGAGAAGTGGCTGCTGGGAAATGTTTTGCTCAACTTGCTCTGGTTCACTGTGATGGCTTCAACACATGGAAATAAAATCTGTTTTATTAGTTTGGAGCTGGAAGTTGATGTCTGTCATTATTCTCCTTTAATCACAGAAGCAAAGCAGATATTATTTTAGATGAACTGAGCTCATTATAGCCGCCTAGCTGTCTTCTTCCTAAATCTTTATTTGGACTGTTGTTTGGATGTTTAACACAGGGAGAGCATCTCAACACGTCTTTAGCACTTTTCCTTTTGAAGTGTCATTTCTGCTGTTTTAGTGGTAGGCATGCTAGTGTTTAGGATGGGATTCAGAGCAGCTGTTTTGCAGCAGCTGTTGTGTGCTTGGCAATATGGATAAAATCTTAAACCACACTTTATGTCACTTTATATGAAATTGTACATTTTCTGGAAATCCAATAAAATTTCTTTTTTATTGGTGATCAGTTTGTAGACCAAACTGTGAATGTTTGTCTTTGAGCAACTGAGTGAATTAAAAGCTGACAAATGAAGGTTCAACAAAATCTCTGCTGGTTGACAAATCTCTATTGTCTATATGAACATAAAGCCCAACCTGCTGTTACCAGGGAGGCTTCCTGCACTTTCTGACCAAATGAGGTTTTCTCACAGCTCTTAAAGTTTTCAGACTGTTTTAGATAAGAATTTGGGGCAAAATGATAAAGTGTGACAGGGACAGTCACAACAGATCAGACCAATATCTGATATCACACAGGAATCTCACTAAAAGAAGTATGGTGAGTGAGTTTTCATTAACAAACGAGTGACAATTACAGGTGAGCAGTGAAGTTGGCAGTCTGAGATCCAAAAAACATCATAAATCCAAATATAAGCGGTGGGGAAGTAGTGTAAAAGAATCAGGTGATAGTCCTTAAATATGTAAGAAAGAACATAAATCTACAAAATATTGGGTGAAGACAACGACGCTCAGGTGATGCACATCAGACAATCAGTGAGCACAGAAACGGGACTTAAAACAAGTCAATGACACAAGGGGAAGACAAATTACAAAATAAAACAGAACACAAACACCAACAAAACCATAATATATATAGCATATCTTACTGAAGTGAGTACACCCCTCACATTTTTGTAAATATGTGATTCTGTCTTTTCATGTGACAACACTGAAGAAATAGTGAGATAGTGAGCGTGCAGCTTATATAACGGTGTAACGTAGTGAGAGTGCAGCCTTTATAACAGTGTAAAACAATGAGCGTACAGCTTGTATAACAGTGTAAAGTAGTGAGCGTACAGCTTGTATAACAGTGTAAAGTAGTGAGCGTACAGCTTGTATAACAGTGTAAAGTAGTGAGCGTACAGCTTGTATAACAGTGTAAAGTAGTGAGTGTACAGCTTTTATAACAATGTAAACTAGTGAGTGTACAGCTTGTATAACATACAGCTTGTATAACAGTGTAAAGTAGCGAGCGTACAGCTTGTATAACAGTGTAAAGTAGTGAGTGTACAGCTTGTATAACAGTGTAAAGTAGAGAGCGTACAGCTTGTATAACAGTGTAAACTAGTGAGTGTACAGCTTTTATAACAGTGTAAACTAGTGAGTGTACAGCTTGTATAACATACAGCTTGTATAACAGTGTAAAGTAGTGAGCGTACAGCTTGTATAACAGTGTAAAGTAGTGAGTGTACAGCTTGTATAACATACAGCTTGTATAACAGTGTAAAGTAGTGAGCGTACAGCTTGTATAACAGTGTAAAGTAGTGAGCGTACAGCTTGTATAACAGTGTAAAGTAGTGAGCGTACAGCTTGTATAACAGTGTAAAGTAGTGAGTTTACAGCTTGTATAACAGTGTAAATAACACATCACACAGCCAACAATGTCTAAACCGCTGGCAACAAAAGTGAGCACATTTACAATGTTACATAAGCTGTACGCTCGCTACTGTGAGCTACTCTGTGTAAGTCATATCATCCCACAGAGACACGTTGTCCCTGAAGTCTGGATAACACAGAGAACAGAGATATTTTGACTGTTACGTTTACACAGCACAGATGAGTCTCCCTGAGTCCAGGGTTATATGCAATATGTTTGGAATTACCATTACACTACTTTACACTGTTATACAATCTGTACGCTTACTACTTTACACTATAGCAAAGAGTCATTTCTTCAGTGTCGGATAAAACCAAAATAAGTTTCTTAAAAGTGTTTCTTTCAAGTAAAACGTTTTGTCTGTTAAATATTTAGCACCTGTTGGTCAACACAGGCCTGCAAACTCCAGTCGGGTGAAAAGAGAAAGTTTGGAGAACAGGGCTGAACTTCTCTTTGTGACGCAGCACTTTCAGTGTGTTGCTGCTGGATCAAACAAAGCTTCAGTAGTTAAAGAGGAACTACACACTAAAGAATTTATATTTGGGTCATTCTACGAAACAGGTACAATTTCACTTATGATAAGTTGTTTTTTGAAGTTCTTTTTAGGGGGCTCTTTTGATTTGATATCTTTATTTTGAACATGTAAATACAAAAAATAAAAATAAAAATTAATGAAACAAAGAATAGTGGTAAAAACAAATTAACAACAAAGTAAAAATCCACACTTTCCTGTACTTAAAGAAAACAACCTCTATTTACATGTGCAAAAAGGAGTAAGAAGAAGTAAAACTTCTGTACTCCTACCCCTTTATAACCTTACTACCATATTTAAGCAAATAACTCAAAATAATAAGAAATAGATAAATAGATAATAAATCTATAATCAATGAGAATATATATTCAAAAGTTCTATACACATAAGGATATTACCCATACATGACAATATTTATACAAACAGATTATTCAATATAAACTCAAGTTATTATGAGCACTGTGTTTCTCTGTACCTCTGGAATATCATTTCTTTGAACATCTTTTTAAAATGGAATATGTTTGGACATTGCTTTAATTCATTATTTAGTTTATTCCACAACTACAACACCACAGACAGACAAACAGAAACCTTTCCAAGTAGTTCGAAAACTGGGAGTCTTAAAATTTCACTTTCCCCTTAAGTCGTAGCCCGCCTCTCTTTCCGAGAACTTTTTCTGTATATTGCCAGGCAATAAATTATTCCTAGCCTTGAACATAATTACTGCTGTTTGAAATTCAACTAGATCAAATAGTTTTAGTGCTTTAGACTGTGAAAATAATGAGTTGGTGTGTTCCAAATTCTGTTGGAGAGACAACATGTTTAACTGTGTCATACATGTATGGTCCCACCTCAGGATGTTTTATTTTTCTTTATTAGAGATTTAGTACCACAGTGTCGTACTCAATGTCAACCCTGTTACTAAAATTTGCATGAGGATTAAAAGAAGTTAAAACAAATAAATAAGGGAAATAAAATGTAGTAAGGATTATTGAAACACACCTGTGTGTAAGTGGTATTTTCAAATTGCTAGCCAATGAAGAATTTTTTTTTCAAATATTTAACTTGCTATTATAAGAACTTGTTATTCATACTCCAAAGCACTTTTGTTTTTCAACAAATAACATATTAGGTCTGTAACTTAGATCTGTAATTTTACTGTGACTAATTGGCCATTCACTTTTTTACATTCTCATGTAAGTTACTTGTCAGTCACAGGGCTGACACTTTGTTTATAGTGTTGACACTAATACCAGGGTTGACAGGATGGGCAAATGTTATTGTCAGTGATGTGCAGATTGAGTACTTTTAAATAAGATGTAGTCCTGTTCAGAAGGATCATAAATGAACCGGATAAGTGGATGAAAAAAATATATTCATTTAGTTTCGAAAACCTCAAAACATGCAACAAGAGGCACAGACAACAGTATTTTTAAAGTAAATAAAGTATTAAAACAACATAATCCATTTATGTAAAATAAGTAATATGTCCAAACCTATTTTCCTCCCAAATAACATCAAAGTAATTCAGTCAGTTGAGTCTTCTGCTCTCCCTCTTTTCTCCATTGTCTCCTGTTTTACGTACTTTAAGTTCTTTCTCTATCATATATACACACACTTGTGTGTGTGCATGTCAGACATGGCATTACTCACATGCTGAATGTTATTTCAACACGTTTTCATCTCAATGCATCATATCTGACGCTTTCATCCGGACTGACAAAGCATAAGGATTTTACGCTAAAGGTACCCTTCCGCGTCCGTATGAAATGACCCCGTTTCCTACGTTGCAGCAACACAAGGGAGGCTAACCCTACCTGTTCATCGGCCGTGAGACAGCTGTAGGGTCGACATGCATACATTCAGTGACTTGGGTTTAGGCACTAACATTTCGGATGGTTGTGGTTAGGGTAGGGGCTTCGGGAGGCCTGTCAACACCTTTATCATGAACGTAGCTAAGTGCTAGCTAGCTAGCACTTCCGGGCTGAACCAGACGCCCCGGAGCGTCTCATACAGACTCTTCCGGTAGCGTCTCACCTAAACGCTAAAGTGGCACGCTTTGTCACTCTTTCTCAAATCGTCAGTATATGACGCCCTGAGATGAGAATGGGCTGGTTATTTCTTACTACTGTAATGTTTCTGTTATTATGAGGGGTGGGAGTCTCTAGGCACCTGTTGATTTGATTATGATTTATTATGAGAGCTGCGTTACGATTATAAAACAATTTATAATGCATCTTAATGCAAAGCGTTGAGTGTTATCATTCTAGCACGAGTGAAAATCAATAGTTGTGAAAGTTTAGTTGTTGCACTCATTTACTTATCAACGTTACGTTATCAATTAAAGGTAGGGTAGGTAAGTTTGAGAAACTAGCAAGAAACTGCTGGATTTTTTTAAGTATCCGCAGAGAAACTCACACCCCCTCCCTTCTGGGCTGCTTCCAAAGCCACGCCCCCAAAACACGTGAACATGCATTACCGACTCAGCTGGAGGACGAGTGGAGAGCAGCGCCATGCAGCGCCATGCAGCAGCTCACATCAGGAGTGAGAAAACATTTAACTTTATTATTATGAAAATAAACAACTGACCCGGTTGTTTGATTCAGTAACGTAAGAGGTACGAAAAATGACATATCTATAAATGAACAGTAATTAATTATTGCATCTATTACCAGTATACTTTTAATGGTACAACATACACTCATTTATACTAGTTACTCATCCAGGTTGTGCCTCTGCAGTGTAGCATCAGGATGCCACTGATGCCACTCTCCTTCAAGCTTCAAGCCAACCTCCTCCTTATGTGTACCAACCAATACACACGCCTACAGTACATGTGAATGGGGAGTACTGGCAACTACTTGTTCAATTCAAGCCCTGGATGTAACAGTTGAAACTTCCTGTTTTCAAGCCGGTCAGCCACATCACACACCAGGTCTGCCAGCAGCCTCCCTCTCGAGGCCATTGTGTGAATTAACTGTCTAAATTATACTACAAGGTTACTTACTCAGTAAAGTCAGCAATAAGTCTGAACATTTAGAGTGTGAAGTTAACATTTAACACGACTAGGAAATGCAGATATGACAAGATATAACAACCACTGTTATTCATAATTTACTCTTATTAATTCACTCTTCATGAGATGCTAAAATTCACTAATATTTCACCGTAAGTGTATTCTTGCCAAACACCTTGTTGAAATAAAAATCGAGGTAACTAGTTTCTAGTGTTTCACAATTTTCTACTTTACCATGTCCAGCTTACACTTAAAACAAGGAAAACTTTTAATGTTTGCAGGGGAAAAACAACAACCACCATAACATCCATGTAATCCATACAATTTATTAAAAATAAACATTTACCCTCAAGGTTTAGTTTATAGTTCTGTTTCAGTGTGATGGCTCCTTTAGCACTCACTATTAAACTGCACATTCATTTTTAATACTGTTGTTAAGACATGGTACATGTAAAATCTGTCAATAATGAAAATGTTTATTTAAAGTACATTGCAGGGGAGAATTCTAGCCCATAGCAAACGTCATTATCATGCCATCATTTGGAATCTATCAATCAACTCTAACCAAAATTCTACCAAATAATCCCGAGAGAGTTGTGATGCCAGCTGTGTGTTTGTGTTGAATGTGTCTCGTGAGATTTTAGAGTGAGAATTGCCTTGATGATATGACCTCCACCAGGTTTCTTGGTCAATGCAGATTCAATTAACTGTGAAAGGAGTACAAGACAAGACAATATGAGTCAGGGACAGTTTGTTGCTCCAGACAATTTAAGCAAATGTAAACTTCCGTCAGCACAACTGCCCGTCTCTTCATTCATTAGACTGGACACTGGGGGAAAATCGCGAATGACATCGGACACAAGTTGAATTTTTTTCAACTCGTGGGGGGTCGCGAAATATTTTCAACTTCAAAAAGGGGTTGGACTGCCAGAAAGATTAAGAACCCCTGCACTGAAGTAACACTTAGAATGCAGGGACTGTATTACAGACACTTCCTAACCTGCAGGTCCTATCCTATCTTCTTGGTAACCATGGTAATAAGGGTTAGGAACTGATTTAGGTCATTACAGATTAACAGTTCCTAAATCAGTGTTCCTTTCCTAATTTAAAATAGGAAAAGTGCTTCACAGAAACCTCCTAACTTTGTAAAATCTTAACTTTAGGAGAACTATTTCGCTGTCCTTACTTTTAATCCACATGGCTGCTCTTTTATTGCTTTTACAATCATCAAACGTCAAACACATCTACAGACAGGATTATCCAATGCATTCTGGGCACGGGCCCCAAGCCCATTATTATTTTCCTTTTTTATCGTTTACATTTCAGATATTGAAATCATGTATAACCAATAAAAAGCACGCTGATATTTTTTTTATTTAAACCAAATTATATCGTTGGTCAGTCCCCAGTGTGGAAAGCACATGACAACCCGCACTTAACGTTAGTTATCAAATAACCAAGCGCTGAGTCAAGTGGATTGTGGGAATATTTTTCGTCGTTGAAACTGAATGAGAGAAGTGGTTGTAGTAAATGCAAATAATATGGAGAAGATGAGAGGGGCTCTTCACTGGGACATGTGCCATCTATTCAAAAGGAGCCAGGAGGAGAATCAGGCTGAAGAAGTTTTGGACGGTGACGAGCAAGCTAACCAGTGTCATGGGTTGGCTGAGTGAAGGCAGGGAGCTGAGGTGTGGACCCACACGCAGACCAAAAGGCGAAGAGGCTGCAGATAAAAACATGTATTAAACACAAAACTGACCAAAACAGGAAGAAACTGAATATAAATATAAATAACTGAACTAGAACTTAAGCAGATAGATCACTAATATACCAAAAAACTAACAGAGAAAACAGACTGAACTAAGATTAAACAGAACACAGAGCAAACATGGCCAATGGGAAATCAACAAAGCTGACCGTGGACCTGCTGTCTTTCCTAACAGAAGGAGCAAATATCCCGCCTGATGTGTGGTAAGCTGCACTAAGTTACATCAGTAATGACCTGCTGTGTTGTCATGTCCTAAATGTGAAAAAAAGTTTACAGAGAGTGGATTCCCTGTTCACAATCCACAGGTAATGTTTTTAGCTGTGCCTGTAACAGCTGTGCTTTATTCAACTAAGAAAAATCTATTTGTTGGTGTTTTTGTGACTGAACACGAGGCGGATCGTGTGCGTGAGTTGTGTTGAGGATTAAAATGTATGAATATTACAGCAGTTTGAAATGCTTCTCACTCGGGGCAGAAAACAAAAAGAAAGGGGTAATAAGTGGTGTACCTCTGTCAGTGGAAGACGAGGAGTTTCAGGACAGTGAAGATGTTTGTGAGACGAGAAGACTGACAAGATTCTGTCAAGGAGAAAGGGAGGATAGTAATTCAGTCTGTCCAGCTTTTGTGGGAGATTTGCCTGAGAGGGTACATTTACACTACACATGTTACAGAGTGATGCCTTATGAAAGAGCCCCATTAAGGTGCTTCTGTTGCCAGGACTATGGACATGTAGCAGCAGTACAGTATGTAGAGGAGTCAGGAGATGTGGGAAGGACAACTGTGAAAGAAAGGAGTGTGAAGAGGAACAAGAAAAAGTAAAATGCATTCACTGTGTGGGGAATCACCATGTGGGGTCAGCAGAATGTCTGGAAAAAATAAAACAAATAAAAGTGAGTAAAATCAGAGCAGAAGAGGGTCTAACATACACTGAAGCTACCAAGAGACTGGAAAGAAAGGAGGAACGAGCAGTACAAGAGGAACAGGAGCTGAAAAAGAAGGGAGATGATCAGAATGTGATGTGCATGGACAAGAAGCGATTCCTTGCATATATTGCAATGGTGGTTAACTGTGCTGTGAAAATTAAGAGAAAGTCAGAAAGCATCAAGATGGTGCTGGATGCAGAAAGGAGATTCTTAGACACTGCCGACATATCAGGGGAAGAAATAGACAACTCTGAGGGAAGGATTTACACCATCTCAGACCATTCAGTCATAAAACAGACAATGTAGGGACAACGGAATGGGAATACTTTGGGTGGTCACTGTAAATGTATTGCACTGGGAAACTATTTCATTCAGTAGGTGGCGGTAAGGCAACATTTTGGATGCCAACCACCATAAAATCCCCAAAATCCTTTACTTGGCGACGATGAAGTAGCTTATATAGCCTGTATGTGTGTTTGTGTGTGTATTATGAAAGAATCTGATTCATCCAGAACTGGATTAGAGGTTTACAGTAAGCAGGGGAATGTATTGATCTTGTTGCAGCTGATCCAGGAAAGCATTGTTGCAGTCATGTGGTGTAAATCCTGTATGATGGAGGATGTGCACAGGTGTTGATCCTGTAGAGCCCAAACAATATGGGTTTTTGGGGGCCGATGCCGATATTAAAGTGACAAAGAGCCGAGTTATAAGCTGAAATATATTTTTTTTTTAAAGATTTGGATAGTAGACCCGTTTCCTGTATAAACTACTAACTATTACTTAGAACAGGCCGACATTAAAGCTGTTCTGTATGTGGGCTATAAAACCTTTTCCTGAATGGATTAAGTTTTAAAAAGCCTCAGTTTACAATGAGAGAGGATAGCATATTTACATCTAGTTTATTCTTTTATCAGCACTCTTTAATTTTATACAAAGCTGAAGCTGGCTGGAAGCTGTGTTCGGTTCAGCTCATGTTTATTTAGGCTACATGTCCCGTCTGGTAGTGATGGTGAGATGAAGCTTCATGAAGCATTGAAGCTTTCCATCCACTTGGTTCGCTCATGGGCCGAAGCTTCACGGTGCTTCATCTGCTCTAGTGCGCCATCAAGTGGACAATAAATGTAAAACAGGCAGAGTGATTCTAACGGCACCGAGGCTTTGGTATGTGAAGCTTTGAATTGAATAATGAACGATGTTTGTGATGCCAATACATAACTGATTAACTTATTAATAAAGTGTCTTTATGATACAATGACAGGGTCAAAAGGAAAGTGGAAATAAGGGAGACGGTTATGATGACTTGGTTTGTGACTTTATATAATATAGACAACATTTTATTCATCTTTCTTTAAAAATAACTTTTCCACAGCGCTGGGCTTCAGGCCGTTTCTTTTTTTTTTTAATTTTCACCTGCTGTAGAAAGTTATTATTAGGGATATGGAGTAAGAGTTTAATTTTTACCAAAACCACAATATTGTTGAAACACAAAACACTTTCTTAAAAATAAAAAATTTTCTTCTTTTTCATCATAATTTAGTTATTTGATCAAAGCAATTCTGACATTAGTTGATAAACTTTTTTTAGTCATTTAAAATAAGCTTTAGATAAAATCTAATTTCAAGTTCTAAAGTCCAAATGTCACCGTATACGTCACCAACTCAAGCCTCGATTCGTGCTTCACAAAAATCATCCTGTATCAACACTAGTGTTTTCATTGCAAACTAAAATATCCGCTCTCCTTTAGTTTTAAACGTAGCTTAAGTTCAGCAAGTTACAGTCACTAACAACAACTAACACTTTCAATCTTTATCACTTACTAAGCTGAATCTAACTATTTGTTAATACTAAACAAATAACCTGCTGTCAATACAGAGTAATACAGTAGGCTACAAAACAATTGAGTTCATTTTCACAGGTCGCGGCCTCAACCTGCTCGGTCTAACCTGTTTGCACAATAGTGGCTGATGGTGGAGAATGTAAATATATAATGTAAATAATAGTTGCTTACTAATTACAATGAGTCATAATCCGGCTCAAAGGCCATGACAAAAGCGGAGAGGATACGGAGGATTTCCAAAAATAAACATATTTATTGTAACAACTTAAATAACTAAACTAATAATCAATATTTTAAAATGTTAAATATTCTAAGAATTGTTTTACCTTCAGTTCACTCATCTGCTCATCTAACGCTTTACTATAGTTTTTTATACCCCTTTATGAATTATTGCAATATTGTTTGGGGTGCTACTTTTCCCACTTATCTGGCAAAAATTTCTAAAATTCAAAAGAAGTTCTTGCGGATGATTTCTCACTCGTCTAAATATGTTCCTTCTGCACCGTTATTTCTTAGATACAAGATCTTACCAATTGAGAACATCAATGTTTACTTATCATGTATATTTATCCATAAGTTTATTTACAAGAGAGAAGACTTTCCACCTTCATTACAACACTTTTTTACTTTTATTTCAGATACTCATATCCATCAAACAAGGCATAGTGAAATAAATCTTGTCTTACCATTCTCTAGAACTTCTGGCTTTAAAAATGACCTCAGCTTTAGGGGTCCTCAATTATGGAGTAAGTTAAGTTTGTCTCTAAGATCTATGTCCTCTTTGTTTGTCTTTAAAAAACAGCTGAAAGATCTGCTGATTTGACTATGACAGCATTTGGTTATAGCTTCCTGTAGTATACTTCATAGGTTGCTCTTCACTTTTGATCTTCCTTACCATCACCCTTCAAAATCTGTAACTTTAAGTTAAAAGGATAATCAGGTTTTTGATAATGTTTTTCCCCTCTTTTATTATTCAAGTAATTTGGTTGCGTGTCTTCCGTTTGTTTTGTTGTTTATCCATATAAGTGGAGTGGAACTCTGTATAAACCCAGGTGGGTTTTGTTCCCCTCCTTGTACTGTATCTTTGTGATATCCGTGCAGAACAAATAAATAAATTAAAAAAAAAATGATGTAGTCTGTTAGTCAGTGAAATCAGTGGTGTAGATGCGGATGAGTGACAAGTATGGAGCTTGGGTGTTGAGGAGTGGTAACAAACATAATATAAGAAAACAAAAGGAATGCTGATGCTGCCTCTGGCAGAAGGGGGACAAGATCAGAGAGAGAGTGAGAGCAAAAGGGCCGGAGTGTTTATCATCCCACAGCATCTGGCCCAGGTGCTCCCAATCTGGTTTGGGCGCAGATACCTTCAGGGACAAAAGGAAAACAGTAAACACCACACAGTTAAACACCCAACTGCAGGCAACCCGGCAAATTTCAACTGGATCAGCTGATCACAATACAAACCATCGGTGCGTCGACCTCCCCGAGTCCGTTAATGAGAAAGGATCAGAAGGAGATGAGTCATCAGATTCCCACAATATTTTATTGAGCTCAGAAGACACATCTGGAGACTCTGCTCTCCTCCTCACAAGAGTCTGAGGTCTTCCTGCTAAGCAATAACTACATACTAGAAACCGCACCCAGCTGCACATCTTCCTTTGGCCTTGTTTAGGTATATCTGGTAAAGATGTAAATCTCATGGCTGACCTCTGACCTTATGTAGGTGTGCATAGAGTCTGCATGGTGTGTGTGAGTATGGGGGTAGGAGAGGTCTATCCTCAGTGTATGTGTGTGTGTCTGTGAGGCGATGTATGAGTGTAAATGTATGCTCTGTCTGCTGCAGAGTTTACTGGGTGAAAGGTGCGGTTCCTGTTTTCGGCACAAGCTCTATGATTAAATATATACTAATTAATATGATGCTAGACATTTTGTTCTCATCTTATCACTAGGTCCATCATAAACAAATCACACTTCTAAGTATACTAAAAAAGCAAAAGCAACCCTTTGATGAATGTATAATCCCACAGGTAAGAAACAGTACACACAAATAGCTTACCCACAAAGTCATCCTCAAGTACGTGTCCTTCCTTAATCCAAACAAAAGTTTACCAGCCCGCACCAGCCCAGGTAAACCATCTAACTAAAGACAGCTGAGCACACGCAACAAGCGCGCTCTTCAACTCTACAGGTAGGCCTACATATACGCATCAAATTCCTGTGTGAAATACAAAGCAAACCTACACATAGGAAACCAACTGTAACACTAATTACCAAATACCATTTTCAGTAATCTTACCAAACAATCACAGCATCAACGGGAAAATCATGGCCGCTTACATAAATATTGCCCATCCACATCTTGGAACGCATTCGGCTGACGGAAACCAGTTAACAGGGCCACTCGTTAATCCGGAACACCGGACGAGCCCCCAATGTGTCATAAACCGGCTTAAAGGCCATCACAAATGCGGAAAGGACACAGAGGATTGCCAAAAATAAACATATGTATTGTAACAACTTAAATAACTAAACTAATAATCAAAGATGTAGTCAGTGAAATTAGTAGGGATGGGACGCTTGATACTGACGTGTAGACGCTGTGTCGAAATCCGGAAGCACAGACATTTTGAATCACGGCTTCAAAGCGTGGTTCAAAACATCAATGTCACGTGACCGTAGTATGGCGACGTTTCAGTGCGGATCACCCATTTTGACAGGCGGCTCACCTGCCGCTTCTACACTTGATCCACAGTGTTTGAAAGAAATCACACATCAGCCTCTAACTGTCACAAGTATTAAATTTGAAAGATTTGTTCCAAGTGACAAGTATGGAGCTTGGGTGTTGAGGAGTGGGAATAAACATAATGTAACAAAACAAAGGAGGGCGGCGGCCGCGGCGGATGCTGCTGCTGCTGCTGCTGCTAATGCTAATGCTAATGCTGCTGCTGCTGGCAGGAGTGGGATCAGATCAGAGAGAGAGAGAACAAAAGGGCTGGACTATTTATCCTCCCACAGCATCTGGCCCAGGCTGCCCAACACCACACAGTTAAACACCCAGCAAGGCCGTCACACAATGAAAAACACATTATTTGTGATTCCAAATAATGGTTGTTAGTAAATTAATTAGAGACCCCACAGACGCATGATTTTACTGCTGGGAGCTCAGACCTTCTTATGGGAGCTGAACTCCCACTGGCTCCCATGTGACTTGAACCCTGCTGATGACGCTCAATGAAGATTACAGGTAAAACATGATGATCTGACTGCTCACACTGTACAACCTCAAGCGCCTTAGAAAATAAAGCCTCTGCTGCAGTTTGTTACGCAGGTTCTCAACATCTGTCTTCCAGCAAAGAAGACCTAAAGATTTGTATGAGGACACCTGAGTTACTTCCTGGTTTTTAATGACCACAGGTTCATTGTCCATCTGTTGAGTTTTTAGGATGTTTAAAATGAGATGGTTGGTGTCACACCATTTAACAGGATGCACATTCCTGCAGTTATTGGTGTACAATAGCAAAAGTATCGGTGGTACAATGGAACCCCTGTGTTTCAGTTTAGGGTCTCTGACAGCGTCCTGTTGACCTTTACTTGTGTCCTGTCAGATAAAAAAGAATAAAAGCATTTGATCAAAGTAGTGTTAACATTCATGTCTTTAAGCTTCTCTGAACACTGCAAAAACTGAACTCTCAAAAACATGAAAAAAGCATTAAAATGGGGGAAATATTACTAAAAATAACCAAATTATCTGCCAACAGAGCGAGAACATTTCACTTGCTACTTAAGGATAAAAAAACTTGAAACAAGTAAAATTCTGTAACATAAAAGCTGCCTGGTGGAAGAAACATCTATCTTGTCAGATAAAAAACAAGTATATTTTGCCTTCAGTTAAGATCATTAATCTTACTTAGATTTTAGTTTTTGCAGTGAAACTACACAAAAGTAAAATCAGTTTACAGAGGCCAGTCAGCCCAGGTCAGTACAGCCAGTACAGTCGATCCAGAATCCACTGGAACAAATGGTATCTGAGGCTTTAGTACAACAGGAACAGAAATACTGATGGAAACACATGGAGTTATTACGTGTGGGGCTGATGGTCACTACTGAAGCCAAACTGTCCCATAATGCTTTGGGCCTTGTTGTTGCCACAGAAACAAACTGATCAGAAGACATTTTCTAAACCGTGTGACAAACACCAAATTCACGGGAAAAAAGTTGAACAGGAATGTGACAGAGTTCTTCAGGCCTCGACAGTTGCAGCAGCAACATGTCTGAAGAAGCCTTCTAGGGGAGGAGCCACGGTGACCAGGTGGTTCAGGTACTGCCCATGAAACCAGGACAATAAAACAATAAAGCTGAAAGTGTTCGCTCAGTCAGAGTCCAGACTCCATTTTGAGATGACAGATCAGAGCAGCAGGAGGAAAAGCCAGTCTGAGGCCAGGTGAGTGTTAATCCAACATTAAGTTTTGCTGTGAAAGTCTCCGTCAGGATAATACACATAATAATACACTAACCCAGCAGACGAGCACAGATCTAAAGAAGACTGAGCAGCTGCTGGACGGCTTTATTATACTGTGTGTTACTTCTTCTGTTCTCAGTCTTGTTGAAACTCTTGAACAGTTTCTCCTGCTTCTTGTGTTCTGAGCTCAGTCAGTGTTACTGGTTCCCTCTCAGACTGACTGAAGTCACAAGATCAGTGATCGCTGACAGAGGTTTTGTTTTACAGGACTGAATTCGAGCCCATCATAGAGACACTTTGCTCTGTTAAGGCCAGAGCATTGCCAGATGTGCTGACGTACTGCGGTAAGCGTATTGACTCATTTCCGTTTCCGGTGCTTGTGTGTTGGTAGCCTGTTTGCTGCTCTCGCTAAATACCAGATAAAATTGTTAGATTATCATTACAGCGGCCAATTGTCCGCTCAACACTTATTCTTACAGTAAGTTTGCCTAAGCACTTACAGTTCTTTCCATCTTTAGTGACTGCTGTTCGATCTCATAGTTGTTTTCAAAAGTTTTGGTAGCTAACACTACCGTACTTTAGCTTAGCCGTTAGCTGACTTTAGCATAGCAGCTAACGATGGCTTCTCCTTCTCCTCTCCCTCTCCTGCTTTCTCCTGCTCGGTGTGTCAGATGTTCAGTTACTCCTCTGCCTCCTTTAGCGGTAATGGTATGCGGTAACAAGTGTAGTTTATTTTTAGACATGGAGGCGAGGCTCAGTGAGTTAGAAGTCCGGCTCCGCACCTTGGTAGATCAGCCTACTGTAGCTAGCCAGTCCCCGGTAGTCGGTGCGGACCGCCTGAGTTAGCCTCTGGTAGCCGCTCCCGGCATTTCCTGAGCAGCCAGGAAAGGGTGGCTGGGTGACTGTCCGAGGAAGAAATAGTCGTAGCATTCAAAGCCCTCAGGACACCACCATTACGCTTCCCGCTTCTAATAGATTTTCCCCACTCAGCTGACACACCCGCTGAGAAACCAACTCTGATAATTGGCAGCTCTATTTTGCGTAAACGTGAAGTTAGCGTAAACCAGCGACCATAGTCAAATGCATCCCAGGGGCCAGAGCGGGCTACATCGAAGTCCTATTTGAAACTGCTGGCTAAGGATAAACGTAAATACAGTAAGATTGTTATTCACGCTGGCGGTAATGACTCCCGGTTACGCCAATCGGAGGTCACTAAGATTAATGTTGAGTCGGTGTGTTCATAACGCTAAAACAATGTCGGACACCGTAGTTTCTCTGGACCCCTGCCCAATCTGACCAGTGATGACATGTATAGCCGCATGTCGTCATTCGCCGCTGGTTATCGAGGTGGTGTCCAGCCAACGATGTGGGCTTTGTAGATCATTGGCAGACTTTCTGGGGAAGACCTGGTCTGATTCGAGAGACGGCATCCATCCCTCTTGGGAAGGAGCAGCTCTCATTTCTAGAAATCTGGCCAACTTTATTAGCGGACCAAATCCATGACAACCCAGAGTTGAGACCAGGAGGCAGAGTCAGCAGTCTAACACACTTCTCTGCCCTTCTAATTCAGCAGTTACCCACCTAAAACCCTACGCAGAGTCGCAGTTTAACACACTTCTCTGCTCCTCCGCTCCAGGAGTTACTTAGTGAAAACCCTATAGTGACGGTGTCTGTCCCCGACCATTGAAATTATTTAAATCAAAGGTAAACAGAAGAGGAGCTGTGCATAAAAACCTCATAAAAATTAAAACCACAGAAGCAATAGTGCAAACGAATAGGAGAGTAAAATGTGGACTCTTAAACATCAGATCTCTCTCTTCTAAAGGTGTACTAGTAAATGAATTAATATCAGATTATGAAATTGATTTATTCTGTCTTACTGAAACCTGGCTGGGTGATGGAGAATATGTAAGCCTAAATGAATCCACCCCTCCCAGTCATATTAATACTCACATTCCTCGAAGCACAGGCCGAGGAGGTGGAGTTGCGGCTATCTTTGACTCTAGCCTAGTAATCAGCTCTAAACCTAAACTAAATTATAACTCATTTGAAAGCCTTGTTCTGAGTCTTTCACACCCAAGCTGGAAATCACTGCAACCAATTCTATTTGTTGTAGTGTACCGAGCACTCTGGGCCGCACTCTGAATTCTTATCTGAATTTGTAGAGTTTTTGTCAACTTTAGTCCTTAAAACGGACAAAGTTATTATTGTAGGGGATTTTAATATTCATGTGGATGTTGAGAATGACAGTTTTAGTACTGCGTTTATCTCTCTATTAGATTCAATTGGCTTCTCTCAGAGTGTTCATGAACCGACTCACTGTTTTAATCACACCCTCGACCTTGTTCTGGTATATGGTATTGAAATTGAACATTTAATAGTGTTCCCACAGAATCCCTCTTTATCTGACCACTGTTTGATGACTTTTGAGCTTGTACTGCTGAGCTACCCTCCATTGGGCAAAAATTTCTGTACAAGATGTCTGTCTGATAGCGCTATAGCTAAATTTAAGGATGCGATCCCATCGGCTCTAAGTTCACTATCAGGTATCAAATTAACAGAGGACTCTTACGCGAATTTCAGTCCCTCCCAAGTCGATCATCTTGTTGATAGTGCTGCAGGCTCGCTGCGAACAACACTCGACTCTGTAGCCCCTCTACAAAAGAAAATACTAAAACAAAGACGGTTAGCTCCATGGTATAATACTGAAACTCGCAAATTAAAGAAAATATCACAGAAACTCGAGAGGAATTGACGCTCCACCAAATTGGAAAATTCTCGCTTAATTTGGCAAGATAGTCTTAAAACTTATAGGAAGGCCCTCACGTAATGCCAAAGCAGCGTACTACTCGCCATTAATAGAGGAAAATAGGAACAACCCCAGGTTTCTTTTCAGCACTGTAGCCAGGCTGACAGAAAGTCACAGCTCTATTGAGCAAAGTATTCCCATAGCTCTCAGTAGTTATGACTTCATGAGCTTCTTTAATGATAAAATCCTAGCTATTAGAAACAAAATCCACCAAGACCTGCCCTCAACTGGCACCGACTTAACTCTATACTCAGGAACTTTAGAAACAGCTGTAAAACCAGTTATATTTTGTTTGGACTGCTTTGCTTCCCTCAATCTTTATCAACTAACTTCAATAATTTCTTCATCTAAACCATCTACCTGCCTCTTAGACCCCATCCCGACTAGGCTGCTAAAAGAAGTTTTGCCCTTAATTGGCACTTCTCTGCTGGATGTGATCAATTTGTCTTTATCAACAGGCTACGTGCCACAGTACTTTAAAGTAGCTGTAATTAAACCTCTTCTGAAAAGCCCAACCTGGATCCAGATGTTTTAGCCAACTATAGACCTATATCTAACCTTCCATTTATCTCTAAGGTCCTGGAGAAAGCAGTCAGCCAAACAGCTGTGTGACTTTCTACATAGCAATAGTTTATTTGAGGATTTTCAGTCAGGATTTCGAGCTCATCATAGCACAGAGACAGCACTGGTGAAAATTACTAATGACCTCCTAACTGCATCAGACAAAGGACTTGTCTCTGTATTGGTTTTATTAGATCTTAGTGCTGCATTTGATACCATTGACCATCAGATCCTATTACAGAGACTGGAACATTTCATTGGCATCAAAGGAACCGCTCTAAGCTGGTTTAAGTCCTATTTATCAGATGGATTTCAGTTTGTACATGTTAACGATGAGTCCTCCATGCATACCAAAGTTAGTCATGGAGTTCCACAAGGATCTGTGCTCGGACCAATCCTCTTCACTTTATATATGCTTCCCTTAGGCAATATTATCAGGAAACACTCCATAAACTTTCATTGTTATGCAGATGATACTCAGTTATATCTATCGATCAAGCCAGATGAAACCCATCAGTTAGCTAAGCTTCAAATGTGTCTTCAGGATGTTAAAACCTGGATGACCTGCAATTTTCTAATGTTAAACTCAGATAAAAGGAAGTTGTTGTTCTAGGCCCTAGGCACCTTCGCGGACGCATTATCTAAAGATATAGTTTCCCTGGATGGCATCGCCTGGCCTCCAGCACCACTGTGAGGAATCTTGGAGTTATCTTTGACCAGGACATGTCGTTTAACTCTCACATTAAGCAAATTTCAAGGACCGCTTTTTTCACCTACGTAATATTGCAAAAATCAGGAACATCCTGTCTAAAAATGATGCAGAAAAACTAGTCCATGCATTTGTTACTTCTAGACTGGATTACTGCAATTCCCTATTATCAGGCTCTTCGAAAAGTCCATTAAGACTCTTCAGCTGATCCAGAATGCTGCAGCACGTGTTCTGACAGGAACCAGTAAAGAGATCATATCTCTCCTGTCTTAGCTTCTCTGCATTGGCTTCCTGTAAAATCCAGAATAGATTTTAAAATCCTTCTTCTCACATACAAAGCTCTTAATGGTCAGGCACCATCTTATCTTAAAGAGCTCATAGTACCTTACTACCCCACCAGAGCACTGCGCTCCCAGAATGCAGGGTTACTTGTGGTTCCTAGAGTCTCCAAAAGTAGAATGGGAGCCAGAGCTGTTCAGCTATCAGGCTCCTCTCCTGTGGAACCAGGTTCCAGTTTGGGTTCGGGAGGCAGACACCGCCTCTACATTTAAGAGTAGGCTTAAGACTTTCCTTTTGATAAAGCTTATAGTTAGGGCTGGCTCAGGTGAGTCCTGAACCATCCCTTAGTTATGCTGCTATAGGCTAGACTGCCGGGGATTTCCCATGATGCACTGAGCTCCTCTCCTCTTCTCTCTTCTCTCTGAGTGCAACCTCATCCCATTAATGCATGTTACTAACTCGATTTTTTTCTCCCTCTCCGTGGTCGTGTGCTTCCCCTCCTGTCCTCCCCTCACTTCCTGCGGGTGTTGCTGGCTCTGGAGCTGTGGGAGTCTGGACCTGTTGTTGGGAGTCTCCTGCTGCCCCCGTGTTCCTGCTCGACGCCCTCTGCTACAGTTGCAACTGCTATTACTAGTCCTATTGCTATTATTACTGTTATAATTAATATCACTAACATTACTACAAATATCTGTACCATTTTTCATTCAGTCTATAGCACCATTACCTTTATTGTCTGTACCTCTATGTGTATACTGTGTAGGTTGCCTCCCTCTGCTCTCTCTCTCCTGCTCTCTCTCTCTTTCTCTTGCTCTCTCTCTCTCTCCCCTCACCCCCAACCGGTCGAGGCAGATGGCCGCCCACCCTGAGCCATGGTTCTGCTCGAGGTTTCTGCCTCTTAAAAGGAAGTTTTTCCTTGCCTCTGTCGCCTAGTGCTTGCTCTTGGTGGGAATTGTTGGGCTTCTGTAAATAACTTCAGAGTACGGTCTAGACCTGCTCTTTATGAAAAGCGCTGTGAGATAACTGTTGTTGTGATTTGGCGCTATATAAATAAAATTGAATTGAATTGAATTGAATTGAATTGAATTAGACAAGATTCTGTTTTTGTCTGTAACTTCAGCTTCACCTGAAACAATAAGAGAGGAGGAGCAGCAGGCTCATGAGAACAGGAAGGAGCATGTTCACTCTCTCACATACAAACTCATGTGATTTCCTGTAAATGCAGAAGGGGAGGAGCAACACTGAGCAGGTGATCCAGGTGACAGAGAGGAACCTGAAGCTGAAAGCGTTCAGTCAGTTCAGACTCCATTTTGAGTGGACAGAAGAAGACCTGTGGAGACAAAGTCCTGACTGGCTGCAGTTAGTTTGTGTGTTACTTCCTGTTCTCTCAATGTTGCGTCTGACAAACTAGTTTTCCCTGATTCTTGTTTTCTGAGCTCACAGTCAGTTTTACTGTTTTACCTCTCAGACTGACTTCAGACCAGAAGATGGAAGAGAAGGACAGAGCAGAGTCTGCAGGATCCAGCTGTCTGCCTATGAAGAGTGACTGGTCCAATGATAAACCTCCAGACTTCAGACCTGAACCTGGACCCTCAGACACAAAGTAAGAGACAGTTTTTACTGTAAACTGACCTGATGGAAGATGATGCATTGAGGATGAAGACAAAATGTTCTGCTAACAGATTTATATTCCTGATGCAGAACTATTAGTGCAGATACTGTTTCAAACTAAGATGGATCTGATTTGATTTCTGAAAAATATTCATATCTTTTCTCCCTCATGTAGACATGTGGTGAAAAAGAACAAACATCCACAGTCAGCAACTTATGGAAAAGAAAAACAAATGTAGATTTAGACTGCTTCTCTTCCTCAGAAAATTTGAATTGCATTAATTCCTTTATTTGATAGCTGACAGCAGCAGTCGACTGATAATCTGAACTTTCTGTCCAGCATGGCTGTAAGGCAGCCCACACTGACTGGCCTAAATATGAACCAGTGTCCATGTCTGTTTAACAATGAGCATTTCTACTGAGAGGACCTTCGCCTCCAACAGCTTTGTAGTATAGGGTCTAGGCAGGGACAGGTCCGTTGGAGGGTCCGATGGGTTGACCAGCCTGAATTCGGACATTGTTTTGATTTTATTTCCTGAGGTTTTCACATGTATTGGCTATACCAAATCTTTGGATTAATTAAGAAAGATGCTTTTATTGATAAACTGGAGTACCATGTGTGGCCGCCTAAGGCAGAGGGGCCGTGAGAAAATTTTCCTGTCTAGATTGTCTTGAAGGGTATTTTGGAATGAAGGCTGCCGGACAGGTTTTTCGTTCTCACACTCCACAAAGCTGATTTATTGTTAAAATATTACTCTAAGAAGTATATATTGGAAATCGTTATCTTTTGGGTTTGAGACTCATTTAGTCTCGCGAGGGGGGAATATGTAGTGTCTAGAACTTTTGCATTTGACTGTAACAGTTGTCTAGTGCCTATGCATTTCACTCACAACAGTTCAAATAACACTGTAGCAGCAAGCCAGAGGGTCAGTCTATGGGGAAAGTAGTGATTGACGGTTAGGTAGGAACTGAACCCTTTTATGGAATTTGACTTCTAACCCCTTGTTTTGCAACTTTAAATAGTACTGTACCCTTCTATGGGGTTGGCGTCTTACTTTGTAGACGCACATCTTTTTCTGTTACCCAATAGATGCCTAAACATGTCCTATATAAGCTATGTGTGATGTACAGTGAGGTAGAGTGGTCATCGGGCTGGGTCATTCTCCAAGCTGCTGCAGAGCTTGTTATTGATGCTGAACTCTTTGATTTAATAAACGTTTGTGATCAAGAACAGTGTCAAGCGGATTTCTTATCAACACATCAACGCAGCATTATTGTTGGACACCACAGCTTCATTATGTTTCAATGCCCAGACTAAAAATATTAAAGGGGTGGTATTCTGCTCATTTTCAGGTTCAAAATCTTATTTAGGGGTTGTACCAAACAGGTTTACATGGATTAATTTTCAAAAAACACCATATTTTTCTCAGACTGCACGTTGCTGCAGCTCCTCTTTTCATCCTGTCTGTTGTAGCTCTGTTCTTGAGCTACAGAGTGATGCATCTTACTTGAACGAAATCTTTGTTGGAGTTGCACATGCCCAGTTCCCAGGTAAGGGCTACTAGCCAATCAGAAGCGGAGAAGGGCGGGTCGTTAGAAACAAGGTAGAGCGATCCAAATCAAAGCCTTCAGACTGCGACCGTAACCTAGCAGATGGTATTAGTGATGGCAAGTTCAACTCCTTTGACAGACTCGTTCATTAAAATGAACTAATCTTTTTTTGTGTCATTTCGTTCATTTGAACTAGGCTGGTTATTGTGGCGCTGCAGCCCTCTAGTGGCCGTTCTCAAACACAGAACGCTGCCTGGCTTTAATTGCCAGAGTATAATGCACAAATTCACCTCCTTATCTTCCTCTGTCATCATTATATAAACCCCCCTGGGCCCACAACCAAATTCAAACCATTACCATTACAAACCATTACAAACTTTTATAGGAGAGCCTTTCCTGATTTTATATATAAGTGGGTGTCTATCGGTTGGAACCTCGATGGAGGTGATACGAAAAAAAAGTACCTGGAAGCAGGTTCAGGTCCAACTTTTCTACAATGGAAACCCAAACAAAGGCGAGTCGAGCCAAAAGGCCTCCGCTCAGACTAGCTTGGTTTGAGGGCGTGGCCTGACCCCGCCAGCCGCTTGGCGAGCTTTATGACGCGTTTGCATTGTGAGGTCACAAGTAAAGAAAGTGAAGGGCTGGACTACAAACGAGCTGTTTTCAGTTCAGAGCAGAGTTTCTGTGGGAGATGGGAACTAACTTTGGGCTTTTTCACTCTGCAAACCTGTTACAGCACAAAAAGGTTTATGACTCAATAAGGGGGGGGGGGGCACAAAGCAGAATACCACCCCTTTAAGTTAAATGGGGTGGTGAATGTACAGTGGATGAGACGCATGCCTTTGGTGTGAGAGACCCGTGTTCAATCCTGCACTGTGACCCATCCACCGTTGTGTCCCTGAGCAAGACACTTAACCCTCGTTGCTCCAGAGGCGTGCGACCTCTGACATGTATAGCAATTGTAAGTCGCTTTGGACAAAAAGCGTCAGCTAAATGTAACTGAAGGACAGAATCAGCTGTCGTTTAATGGAGACTTTTACTGTGAAGGAGCTGCAGGAAGTGTTGAGTTCGTATTAATACCGAACTCCAGGCAGATCACTCAGTGACTGTCTTTAATAAGACAGTCAGACAGGAAAAGCTGTTAATGAATGTTTCTGAAAGCAGAAGAGTTAAAATAAAAGGAACTAAAGGAACAAAGGTTTTCAGCAGAGACTGAAAGCTGAATTCAAACAGAAAAGTAACAACACTTTTACTCTGTGACCATCTGAGCTTCTACACAGTGTCGGACACATCTGGAGATTTTCCACAAATGATTTTAGTTCTAACGAAATGTCTTCACAGAGAGAAGAAGAGGAGTCCTGTTTCTGTAGAGGAGCAGCCGTCCTGCTGTGCTTTGTGTCAGGACGTCCTGAAGGATCCGGTCTCTACCAGCTGTGGACACTGGTTCTGCAGACGGTGCATCACCTCATACTGGGACCAGTCTGCTTCATCAGGACACTCCTCCTGTCCCCAGTGTGGAGACAGATCCAGAACCAGAGCTGGACTGCAGACAGCCAGTCAGAGCAGCTCTGTACAAAGTAAGACTGGACATCTGTACATCTTAAACATGGAACTTGCTACTACGGATGAGCGAGTACAGCATTATCTGTATCTGTATTCTTACCCGGATTGAGCGGGGCCTACCCCGGAAGTGGGTGGGATTTAACCCAGAAGTGGATCGGGTTGTCTTGAAATGGGTGGGGCATTAACAGTATGTTATTTTAAGCATGTAATTGATATGGGTTGATCAGAAATTGTTATATGCAGGGCTATATGTAGTTTTTAATGAAATGAATCATGTTTTTATTGCCTATGTATGAACATACGCTAACCTTCTCTGTTGCCTCATTGAAAATGAATTACAAGGTGCGCAAATCTCTTCCAGTCTGAAAAGGCCTTTCCATGTAAACCCCGTCACAACCATTCACAAGAAATTAATTTACAACGTGCCAAAGCCTTTAACATAAGGACTGGTCACACAGGGTTTACAATAGATGACAGTGTTCTTTGCATCTTCAACTGTGACACAATAATGGCAGCAGCTACTTACAGCTGTGGAAATAACGCCTTTCTTCCACGTTGTCTATTCTTCATTTAGTTGTGTTGCTAACAGCTGACTTGAACAACATAAGATCCGGTGCCACAGACCTGCAGCATGTCATTTAAGTCAGGAATGGTGCATTCAGTAGCATAGCTGCTATTTGAAATATTAGCTCTATTTTTTACTGCGCAAAGTGTGGACTTAGGCAGCTGACCAAGAAACATCCTTGTTGAAACTAGGAAAAGAAAAAGTATTTACACACATCACCCATAGCAAAACTGGTCTGGCCCAGTGACGGGCCACACAACCCACTTAGACTCGGCCCAGATCCATCAATGAATTACGGTCCACAAGTGGTCCAGATCTGGTAGCTGCAACACGGGCCACATATGGCCCATGAAATAGCCGTATCTCAGCCCACTGTATAGCTGGCCCTATTTTGGACCAGACCTGATTTTAGCACTGTTTCCAACTAAACCTTCACCATGCCACTTCAATTTTATACGGGTGCCGTATTTGGCCCAGATAAAAAAAAAAAAAAAAGCTTCATTGCAGGCGTATTATGAAAAATATTTATTGATTTTTCACATCAAGCCATTTTCTAAACTGTAAAATGTTCTTTGCCAGACAATCTCTCTTCCTCTCCTTTTTCCAGTCCTCTCCTCCACTTATCTCCTCTCACCTCAACCCCCCCACGTCAGCAGTGCATTTGTAAAAATGTACAGACAAATAGGAAATTCTTGTAAACACTTGTACACAAAATACAGATTTTTGAACATAGTTCGGTGTAAGGATCTCTCCGCCTCAGTAATTATGTAATTTATTTCCCACAACGTCCAGACTGACCAGAGCAGGTTAACAAACACAGTTCCAGCCTCCTGCTGTTCCAGCCACAATTCAGTTTGGTTTTGCACTTGACAAAACCGTTGACAAAAAACAACTTTTGAACATCCGTGCTATGTTTCAGTCCATGAACCAGTTGTACTCTGCACACAACTCTTGAATGTCGACACCATGTTTCAGTTAATTAAATTGTTCACTGCTGTCCTGCTCTCCTCGTGCTCTTTTCTCCTCATCCTCTCTCTCCTGCCACCATCCCTATCCGGAGCCAGATGAAGCCGTTTTTTAATGGTGGAATCTATTTCTTGGTCCGTGGCCCCAGACGTGAGACGGTTACACCTCACAGCAGCAAAACACACACATGCTTAACTTTTTCTATCACCAGCTGATGTGACTACAGGATTTTAAAGGACACATCGAGTACAATATGAACCAGTAATAGCTGCCTATTGGCTTTCTACTTAAACTGATCTGTAAAATTATGGTCTGCATGTAAAAGGGTTTAGGTTCAGTTTAAGTGAATTTGTCCTTTGAAGCAATCAGCCATTCTCAATGTCCACTCTCTAATCACTTTTCTCTAATATTCCAGTAAAAAGATAAATTGCAGTATTTTCTATCCCCTGCCCATTACCTCGCCCGTCTTCTCTTCCTCTACTGTCCTCTAATGACCTTTGTCCTTTCCACCCCTCCTCTCATCTCTCTTCTGGTCCCCTCCTTTCAGCTCCTTCACTTTTCTCACCTGCTTCCTTTCCTCCCCTCTACTTCTCTTCACATTTCCTCATCTTGTCCATCCCTGCTTTCCTTCCTTCTTAAGAACCTGAACTATCAAGTTCTAAACTTTTCATGGTTCTTTAACATATACATGCCAATATTGATATGAAGGCCAACTTCCCAATAACAACATCTCTGTAGGCGCTGGAAGCCAATCTTTATTGCTCTCATGTTAATATTCTTCACCAAGGAGTTTGTAATCATTGCGTGCATAATCCTCCAAACACACTTGCGGATGTCAGTCCCACCTTTGAGAGCCAGCGTATTTACCTGAAATCATATTTCTTAATTAGTTTTCTTTCCAGCAATGGTTTTACATATTTTAATCATCAAAGACTTGGAATCTATAGCTTAAGTAAGTGGTGTTCCTGTAGCTAGCTGCTGAGTTTTAATGGATTTACTTATTGTATCAACCTTTAAGTTCAAGTTTCAGGCAACAAGGAAGAATGTTGTTTAAATGGAAACAAAAGCACACAGTTTTGCAACAAACACTTATGATCATGCAGTTGACAGAAAATAAATTTAAGGCTGGTTTTGTCCTTTAAAGTTAGTTTTAAAATATATAAACCCATATGAGAAACATGTACACTGTGCTTAAGCAGAGTACCCACAGGGTTGTCTGAATTAAATTTAAATTTGCCAGTTTAACAGCCATACTGCCGAGGTTGCGTATCTGCTTTAGTTTTAGAAAATAATGATCCCCATCAAGGAATTACCCAGATTTTTAAAGTGGTGAAGGTTGTTTTATTCTTAATCCAACGTGATATCATGGAAGGGCGTTTAAACAGCACGCCACTTTTAAGGACATTTTGCGTGCCATGTCAATGCATTTTCATGTTTTCGTGTGTCATTTCACGCTGTTCAAGCAACACAAAGGAGGTTAACCCTTGGTAGCAGATCAGCCGTGAGGCCGATCTGCGCAGCTGTAGGGTTAACCGGTCGACATGCATATTTAATTAGTGATGGTTAAGGTTAGCAGTAATGTACATCGGAAGAAGGATGTCAATGCTAGCTAGCTAGCTAGTTAGCAATGGCAACAATGTTTGCATGGTAAATAACGTAAACTAACGTAGTAGCTTTGTAGTAGCGAACGTATGTAGAATGCTAACTTATGTAACGTAACATTACGTATATAAAAAACCAAAACTAATGTGTAATTTTTGTTTCACTTGGGAACCGAACGCCAGTCTCCTGGGTCTGGAACCAACTGACTATCCACCCCACCACCACGTTAGTGTTGGACTTTTAATGGCTATTTATATACCACACACACTGATTTAACCTGTGACAGTAGGTGTAAAATGGTACGCTGATTCTGCACAATAGAAATAATAAAATCTAAATTTATCAAAATGTATCTCTACTAATCCTCTACTCGAGCTGACGACATCTACGCTTGTTACTGTAAGTACGTGCAACAAAACCTACGGAGTAAAAAGACAATACTTCAATACACCTGTCTGTAAGGTAAACAAAACGTGACTTAGTGCGTAACAAACATAAAACTATATAATGATGATACAAAACATAGGCAGAGTGGGGGGGCGGCTTATTGGGATTAAGCCCCGAATGTTTTGTCAAAAGCCCCAGATCTTGTAGGTTTTTAAAATAAGTTCAACTTTGTTTCATTTCCCCTCCGTCTTTCTGCCAGGAGCGGCAAAACAACGGAGCAAAATCTTTGCCTACCGTGGTGGCGGTGATGCATCTTTCAGCCAGGTTGCTAACCACTAATAAACACTAAAGAAGAGGAAAGCTATAACTCTTCTTCTCTGCCGTCGTGATAGTAGGCTGTTGTCTGTGTTGTTTAACTGGCGCCCCCTCAGTGATCGAGCTAGTTAACCAGCTGATGTTATGGACAAAGTTTTTTACACAGAGAGGTGAACCTGACCAGCCGTTCACAGAGAGAAGCAGCGTCAGACAGTGAACCACAGCGTGTTTCAGGTTTGTGAGTCTGCAGCTGTAACACTTGAGTTCAGTGACTGTATTTCTGCTAGTTAGATGTTATTAGGTGAAATTATCTCGCTATTAGAGATGTTCGGCTGATTCAGAGGCTCGTTTCCCTGCTGTGAAGCTCACAGTTTCAGTTGTGTCTGAGCTTGTATCAAACGGTCATCTCAGGACATTTCTCAGCACATTAGTGGGACAAGAAGAGAGAATAATTGAGAAATATGGCGATAACGATTAGAAAGACATGAGAGAGTATGAAAAAAAAGACATTTCCTCCTGATGACAAATATACGAAGTAGCCTTTAGGTGCATCTGTTGTAAAATAATTTCATATTGTGGAAAAGTTCATTTTCTTCCATAATTTAATTAAAAAATATAATCTTGATATTTCAAGATTATTTTTTCATTTTAAACAGTATGTGTAGGGCCTACAGCTCATAGAATCAAAACTCTAGTATCCCAAAATTTATTAGAATTTCAGAATAAATTATTTATTTTACAGAAATATCGACCTGCGAAGATCTCTGATAGCTAATTAACTCAAATCACCTGCAAAAGTTTCCTTAGAGTCTTAATCTCTTTAAGTCTTAATCTCTGTTGTTTACTTTTTTAAAAAGTACAAGACAAATTTTACTTAAATTTGTTTTCCACAACTCATGTGGTCACTAAACTGTTTCACTCCTCCTCTCTCATTTAAATACTAAACTCCCAAGCTGTTGTCCTTCCTCTGAGGAAGTAGGATGAGGAGCGATCTCATACAATTTCCCAATTTAAGCAGTTATTTGAAAAAAAGAAATAGATAACGTCGTCTGTTGCTCATCCACAACAACAATAAAATAATTTTAGGCTACCAATCAACTACTATGGCTTCAACAGTTGGTATTTTATGCAAGGTATCGAATGAAGTTGTTTTCGGTATCACTTTAAGGGTACTGGTTTTTTAAACAATACCCAACCCTACAAATCAATGCTTTAAATTCTCACAATTCTCAAAGACTGCACAACGGTGCAAGAGGACAGTTGGTGTTTTATATTTGTTAGAATAATCTTTATCAAAGAATGACTGAGTCACTGAAGACTTTTCAGTGGAGGTGTTACTTGCAGCAAGGAGTCAATACATGCACTACAGTGAGTAAAGAATTGACTGACGATAAAGGCTCGACAGCCTGCAGTCAGTTACACCCATTGTTTTCCATGTTATTACAGGGTAGCTGAATCTTTTTCTGTGTCACTCGGATACAGACAGGAATAACCCTAACCCAAAATACTTTTATCCACCTTCTTCGTAGACCCTGTCAAACTTCCCTTTCTCATAGTCAATTCTGCTGTGTAAGCTCATCCACTCGGGTCAGGCAGAACTGAATATCAAAACCGTTGTTTTGGAAAATTCCAAATCCGAGTACGAGAAGATGGTGTAGAAGGTTTTCAACCATTAACAGAAATCAAAGCACGCAAAGAGGGTGATGTATGTAGCACAATGGACAGTGTCATCATCAAACTCTGTGTGGCGGTCTACAATGTACTCAAACACCTAGGAGAGATGGGCACATGGCTTTACTATCAATAAAAGACTGATATTATTTACCCCTTTTCTTTAGTCTAGTATCTATTATTAGTTTTTTACACATGTTTTGTTGTTGTTATTATTTGGCCGTCCTACCTCTCTCAATTCCCTGGTCTTTTATGCCACTGTGCACACCACACGTGAATTGAAGCAACAGCGAGTGGGAGCCTAAGTTGGCAAATAGCAGGAGGAAAATGAAGCCAACCCGTAAAGGTGTGGGAAGAAGACCTTGCACTCTCTCTTATTTTGGAGGCTCCCTGTGCCATGACAACATTCAGAACATGGGCATAACAGTGAACAAAGAGGGCCTCTGGAATTGTTTCCTTCACTTTTCCTTAGTTCAAACCAGATGCTATCACGGCCTCTCCATCATAGCACTGAGTGACCACTTTTTCAACACAGCCACAATCCTGCTAGAACTCCAGCAGCCATGTAGCTACGGCCTGTGCTCGTCTGTCCTTTCACATCCTCGTACTTAATAAAACGCTCTTTCACCCATCTTCAGTGACATAGCGAAGCACAGATGACATCTGAGCTACGTTGCTAATGTCTGTTGTTTCACCCAACATAACAGCCACAAAAGGTACTTTCCTCACCTCCTCCTTCATGCTGACGTTAAGCTGTTGATGTGGTGTCGGGTCAGAAATAAGGCCAGGCTGGGCCAGTAAAGGCCTGGACTTCACCCTTTGCCAACGTAATAAACTTGCAAATAATACTCTATTAAGTTTCTTCTTTCACTGCTTCTTTGTAGTTAAAAAATTCACTGGAAACGATCAAGAGTCGGTGCAAAAGAGTTTATTCCAAAAAAAAGGACAGATAAACCCGAGTAACATCCTAGCAGGTCCAAAGGATGAACTGAGCAGTGGTCAGCGTGCATCGCCTTATATTCACCTTTCACTCCACCCATAAAGTGGGTGTTACACCATGACTCCTCCTGTAGGTGTTGCCTTGTTTTGATGGCTATGCTAGCTTTATTCTATCATAATTTGTTCCTTCTTATATTTTTTATGTATTTCAGGACTAGAAATTCACCATTAGGTTTCAACTTCACTCTCACCGTATTTTTTAAAAGTCTTAAGGCATGTTTTTGACACCATTAAAACTTAAACTTTTATCAGTGCATTTTTTAAAAACAATCAATATAATCAATATAATCAATAAGTGCATTACATGTTTTCACATATCAAAACAGAGTTAGATCATCCATGGAGTGTACTGCGTCACATCTCAAACTGCTGTGTCCGCTAGTAACCTTGGCACAGGCTGCATCTGGAAAGTACCTAGCAGTCCGCCTTCCCTGCCTTGGCAGCTGGGAGGCCTCGTGAGCCTCGTGCCATACCTGGTACCTCTGTCTCCTGTCTATGATAGGCTAAGATGTTTCTACTGCTATTGGTCAAGATACATGATACCTTCCCGAGATGTTTTCCTTTTTTATATCATCCTGTTCACTCACAAGTACAGCTTACTCCAGTACACATACTGAATGACATGAGAAACCACATAAACCCACATCTGATAATAATACGTGGTACAGTGGATGCATGTGTGATTGATACAGCATCCCTTATTGATCGTAAGGTGACTGATTGATCTGTGATTGAGTTTCAGTGAGTGAATACATAAGTCATAATATGTGAGTAAATATGTGAGTAAATAAGTATATATATGAGTGATAATTATGTGAGTACATGAACAAAAGGTCAAAGGGTCATAATGCATCAGGATCATCACAAAATAATACTCAACAGTGGCGAGGTGTGTACGCAGATCGCTGTCATATTCGGCCACTAAATCCAACAACTCCAGATAATTCCCCTTTTTTGCAGACCCTGCTCTTTCATTGTGACCTCAGAAAGTCAACTTCTGCTTGCCCAAGAACACCACGCAGTTAATGAAACATTTCATTATATATTATTAAATATGTTCCTCCTAACCTTCTCAGTATGGACAATGACATCTTGGCGTTGTTGCTGATCCAGCTGGAGGTCTGTCCTGGTACCCCCAAGTGTTTTAAGGCAAATAGTAGCTTTCAGATGACTTAAAGCATTCTGATTCAGATGGGCTGGTATCTCGCATGGAGTTGAAATGCCTTTGAAAAGCATTGGTTTTCTGCACCAAATTAAGCTCTGGTATAGGCATTCCTTTCCTGATTAACACCAACTTCTCATTAAAAGTTAACCTTGAAAAGGGCGCATGTAATAAATTTGAAACAATGTCGTCCTCACTAGCAATGAACAAGCTAACTACTGTTAGCTTGTGATTGTGTCTCCCACAGCAGGCGGCACTTGTCCTATAGTTAGCAGTTTGTTCCGTTATAATAAAATTATATATTAAATATTAAATCAAATTAGAACAGATTTTTAATTGTTTTTTAGAATAGCTATGAGGGCCTAGAGGGCTCTGACGGTTCCCCTCTGATCGGGCCCAAAATATAGCGGTCCACTCCTAATGCCAGAAAAAATAAGTTGGATAGAGTTACTGATAAAGAAATTGCCAGAAGCGCGAGGGGCAACATTTTTTTTTGTTTGTTGAAAAATGTAGAAGTTGTTAGCAAAAAAACTGGGTCCTCCTTCGATCGGGATCATCTAAATACGCAAAAACTGCCATTGGCCCACCACCTATTCCTCATCCCACTACTATCATGTTGTTTATGATTCTGGTTAGATCAGTATTGTCATGTCTTAACACATTTCCAGACCCTTTCAGTGCAGAAACATTACTAAAGTCTACGGTATAGTATTCAGTCTAGCTCACTAACCATTTTTGTTGTCAGACTCAGCTGTGCTCACATTGCTGAGCATCTCTGGTGAAAGACAAACAATGTATGTAATGTAGTATGAATAACTTCAAGGTCAATCTGATCAAAAGATTACTGTAACGTTCCAGTGGGAGTTTCCAGCATCTCCGTTGTGTCCGTCCCTGTTTTGGCTCGCTCTGTGATCCGAGTTTGCGCACAAGCAGACTCTTAGGAAGGTCGTGGTTGCTCTCTAAATCTCACCGCTAGAGGCCGCTGAAAACTTAACATGGACTCCTTCCTCAAAGGCAGAGAGATATAGCAGCCTTTCTGATGTTCCCACAGAACTGGACTTTATAACCTTTACTTCTCTAGTTATTCTTATATTGATAGCTTTTATTGGTAATCAGCAGATTGTCAACAAAGTTTCTTTTTTTTGTCTCTCATTTTCTTCTCTTCTTTAGTGAGAGGTGGTCTGCAGGAGGTTTTAGATGAACATAAGATCAGCCTGTGGAGGAGATGTGAACGTGTGACTGAAGGAAGTGATGAAACAGGAAGTGGAACCCTCCTCAACAGGATCTACACTGAGCTCTACATCACAGAGGGACAGAGTGAAGAGGTTAATACCCAGCATGAGGTGAGGCAGCTTGAGACAGCTTCCAAGAAGAAGACCCTCCATGACGCTCCAATCAGGTGCCAGGACATCTTTAAAGCCTTACCTGGCCAACAGAGACCCATCAGAGTGGTTCTGACCAACGGCGTCGCTGGCGTTGGAAAAACCTTCTCAGTGCAGAAGTTCACTCTGGACTGGGCAGAGGGCTGGGAAAACCAAGATGTCAGTCTGCTGGTTCTGCTCTCGTTCAGGGAGCTGAACTTGATCAAAGATGAGCAGCACAGTCTCCTCACGCTGCTCCATGTTTTCCATCCAACATTACAGAAGGTCCCAGCAGAGAAGCTCGCTGTCTGTAAACTGTTGTTCATCTTTGACGGCCTGGATGAAAGCAGACTTTCATTGGATTTCCACAACAATCAGGTTGTGTCTGATGTCACACAGAAGTCATCAGTCAACCTGCTGCTGACAAACCTCATCCAGGGGAATCTGCTTCCCTCGGCTCTCGTCTGGATAACTTCCCGACCTCGCGGCGGCCAATCAGATCCCTCCTTTGTGTGTCGGCAGGGTAACAGAAATACGAGGCTTCACTGACGCCCAGAAGGAGGAGTACTTCAGGAGGAGATTCAGTGATGAAGAGCTGTCCAGCAGAATCATCTCACACATCAAGACCTCCAGGAGCCTCCACATCATGTGTCACATCCCAGTCTTCTGCTGGATCACTGCTACAGTTCTGGAGCACATGTTGACTACAGACCAGAGAGGAGAGCTGCCCAAGACCCTGACTGACCTGTACTCACACTTCCTGCTGGTTCAGATAAAGAGGAAGAAGCAGAAGTACGATGAGGGACATGAGACGAGTCCACAGGAGCTGATGGAGGCTGACAGGAAGGTTCTTCTGAAGCTGGGGAGGCTGGCGTTTGAACAGCTGGAGAAAGGAAACATCATGTTCTACCAAAAAGACCTGGAGCAGTGTGGTCTTGATGTCACAGAGGCCTCGGTGTACTCAGGAGTTTGTACAGAGATCTTCAAAAGAGAGAGTGTGATCTTCCAAAAAACAGTCTACTGCTTTGTTCATCTGAGCGTTCAGGAGTTTCTGGCTGCAGTCTACAAGTTCCACTGGTACACCAGCAACTCCAGAAATTCATCCCTGGTTGTCTTCCTGACGAGAGCCATGGAGAAATCTCTCCAAAGCAAAAATGGCCACCTGGACCTGTTTGTTCGCTTCCTTCATGGCCCTCTCTCTGGAGTCCAACCAGAGACTCTTAGGAGGCCTGCTGGGTCGGACGGACAACAGTCCAGAAATCATCCAGAGAGCCATCAACAACCTGAAGGAGATGAACAGTGATGAGATCTCTCCTGACAGAAGCATCAACATCTTCCACTGTCTGACGGAGATGAACGACCACTCAGTACATCAGGAGATCCAAGAGTTCCTGAAGTCAGAGAACAGATCAGAGAAGAAACTCACTGAGATCCACTGCTCAGCTCTGGCCTACATGCTGCAGATGTCAGAGGAGGTTCTGGATGAGTTGGACCTGCAGAAGTACAACACATCAGAGGAGGGACTACGGAGACTGATTCCAGCTGTGAGGAACTGCAGAAAGGCTCGGTAAGTCCAGATGTGATTATCAACACTGTAAAGCTGAAGCATCAGTATTAAAGTAAAGATACAGACTTTACACACACACACACACACACACACACACACACACACACACACACACAATATAAAACATATACACACTAAACTAGAAATAAACCTGCTCATTGAAATAATTCTACATGTGTTACACTACAAATGTCTACAGAATGTTTTGGATTCATAGCTATCAAGTCAGAGAAGTATCTTCTACCATCTTTCTTTGGATGATCTCTCTAACTTCAAGAAGCTCTTTAAAACTCGTCTCTTCTGAGAGCATTTCCTCTAACCCCTAACCTCTAACATGCACTTCCTGTGCTCTTCTCTTATAGCTCGCTTGTCTGGATTGCCCTATTTGTTACCTCTTATTGCTTCCCCTAGGTTTGGAGTAATTAGCTCTTACTGACATCTTTTGTTGCTCGTAGATCTTTTACTTCACAAGTCCTTGTATGTTGTTCCTCAAGTCCCTTTGGATAAAAGTATCTGCCAAATGAGGAAATGTAAATGTGATGGAGGCTTGATACAAATCCAACAGAAAAACTTTGTGCTGAAAATGTTTTGACAGTCATCATTTTATCACCGCAGTCTCTTTATTTTTATGATGATCCAGTGTCTGCACTTTGTTTCTATACTGAGTCTGTTAGGGATGCACTGAAATGAAAATTCTTGACCGAGGCCGAAACCGAACATAATGAAAAAATTTGCTGAACACGAACAAGTGTTTTGTTTTTTTGTTTTTGTTTTTTACCATTGCATAAATTAATCAAAAAGTGCTTTTTACTCAGTGTAAAGTAAATTACATATGTGCATTTACTTTTAATGTACACATGTAATACGTTTTGTACTTGCTTTGAATATAATCCAATTAATTCTTATTTCCATACTGTATAGACACCTAATTTTGAAAACCGGACATTGTCACATGTGTATCCTCGAGCTAAATTCATCAACTCCGACCCAATATGATTAATAATGTTGTATGTAATTCTCCTATCACGTAACATGAAGACTTCGCAGCCTCTCTTCAGGTAGTACTCTCATCCTGCAACACTTATCTTCAGCTAAATGCTGAAAATAATGCTGTAAAGAGAGAAACTGACACGATAAAGTCTCCCACATGTCAGGCCCAAACTTGTCTGGCCCAGTGACGGACCACACAACCCACTTCGACTCAGCCCAGATACATCAATGAATTACGGTCCACAAGTGGTCCAGATCTGGTAGCCTGAACACGGGCCACTGTATGACTATAGCTGGCCCTTTTTTGGACCAGACCAGACCAGACCTTAGCACTGTTTCCACATGTCAGCCTCAACTAAACCCTCACCATGCCACTTGAATTTTATACAGTTGCCCTTTGTCCCAGATTAAGAAAAATGCCTAAATGCAGATGTATTATGGAAAATATTTATTGATTTTACACATAGACATTTTCAAAACTGTAAAATGTTCTTTGCCAGACAATCTCTCTTCCTCACCCTTTTCCAGTCCCCTCCTCCACCTATCTCCTCTCACCTCAACCGCCCCACGTCAGCAGTGCAATTAAAATACTGATTTTTGAACATTGCTTGGCCTAAGGATCTCTCCACCACAGTAATTATGGTATTTATTTTCCACAACGTCCAGACTCACCAGACCAGGTTAAGAGTTTAGCCCAGTCCAGGGTAACAAACACTGATCCACCCTCCTGCTGTTTCAGCTGAAATTCAGTTTGATTTTGCACTTGTAAAACACTTCCATTGACAAAAAAAACAACTTTTGAACATCCATGCTATGTTTCAGTCCATGAACCAGTTGTACTCTGCACACAACTCTTAAATGTCTACGCCATGTTTCAGTTAATTAAATTATTCACTGCTGTCCTGCTCTCCTCGCGTTCTTTTCTCCTAATCCTCTTCCTCCTGACACCATCCCTATCCGGAGCCAGACGAAGCAATCTTTTGATGGTGGAATCTATTTCTTAGTACGTGGCCCCGGATGTCAGATGGTTACACCTCACAGGCTTAGGTTCAGTTTAAGTAAATTTGTCCTTTAAAGCAACCAGCCATTCTCAGTTTCCACTCCCGAATCACTTTTCTCTAAATGACTACTGCATCTATTCCAATAAAAGATAAATTGCCGTATTTCCTCTCCCCTGCTCATCACCTCACCCGTCTTCTCTTCCTCTACTGTCCTTTTATAACCTTTGTCCTGTCCACCCCTACCCTCATCACTCTGCTGGTCCCCTCCTTTCAGCTCCTTCCCTTTTCTTACCTGCTTCCTTTCCTCCCCTTCCCTATACTTCTCTTCACATTTCCTCATTTGTCCATCCCTGCTTTCCTTTCTTTCTTCATAAGAACCTGAACTATCAAGTTATAAACTTTTCATGGTTCATAAATATATACATGCCAATATTGATATGAAGGCCAACTTACCAATAACAACATCTCTTATCTGTAAGCGCTGGAAACCATTCTTTCCATTTATTGCTCTCATGTTGATATTCTTCGCCAAGGAGTTTGTAATCATTGCGTGCATAATCCTCCAAACACACTCGCGAATGTCAGTCCCACCTTTGAGAGCCAGCGTGTTTACCTGAATCATATTTATTAATTAGTTTTTTTTTCCAGCAATGGTTTCATATTTACGTATTTTAATCATCAAAGACTTGGAATGGATAGCACAAATAAGAGGTGTTCCTGTAGGTAGCTGCTTAAATTTTAATAAACATTTAAAAAAACACATTTAAAATAAAAGAAAATGTGCTTTTGCTGCACTAAGAGCCCCCACCTTCTTAACCTTTAGTCACAAAAGAAGCTAAATCAGTTTTTTGGTTTCTTTCCTGACCACTGTCTGATTCAAGCCAGAGCTTGCGCACATTCCTCGATTAAGAGCGCACTGTTGTAATTGAAAACTTGTCTATTGTGATATACATATTTAAATAGTATATGCTTTTTGTTTTTGTATGTAGTGTTTTGATCATAATAAATTAAATGCTTAAATTAAATGCCTGTTCAGGTTTTCATGAGAAAATTTGAGGAAAATAAAAGCTAGCCAATGAGAAAAATGCCAGGCCAGCAAAAAACGGTAAATAAGTCATGTAATATTGCAGGTTATGATGATAACAACAATTTAGCTGATGCACTCAATAGTTTTTATTTTACAATTTGATACAGAGGACTTTGCAGATGAACTCAGGGAAAAATGCAGAGAGTGTGCCCTCCACACAAAGACAAATCTGATGTTTAATCCTCAGGATGTTAAGATGTCAAAAAAATAAGATAAATAAGAGCCCGGGACCGGATAGTATTACTGGAAGACTGCTCAAGAGCTGTTCAGAACAGCTCTGCGAGGTGTTCTGTTTTATTAGGGCCCGAGCACGAACCGTGAGAGGACCCTATTGAAACTGTTAGGATTATTTATTTTTTTCTGCAAAGTAAACTCAGTTTTGGGGGGCCTAAACATGCTCAAACTCACCAAACTTTGCACATAATAAGATGCCCCGAAAAATTTCATATTTTAAGGGTTTCATGTATGAGCTAGCACCCCCTAAGCAAAGTTTCACGTATGTCTACAAAATTTCTGTGGTACGTGTATCATGTCTAGACGCACAAAAAAGCCTCTTGGAGCCATTGCCTAAACCCGACGGGAAGTCAGCCATTTTGGTTTTAATGGTCATTTTTGGCGATTTACACACATTGTACAAACTCCTCCTAGGGATTCAGTCCGACCGACTTCAAATTTCTGCTGTGCCTTCTAAAGGCATTGACGATGAAAAGTTGTGCTATTTGTGAGTTTTCGTCAATGGGCGTGTCCGTGGCGTAACGTCAAAGATCAACTCTTCGCCATGACACAGGAAGTTGCTGTAACTTTCGGTGTACAATTCACAGCAGTACCGGCAGAGGTCCAAAATATGCAACGCGGCCGGCTCACACCCCAACGCGCTACACGTGCGAGGGCCTGCCCAACACTGCTTGCAGCTTTAATTTTAGTTTTGTGTGTGGATTTTTTGTGTATATTGTGTTGTTATTCTTATTCCTGTATGTATGTTTTTAACTTGTGACCTGACTGCAAATCAAGTTTCCCATATGGGATGATAATAAATTAACTGAACTGAACTGAACAGTAGGAAATATGATCACTGTAACCTTGTAGTATAATAGACAGTTAATTCACACAATAGCTTCAAGAGGGAGGCTGCTGGGAGACCTGCTGTGGGATGTGGCTGACCAGCTTGAAAACAGGAAGAACTTTTACATCCAGGGCTTAAATTGAAAAAAGTAGTTACCAGCACTCCCCATTCACACGTTGGCGTGTGTATTGGTTGGTACACACAAGGAGGAGGCTGGTTTGAAGTTTGTAGGAGAACATTATCACAGTGGCATCCTGATGCTACACTGCCGAGGCACAACCTGAATGAGTAACTAGTATAAATTAGTGTTAATGTAATCTTATACCATTAAAGTGGTGCTATTATGCTTTCTGGCTTTTCCCCCTCCTTTATTATTATATATCTTTTTGTGTATGTAACAGGTTTGCAAAGTGAAAAAGCCCAAAGTCCAGCCCAAAGGGAGTTCCCATCTCCCACAGAAAACTGTGCTCAGAACTGCTTGAAAACAGCTCGTTTGTAGTCCAACCCTTCACTTCCTTGACTTGTGACATCACAATGCAAACGTGACATAAAGCTTGCCAAGCGGCTGGCGGCGTCAGGCCACGCCCTCAAACCAAGCTAGTCTGAGCGGAGGCCCTTTGGCTCGACTCGCCTTTGTTTGGGTTTCCATTGTAGAAAAGTTGGACCTGTACCTGCTTCCAGGTACTTTTTTTCGTATCACCTCACCTCCGTCGAGGTTCCAAGTGAGCTGAGGGAAACTAAAATGTAACGTGAAAACACGACGGACTGCTGATTGGTCAGAGAATATTCACTTTTCACTGCATCATCATTGCACCAGACAGAGGCAGCAACAGGAAGTTTATTTTACAGTTTTCGTGTGGAATTTCATCCCTAAATCCACTTCTGAGAAGTTTTGAGGTGAGAAATCAGCTGTGTAGATTTCCAATATTGACAGTTTTACGAGAAGTGACGGCGGAACAAAAGCGTGATGAATATTTTAGGAGTTGAGGAGCTCCGCAAGAGGAGCGTGTGAGGCCGGCCAGCCGCCCGCTCACAGAGCCCTCTGCTCCCGCCGTCACACAGACGCTGCAGCAACAACGGAAGACAAAAACACAGCTGGAAGGTTTTCTTACTGCTTATCTGTCTTTACATTCTGAGGAAGGTTCAAACGTTTTAACCGTAGACTGGATATATTTTAAGAGCTGTGTGGATCGCTGGTGTGTGTGTCACATTGAACATTATGTTGCGGCCGTTGTGTGTGGCTTCGCTATCTCTGGGTACTATCTGCAATGGAAAACAGAGCAGGGCCGAGTAGAGTCGATTTGCGTTATGGTAGTATTTTTCGGTAAGGCAGCATAGATCGTCAGAACACCGGCAACAGTTAAACGTTTAGTTCTGATGGTAAGATGTAGAACAATGATGTTGTGTGGTTGTGGACTGGTAATAACTTAGACCATCTGCTTGGTCACAGTCGCAGTCTGAAGGCTTTGATTTGGATCACACTACCTTGTTTCTTTCGACCTGCCCTTCTCTGCTTCTGATTGGCTAATAGTCCTTACCTGGGAACTGCGCATGTGCAACTCCCAACAAAGATTTTAATTAATTAATTAAATAATTATTAGCACCTTACTTAAAAATATCTAAGCTGTGGGACAAGACCGGTCATACATCTGTGGCCTACATTTCTAATTTGACATCTGGGCCAAATACTACGCTCAACAACTGGCCCAGATCTTGTTTGCCCTCTTAAAGGTGGTGCCATTGTTTGCCACACCTGGGCCATGTTCGGTTCATATGCCTTATGCCAGTGCCGACTCTTTAGCTTTAAGCCAAATCTGGGCCAAATGTCACTGCTATGTGGGCTGCCTGTCACCTCGGGTCAGCTCGCTCTGGTCTGTTGCAGTTACCATAAAGGCTTGAATGCGTGTGCACTCCAAATGTAGGTGCGGCTAGCTTAATCGTCTCCTCAGAAAAGAGTGACAAAAACACTCAATAATATATAATAATAATAAGCTTTATTTATATAGCACTTATCAAACAAAGTACAAAGTGCTTCACAAGAAATCATACATAAAATACAAAAATGCATAACAACAAGGATCACAATAGTGAAGTAACAAATAGTATCAGATAAAGAAGTAAGGAAGTAAGACATTAAAACAAAGTGTTAAGAACGGTGAGACAAGAATGATAGGCAAATGCCAGCTCATATGAAATCTAGATATGCTTTCCGATAAAAGTACGTTTTTTAAAAGAGATTTAAAAGAAGAAGCCAACCTAGCCAGCCGAATCTCCTCAGGCAAGCTATTCCAGAGCCTCGGGGCCCTGACAGCAAAAGCTCGATCACCTTTTGTTCTTAGTCTGGTTGCAGGGACAGACAAGAGGCCCTTGCTGGAGGATCTTAGACCACGGGAGGGCTTATAAGGAGTTAAAATATCTAAAATATAATCAGGAGCCATGCCATGAATAGCCTTAAAAGTAATAAGTAAAATCTTAAAATCAATCCTAAAACAAACAGGGAGCCAGTGCAATGATGCTAAAATAGGGGTGATATGATCATATTTTCTTGTCCTAGTTAGGAGCCGAGCAGCTGAGTTCTGTACAGTCTGCAATCTATTCAGGGTTTTTTGATTAACGCAAGTGAAGAGGCTGTTACAATAATCAATGCGCGAAGAGATAAAAGCATGTATAATAGTTTCTGCATCTGTAGTACTTAAAATAGGCCTTATTTTTGCAATATTTCTAAGGTGATAAAAGCTGGACTGGACCAGTTTAGAAATATGATGCTCAAAGCATAACTTATTATCAAATAACACGCCAGGCTTCACATGTTGTAGCAGGTAGTCAGAGGAGTGTAGAATCTGATTGCAAAGATGTTGGGGACCTATAACCAGGATTTCAGTTTTAGAGGAGTTAAGTTGTAGGAAGTTATATGACATCCAATGTTTTATGTCAGTGAGGCAAGTCCTGTAATGAGCGCAGTGTGCTAAGATCAGTGGGCTATACAGGTACGTATAACTGTGTATCATCTGCATAACAATGGAAGGAGATATCATGCCTGCGTATGACATCACCCAGAGGGAGCATATATGTAGATAACAAAATAGGTCCAAGGATTGACCCCTGAGGCACACCGTAGTTGATGGTAGCGATGGAAGACTTAAAATTATTTATAGAGACATAGAACTTCCTATTAGCTAAGTATTGGGCAAACCAGTTTAGTGCAGTACCAGATACTCCCACCCAGTTTCTCAATCTGTTTAACAGGATGCCATGATCAATGGTGTCAAAGGCAGCACTTAAATCCAACAAAACCAGTATTGAACATTTGCCCGCATCAGCGTTCATTAGGAGGTCATTTGTAACTTTCAAGAGTGCTGTCTCAGTACTGTGGTGCTTACGGAAACCAGACTGGAACTTTTCAAAGATACAATTGGTTTCCATTGCAGCAAGAAGCTGCTTAGAAACTATCTTTTCAAGGATTTTTGAGAGAAATGGCAGTTTGGAGATTGGGTGGTAGTTATCAAGGATATTAGGGTCAAGGCTAGGTTTCTTTAAGACAGGTTGTATACATGCCATCTTGAAGTAGACCGGGACGCACCCAGTAGATAATGAGCTGTTAAAAATTAAAAGCAGATGTGGGCTAATATACTCCAAAACTTCCATTAAAACTTTACAGGAATCAAATCAAGAGGGCAAGAGGAACGCTTCGTCTTCAGCACGGTTTCTATAAGGTCAGGCATGGTAATAGGAGTAAAAGAACTCCAAGGATCCTGGTTAGGGTGAACAACATCTAAAAACTCAAAGCGGGTCAGACAGTTTATTCACTTTTTCTCAGAAGTCAGCCACATATGGAGTGTATGTGCTAGGAGACAATTCAGCAGAACAGCGTCTGCAAACGGCTATTTGTGCGTCTTTCTGCGACAGTTTAAAATGCTTCCACACTGCCGACATGTCAACGGAAGTTAATTGTTTGATAAAATTTAATTGTTCTTTTGACTTATTAGGCTGGACTTTTTCGAAGAGCCTGATAATAAAGAATTGCAGTAATCCAGTCTAGAAGTAACAAATGCATTGACTAGTTTTTCTGCATCATTTTTTGACAGGATGTTCCTGATTTTTGCAATATTACGTAGGTGAAAAAAGGCAGTCCTTGAAATTTGCTTAATGTGAGAGTTAAACGACATGTCCTGGTCAAAGATAACTGCAAGATTTCTCACAGTGGTGCTGGAGGCCAGGGCGATGCCATCCAGGGAAACTATATAATGCGTCACGGAGGTGCTTAGGCCCTAGAACAATAACTTCAGTTTTATCAGAGTTTAACATTAGAAAATTACAGGTCATCCAGGTTTTAACATCCTGAAGACACATTTGACAGTTACCATAAAGGCTTGAATGCGTGTGCACTCCAAATGTAGGTGCGGCTAGCTTAATCGCCTCCTCAGAAAAGAGTGACAAAAACACTCAAAGCGGGTCAGACAGTTTATTTTCTTTTTCTCAGAAGTCAGCCACATATAGAGTGTATGTGCTAGGAGACAATTCAGCAGAACAGCGTCTGCAAACGGCGATTTGTGCGTCTTTCTGCGACAGTTTAAAATGCTTCCACACTGCCAACATGTCAACGGAAGTTAATTGTTAATTGTAAAATTTAATTGTTCTTTTGACTTATTAGGCTGAACAGCGAAAGTGCTATTTTTGCTATTCTCGGCCGATTAATTTCTGTGGCCGAACATTCGGTGCATCACTAGTATCTGTTTATAGTTTTTCTTATATAAATACACGCAGTCATTTCGTATCTGTGATCTACTGGAGCTAACGTCACTTGAAGGTTTTTAATTATAGCTTCATTCAGACTTTGCTATTTCAGAGCTTTTTCAAATGAAGGACTGTTCTGTCCATTTTCACATTTTATACAATATCTCTGATTATTGTTTGATTAGGGTGGTGATGGCGCAACGGATAAGACGCCTGCCTTTGGTGTGAGAGACCCAGGTTCAACCCCCCACTGTGACTCCAAGACACTTAACCCCTACTTGCTCCTGAGGCGTACAACCTCTGATATGAATAGCAATTGTAAGTCGCTTTGGATAAAAGCGTCAGCTAAATGAATAAATGTAATATAAATGTAATTTGAGAGGAAGTGAGGGGAGGTCATTCTCCCTCTTAAAGAAACAGAACCTCCCCTCTCCATCCTCATTAAATAAAAGGTGTGACTTTACATTGTCACATTGTTTCAATGTCACTATTGAAAGATGGCGGCTGCCTGCTAAGACTTGGCGCAAATAAACCTTAGTACGTGTGACAAGATTGTTAATGAAGGACAATGTCTTTCCAGCTGGGTGAAAACAATGCGGCCATGACTCAGGCCATTAATGATTTAATAGCCAAATACTTCAAAGAAGCCGACAAGAAAGCTGAATCACGCATCAACAGGCTTGAGAAGCGCATTGATAGTATGCATTCAACTTTATGTAAGCACACGGAGGAAATACGGAAAATACGCTCAGATACAACCCAGTTAAAAGACCGTGTGAGTGAGGCTGAACAAACTGTCTCACAGTGTGTGGAAACAATGCACCAATATAAAGCAAAACTCACAGAAATGGAGGATCGTGCACGTAGAGATAATCTGCTTATATTTATTCAATCTAAAAGAAGGAGTTGAAGATGCAAATGCTCTGGATTACCTGCGAGTACACCTTCCCAAGTGGTTTCCTGCTCTCGCTGACACCTGCCCAGAGCTGATGCGATGTCACCAGCTTGGACATCTGCCCGAGCCAGGCACCGGGGAGTAAGCCGCGGAAACCACGGTCGCTGATCATCAGATGTCTCCGGTACACCGACAGGGATCATATCCTCAAAGAATCCAGGAAAAATCCCCCCAGAAGTGGCTAATATCCAACTTCAGTTTGCCATGGACTACAGCGACGCCATTTCAAAGCGTTGTAAATCATGCTACAAACCCGTACAAAGGGGTTTCAGGCTTTCTTTCTGTACCCCGCAACAATAAAGTTCAGCAAAGGGAAAGACAATCATCTATTTCAAGACCCAAGTAAGGATGAGCTCTTCATTTCAACTATAGAGCACTAAAGTAACTCCCGTGCAGTGACTTGGTAAGGCTGCCATGAGGCTTATGAACTTTTGAGATTTTTGACCATTAATTTTCAAATTAATGGTCTATGATTAATGGTCTATGACAGGGGTATTCAATTAGAATTCAAAGAGGTCCAGTTAGAGAAAATTTCCTGAAGCAAAGGTCCAGAACAAACGACTAACTTGGGTTATCATTCAGTACGTATAGTTGTATCAACTTGTGTTTTTACTCAACAACGGACTGTCAAATCAAATAATATTTCATTCAGTTTTCACATCAAACTAAAGGAATAATAAATAAAACTACCGTAATAACAAATTTTAAATTTAAGTAAACTAAAATAAAGTGCCTAATTTTTAGAAAAAATGAAGTGCAGCTTGAAGTGATGAAGGGTAGTCTTAACCAATTTTATAATAAACATTCAACTCATCTTAAGAACTGAACAGCTGTAATGCCTCCTCTTCTCTTTCATTCCCTCTAATAGGGCTACCACTTTCCTACTTTCTCTTGTTCAGTGAGAAACGTGAGCTCTAGCTTGTCCTGCCAGCTAGCATTGGAGATCTTCTGGTTATAAACGGAGCGTGGGAGGAATGTACATGTAAAAATCTGTACATTCTTGATTAAAAGCCATGTGAAATCTCTTTTCCCTTTCGTCTCCTCAATACGTGTGTTTCCAAAACGTCTCAGGTGAATCTCGCGGACTCAACTCGCAAGCATAGGAATGCGCAGATTTGAATGGCTGAGCAGCGTCACATGAGACGCACTGGAGCACATGCGATTGGTCTCATGAGTTTGCTGGTCCGCTAAACCAGTACAGTAAATGCTAAAAAAGCCGCGCGTGTTAAAATAGAGACGCTCTGTCACGAGGTAGTAAGTCTCAATAATAAATCGGCAGTAGGTCGGCGGTCCGGAGAGAACAGCGGCTGGGTCCGGATCCGGACCGCGGTCCGCCTATTAGTGACCTCTGGTCTATGATCTCTTTTACTGGTTCCTGTCAGAACACGTGCTGCAGCATTCTGGATCAGCTGAAGAGTCTTAAAGGACTTTTTCGAAGAGCCTGGTAATAAGGAATTGCAGTAATCCAGTCTAGAAGTAACAAATGCATGGACTTGTTTTTCTGCATCATTTTTAGACAGGATGTTCCTGATTTTTGCAATATTATGTAGGTGAAAAAAGGCGGTCCTTGAAATTTGCTTAATGTGAGAGTTAAACGACATGTCCTGGTCAATGATAACTCCAAGATTTCTCATAGTGGTGCTGGAGGCCAGGGCGATGCCATCCACGGAAACTATATCTTTAGATAATGCGTCACGGAGGTGTTTAGGACCTAGAACAATAACTTCAGTTTTATCTGAGTTTAACATTAGAAAATTATAGGTCATCCAGGTTTTAAGGCAAGGCAAGGCAAGTTTATTTGTATAGCACATTTCAACAACAAGGCAATTCAAAGTGCTTTACACAAAACATAAAAGCAACAGGGAAAAACAATAAAAACGTTTAAAAGCAACAAAAAGTTACAGTGTTACAATCAGGGTTAAAAGAGTTAAATGGAAAATAAAAACAGTACAGTAATATTTAATTAAAAACAATGGTAAAAAGAAAGGTCTTCAGTCTTAATTTAAAAGAACTGACAGTTTCAGCAGATCTGCAGTTATCTGGGACTTTGTTCCAAATATACGGAGCATAATAACTGAACGCCGCTTCTCCTTGTTTAGTTTTGACTCTGGGGACAGAAACCAGACCTGCCCCAGACGACCTGAGAGGTCTGGTTGGTTCATAACGAAGCAGAAGATCAGAAATATATTTTGGCCCTAAACCATTTAGTGCTTTGTAAACTAACAGCAGGATTTTGAAATCAATTCTTTGACATACAGGAAGCCAATGTAAAGACCTCAGAACTGGAGTGATGTGATCCACCTTTTTGGTCTTAGTGAGGACTTGAGCGGCAGCGTTCTGAATCAGCTGCAGCTGTCTGATGGATTTCTTAGGGAGCCCTGTAAGGACACTGTTACAGTTGTCAAGTCGACTGAAGATAAATGCATGGATAAGCTTTTCCAGGTCCTGCTGAGACATAAGGCCTCTTATCCTTGATATATTCTTCAGGTGATAGTAGGCTGACCTCTTGTCTCTCTGTCTTAATAAGGCTCCTCAAATTCAGGTCTGAGTCCATGACTACACCAAGATTTCTGGCTTGATTCTTAAGATTACAGATTGAAGTCGAGCACTGACTTTTCAATTTCAAAAAACAATAACTTCAGTCTTATCTTTGTTTAATTTAGAGGAAAATCTGGCACATCCAGTCGTTGACCTGCTCAATACAGTTACTCAGCGCCTGTATGGGATCATAGTCTCCTGGTGAAATGGTTATGTAAATCTGGGTGTCATCTGCATAAGTATGGTAACATATTTTGTTGTTTTTCATAATCTGAGCCAGTGGAAGCATGTAAATGTTAAACAAAAGAGGCCCCAGAATGGAGCCTTGGGGAACTCCACATGTCATTTTTGTCAGCTCAGATGTGTAGTTACCTATAGACACAAAGTAGTCCCTGTCCTTTAAGTAGGATTCAAACCAGTTTAGTACTGTGCCAGAAAGTCCAACCCAGTTTTCAAGTCTGTCTAGTAAAATGTTGTGGTCTACCGTGTCGAATGCAGCACTGAGATCCAATAATACTAAGACTGAAATTCTGCCACTGTCAGTGTTTAAATGGATGTCATTGAAGACCTTAACTAGAGCCGTCTCAGTGCTGTGGTGTGGTAGAAAACCTGACTGGAAGACATCAAAACAGTTATTTAGTGCCAAGAAAGCACTAAGCTGTTGAAAAACAACCTTTTCAATTATTTTACTTAAAAATGGGAGATTTGATATGGGCCTATAATTGTTCATTAGTGAACTGTCCAGATTGCTCTTTTTTAAGAGTGGCTTAATGACTGCAGTTTTCAGGGCCTGTGGGAAAAAAACCTGAGAGGAGAGACATGTTGACAATTTGTGTAAATCTGAGGTCATGCATTTAGGCACCTTTTTGAAAAAACCTGTTGGCAGAATATCAAGGCAGCATGAGGAGGATTTCAGATGTTGTATTATGTCCTCCAGGTTTTTATGGTTAATAGAATCAAATTGTCTCATGCTATATGAATTGTTTTTAAGTGGACACAGGGATAAGACATATCCTGTTACTGACATGGAGCCGCTGATTGCTTGTCTAATTGTTTGAATTTTGTCTGCAAAGAAGGAAGCAAATTCATTGCAGGCCCTGGTGGATAGAAGGTCAGAGGCTACAGACACAGGAGGGTTGGTTAGCCTGTCGGCAGTAGCAAACAGGGCATGTGCATTATTAGTGGTTTTGGTGATGATGTCAGAGAAGAAGGACCGCCTTGCATTTCTCAGCTCTAAATTGTAAATGCGAAGTCCCTCTTTATAGATGTCATAATGAACCTGGAGATTTGTTTTACACTACCTGCGTTCAGCTTTTCGACACTCTCTTTTTTGAGTTCTAACCAGCGTGGCATTTCTCCATGGAGATCTTCTCTTAACATCCTGAAGACACATTTGAAGCTTAGCTAACTGATGAGTTTCATCTGGCTTGATCGATAGATATAACTGAGTATCATCTGCATAACAATAAAAGTTTATGGAGTGTTTCCTGATAATATTTCCTAAAGGAAGCATATATAAAGTGAAGAGGATTGGTCCGAGCACAGATCCTTGTGGAACTCCATGACTAACTTTTGCATGCATGGAGGACTCATCGTTAACATGTACAAACTGAAATCTGATAAATAGGACTTAAACCAGCTTAGAGCGGTTCCTTTAATGCCAATGAAATGTTCCAGTCTCTGTAATAGGATCTGATGGTCAATGGTATCAAATGCAGCACTAATATCTAGTAAAACCAATACAGAGACAAGTCCTTTGTCTGATGCAGTTAGGAGGTCATTAGTAATTTTCACCATTGCTGTCTCTGTGCTATAATGAGCTCTAAATCCTGACTGAAAATCCTCAAATAAACTCTGGAATTAAATGGACATTCTACATGCCAGATGCCGAGTGGAGAAATCTTTTCGGGAGGCCTGCATCATCGCGCTGTCCATGACGTGGCTGAACGACTCTGTTCCAGATGAAGAGGTTAGCCTGGACAGTTTCACCATCATCAGAGCGGACCGAACAAGCGATTCCGGTAAGGAGAGGGGCGGACCGATTGTTACATTAACAATCGGTGGTGCAATAATATCAAGATCCACAACAGGGTCTGCACACCCGACATTGAAATGCTGACTCTTTCACTTTGCCCCTACTACCTCCCTCGTGAATTTCCCACGGTGGTCATCGGCTGTGTGTACATCCCACCTGGCGTGAACACCAACACGGCAGCTGAGCTAGCAGCCCTGAATGTACATGACATGCTGAGCAAATACCCTGAAGCTCCGGTTCTTATTATGGGGGGATTTTAACAACTGCAGGCTGGACTGTGTCCTCCCATCCTTTGAACAATATGTGGATATCCCCACAAGGAGGGAAAAGGTGCTGGACTTATGTTACGGGAACATAAACAATGCTTATACCGCTCGCGTGCAGCCCCCAATAGGCGCCGCGGATCACAACATTGTCTTCCTGCTTCCGCAATATAAACAAATGCTGAAGAGGGAAAAAACCAGACACCTACAGCATCACACAGTGGTCGGAGGACGCAACTGCACAAATACAGGGGTGCCTTGCATGCACCGACTGGCGTATTTTTGATGGTGACCTGCACATAAAAAACGATGTAATAACTGACTACATCAAGTTCTGCATGGCAACCACCATCCCAGTCAAAACCGTAAGAAAATACCCCAACTCCAGACCATGGATGACCCACCATATAAAACTCAAACTCAAGGAGAAACAACAGGCATTCCAACGCAAAGACTGGTTGTCACTCAGAGACATTAACCGCTCTGTGAAGAAAGAAATAAAAAAGGCTAAACTAGCATACAAGGACAAACTAGAAAGGATTTCAGCAGCATGAACACCAGACAGCCATTCCAGAAAGTCAAAACACTAAACACCATGTCAAAAGCCTGCACTCCTGCAACCACTGACCCCAACTCATTCACCAGAGACCTAAATAACTTTTATGCCAGGTTTGACAAAAAAGAACTTCACCACTGAGTGGAGCCTTCCCACCCCTGAGCAGCCATTCTTTGTCTTCCCCACAGTGGAAGACGTCCACCAGCAGCTCAGAAGGTGTAAAAGCGGGAAGGCCCCTGGTCCTGATGGGATCACGGGAAGGCTGCTCAGGAACTGTGCCCTGGAACTCACTCCTGTTCTGCACTCACTCTTCTAATCACTACAAACTGCAACTGTCCCCACCCTCTGGAAAACAGCCACCATCATCCCTGTACCCTAGAAACCCGCCCCTCTGAACTGAATCATTACAGACCAGTAGCACTCACCTCCATAATCGCCAAATGTCTTGAGAAACTGGTACTGAACATCATCCTTCCGGCTGTCTGCCCACAGCTGGACCCCTACCAGTTTGCCTATAAGGCCAAAAAGAGGAACAGATGACGCTGTAGCATGCCTCCTCCACACTCTACAACAACATCTGGACTCCCCTGGACATTATGCCAGGATTCTCTTTGTAGACTTCAGCTCTGCCTTCAACACAATTCAACGTCACACCATGATTACTAAACTCCACCACCTGCAGGTGCCACCTCTCCTCATTCGCTGGATCCATAATTTCCTCAGTGACAGATCACAGGCAGTGAGGGTGGGAAGCACCACATCCACCACCATTACAGTCAACACTGGAGCCCCCCAAGGCTGCGTCCTGAGCCCCTTTCTCTACACATTGTACACCAATGACTGCATTAGCCATTCTCCTATTACAAAATACTTCAAATACTCAGATGACACAGCCATACTCGCCCTCCTCTCTGACACAGAATCAGTTGCAGCATATCACCAATCCATTGCCCACATCACACAGTGGTGTAAAGACAGTCACCTCCTCCTTTGTCACCAAGACAAAGGAACTCATCCTGGACACACGCCGTAAACTTTCCACCCCTCACTGCCCCGTCTCCATAAACAGCCAGCCAGTAGAAATTGTAGACAGATTCAGGTACCTTGGCATCAATATGGACAATAAACTGAGTTTTGATCACCACATCACAGACATCCACAGACGCTGTCAACAAAGACTTTTTGTCATTCGTAAGCTCAGGACTCTCTCAGTCAAACAACACCTACTGCTTCTTCTGTACCGCAGTATCATTGAACCCATCCTCTTGTACTGTGCTACCTGCTACTTCACCATGCTTTCTCTCACCAATAAGAATAAACTTCTTAAAATTACTAACACCTCCTCCAAAATAATAGGTCTTCCCACTCCCAACCTGCCAGCCCTCATTAATACTTCCACTGCTTGAAGAGCAACTACCATAGTACAAAATTCCAGTCACCCTCTCAACTCATGCTTCACCCTTCTCCCATCTGGCCGTAGATTCAGACAGCTGCTCTACAAAAAGGCACGCTTCGGAAAAAGTTTTGTACCCTGCGCTATAAGAGCATTAAACTCACAGACAAACTAACACTGTCACTTTTGTGTAATGTGTAGATATGTGTATATTGTCCATATTTTATTTATTTATTTATTCATTTATTTGATGGGGACAAGTGGGAACAATCAACATGCACCACACTACAACATTTATAGCCAAGGCTAATTTGCAATGTCCGTCCCCAGATGGGCTTTTCACATTACATTATTTACATACATAAAATACAAAAAATAATACATTTACATTTACAAAATCATTACTTAAATCTAAATTGCATAAAGAAATGTGCATAGGAGCGCAAACTATCAATGATTGCATAATTGATCTCTTTTTAAAATACGCTTTAGTTCATTTTTAAAAGCCCCCAGGTCTAGGTCCTGCTTCAGCTCATTGGGCAAGGAGTTCCAGAGCTTAGCACCCTGGACAGTAAATGCTGACTGTCCAAAGGTCTTTTTTCTAACGGGCACTTTTACGTTTCCGTTAGCAGCTCCTCGTGTGATAGAGCCCAGTGATCGAAGTGGGACTATAAGACGTCTAAGAACATCTGGGGCTTGTTTGTGCAAACATTTATACATTAATTTCAAGTTACAAAATTTAATAAAATTTTCAAAATTTAAAAAGTTCAACCTCTGCAATACTCCACAATGATGTGTTCTAACGGGTGTTTTATCCAATATTTTTAAAGCTCTGTAGTAAATCGAACGTAAGGGCATGATTGTTGTGTCTGTTGCCTGTGACCAGGAAGTTATACAATAGTTGAGGTGAGAAAAAATCATCGCGTGCATAAATGTATTTGCCGCATGAAATGTTAAACAGTCCCGTATAATTCTAAAACTATACAAGTTTATCCTGGCTGTTCTAGTGATTTTTTTTACATGACTTTCAAATGATAAATGGGAGTCCAGGATTAATCCCAGATATTTTACTTCATTAACCTGGGCAATTCTTTCACCATTAATTGTCAGATGCAGTTCTTCCACGGGGTGTAATCTGGAAGCAAAACAAACTGACACGGTCTTACTCAGATTTAGAGTTAATCCTGAATTTTGAAACCATACTGACACAGAATTAATATGTTGCTGCAACTGCGCAGTAATTGCCCCAACACTTTTACCACTTACAAAAACAACTGCATCATCTGCGTACATTTGGAATCCTGCGCCCGGGCATACATTTGGTAAGTCATTAATGTACAATGTGAAAAGCAGAGGCCCAAGAATTGATCCTTGGGGAACCCCCGTTTTCAACATTGCAAAAGGTGACTTTTCATTGTTGATTATTACACATTGTTGTCTATGTTCCAAATATGTCTTAAACCACTGTAAAGTTATATTATCAAAATTTAACTGAGATAATTTCTGTATAAGTACATCATGATTAAGTGCGTCAAAGGCTTTTTTTATATCCAAGAAAACTCCTCCAACTATATGACCTTTGTCAATTGCTAGTTTAAGTTGTTCAATAAAATAACAATTAGCCGTTTCTGTCGAGTATTGTGGCCGGAATCCAAATTGCAGAGGATGCAGTATGTCATTAAACTGTAAGAAAGACATCAACTGATTAGCTACAATCTTTTCCAACACCTTAGAAAAAATTGGTAAGATGCTAACTGGTCTATAATTGCATGCTTGATCAACCTTCCCAGATTTATATATAGGTATAACCCTAGATTGTTTCCAAACACTGGGAAACTCTCCTTTTTTAAAAGAGAGATTTACCAATTTGGTTAAAGGTTTTACCAGTATTTCTTTATTTCTTTTTAGAAAGGAAGTATCAATATTAAAAAGATCTTTGGCATGACTATTTTTTACTTTTTCTATGACATCTAGCACCTCTTGCTCAGTCGTTTGTTCAAATGAAAATGCGTCAGTTAATTTATTTGGTTGGTAATGCTCTACCCTGTTACTCAAATCATTGCAATCCGACACTTCCTGAACCGACGAAATAAAGTACTCATTAAATTCCTGGGCGATACGCTTACTGTCATTTTATTTACATATTGTCCATATACTGTATGTTGATATATGTGTGCACTAGGGGCTCTTGTACAGACTGTGAAAACAAATTTCCTCCACTGAGGACAATAAAGAATGAATCTGAATCTATTGCTATGTAGAAAGTCACACAGCTGTTTGGCGACTGCTTTCTCCAGGACCTTAGAGATAAATGGAAGGTTAGATATAGGTCTATGGTTGGCTAAAACGTCTGGATCCAGGTTGGGCTTTTTCAGAAGAGGTTTAATTACAGCTACTTTAAAGTACTGTGGCACGTAGCCTGTTGATAAAGACAGATTGATCACATCCAGTAGAGAAGTGCTGACTAAGGGTAAAACTTCTTTAAGCAGTCTTGTCGGGATGGGGTCTAAGAGGCAGGTTGAAGAAATTATTGAAGTTAGTTGATAAAGGTTGAGGGAAGCAAAGCAGTCTAAACATATAACTGGTTTTACAGCTGTTTCTGAAGTTCCTGAGTATAGAGTTAAGTCTGTGCCAGTTGAGGGCAGGTCTTGGTGGATTTTGTTTCTAATAGCTAGGATTTTATCATTAAAGAAGCTCATGAAGTCGTAACTACTGTAAGCTATGGGAATACTTTGCTCAATAGAGCTGTGACTTTCTGTCAGCCTGGCTACAGTGCTGAAAAGAAACCTGGGATTGTTCCTATTTCCCTCTATTAATAACGAGTAGTACGCTGCTTTGGCATTACGGAGGGCCTTCCTATAAGTTTTAAGACTATCTTGCCAAATTAAATGAGAATTTTCCAGTTTGGTGGAACGCCAATTCCTCTCAAGTTTCTGTGATATTTGCTTTAATTTGCAAGTTTCAGTATTATACCATGGAGCTAACCGTCTTTGTTTTAGTAATTTCTTTTTAAGAGGGGCAACAGAGTCAAGTGTTGTTCTCAGCGAACCTGCAGCACTATCAACAAGATGATCGACTTGGGAGGGACTGAAATTCGCGTAAGAGTCCTCTGTTACTTTGATACCTGATAGTGAATTTAGAGCCGATGGGATCGCATCCTTAAATTTAGCTATAGCACTATCAGACAGACATCTTTTTTGCCCAATGGAGGGTAGTTCAACAATACAAGCTCAAAAGTTATCAAACAGTGGTCAGATAAAGAGGGATTCTGTGGGAACACTATTAAATGTTCAATTTCACATATACACCATATACCAGAACAAGGTCGAGGGTGTGGTAGTACTAAAGCTGTCATTCTCAGTATCCACATGAATATTAAAATCCCCTACAATAATAACTTTGTCCGTTTTAAGGACTAAAGTTGACAAAAACTCTGCAAATTCAGATAAGAATTCAGAGTACGGACCAGGTGCTCGGTACACTATGTAACCCAGGTTAAAATTCCATGGTCCCAATTTTTTCCCAGTCACCTGAACACACCACAAAACACACCCTTGAGTCTAACCAATCAGAGAGCTCAAGCGCGGTTTACAAGCTGAGGTGAGTTTCCCCAATCACTAGTGTGAGGGGGAAGCCACCGGAGCAGCTGCATTCGGTATGTCTCTACACAAACAAATACTAATTTCGCTTTTTTTTCCATCTTAAATGCTTATTGACTTTAGTATGCGATTGTGTATTTGTAGTGTCCACTATCGTGGTCTTTAGAAGCCAACTGGTGCCGCGGTGTGTCGAATATCTGCGGGAATTGGTGAGTCTGTTTGTTGGGTCCACATGCATGTTGCTATTAGCATTAGCATCCCTATGTGTTTTGATGCTCTACAAGCTAATGCTAATAGCATTAGCCATGCTATCTATTGTTGCAATGTTTCACTGGCTTAATGCTAACAGCATTAGCCATTTCAGTATAACTAGCACCTTGTGGTTAATGCTATGGTTTTGGTATTTAAGAATTAAGTATTTAAATGGTTTATTTATTTACTGAATGACAAGATAATTGTATAAAATGGAATATTATGTTGTAGATACTCCTAATAATTATGGGTGTTTATTTACATGCATGGAAGTAATTTTATACAAGTTATTGTCATTTAAAAATTAATTATGCCATACCTTGAATATTATTGTGTACATATAGAATATAGAAGTTAAAATAAAACTAGCTAGTTGATAAATTAAATAATGAGTAGTGGGTAACCCATGGGTCCTGTTATTTAATACAGGCCAGGTGCGGCCAGTTGTGGGTCAATTGATGGCGAGCTACTACCTGGAACAGAACCTGCCCCTATAACATCCTTGCCCCCTGTGGGTCTGGTAGGAGGCTGCTGCAGCTTGCTCACCCCTCTCCACTCTCATTCACACACACATGGCCATGTACTAAAGACTTGGCTTATGGACTGTTTGCATCATTCTCGTCATTTGGACGTTCATCCTTTATGAACAAAAGAGAATTTCCTATAGTGTGTTGTGACTGTCAATATATTTGAGTACTCCTGAATTTGTTGCTATATTTTGTTGTTTAATTCTGTGAACTACTGAGTCTACGGAACTGAACCTTTTTCAAGTGCACTATATCAAAACCAACTTTCTGCAGATTTGTAAATATTTGGGTATTGTTATTGTTTGTTGTTTTTTTTTGTCTTGTTTTCACATAATATATGGTACCAACACCAAATATAATTATCAGACTCCGTGTCATTATTTACTTTTTTCAACACCTCCTTATTACGAAACCTTGTCTTCCGTGACCCCACGTATATCTTACACTACAAAAAATAGAATTGGTTGCAGTGATTTCCAGCTTGGGTGTGAAAGACTCAGAACAAGGCTTTCAAATGAGTTATAATTTAGTTTAGGTTTAGAGCTGATTACTAGGCTAGAGTCAAAGATAGCTGCAACTCCACCTCCTCGGCCTGTGCTTCGAGGAATGTGAGTATTAATATGACTGGGAGGGGTGGATTCATTTAGGCTCACATATTCTCCATCACCCAGCCAAGTTTCAGTAAGACAAAATAAATCATTTTCATAATCTGATATTAGTTCATTTACTAGTACACCTTTAGAAGAGAGAGATCTGATGTTCAAGAGTCCACATTTTACTTTCCTATTCGTTTGCACTATTGCTCTTGTAGTTTTAATTTTTATGAGGTTTTCATGCACAGCTCCTCTTCTGTTTACCTTTGATTTAAATAATTTCAATGGTCGGGGGACAGACACCGTCACTATAGGGTTTTCACTAAGTAACTCCTGGAACGGAGGAGCAGAGAAGTGTGTTAGACTGCAACTCTGCGTAGGGTTTTGGGTGGGTAACTGCTGAATTAGAAGGGCACCGAGCAGGAGAAAGCAGGAGAGGGAGAAGGAAAAGCCATCGTTAGCTGCTAAGCTAAAGTACGGTAGTGTATACCTGTCAAGTATCCCGTTTTGGCCGGGAAAGTCGCGTATTTTACCCTTCTTTCCCGCCGTCCTCCCGTATTAGTATTTTCCCGTAAATCTCCCGTATTTTAACCTGCGTTATTAAAAAATACTAATACCCCGGGCGGAGTAAAAAAACAAAAAACATTAGGTGCGTTTGACTTCATGCAGCCCTGCGCAGGGCTGACTTAAGCCGATGCATGTTGGACTTAACATAAAGTAAGCTGGTTTACAATTCGTGTCCGACTTTAGCCGGCGCTGCAAAACGTCACCGACATTAAAAACTCGCGGAGCAAGACCACTGCAGGCGCCCAGTCCGGCGGCCGCATTTGATTTTCTAAGGCTGCACAAAAGTTGGATCCACACGTTGGCCTAGTCTCATGGCATTTTGCAATTGCCACGAGATCAGTCGTTGATCTCAGCTCACAGTAAGCTCATGCAGGTAGAATGTGTCCAACTTTACGGCGCCGTTTTTATACCACGCTCATCTCGAACGCACCTATACCCAGTCTGAGCTCTGTCACTAGCCTCGCGATAACTGCCACCTGCAGGTAGACGTTAGACAACAGAACTGTTTGCGCTGTACTCTCATGTAAAATTAACCACTCTGGCCCAGGAGTGTATTTACACTCCTTCCAAAACAGTCTTAAAGAAGCAAAGTCTGCAACAAATTTGTACAATAACTCACTAAAAGAGTAAATAAAAGTTATGTGAAATTAAAAGAAAAACTTTAAAAGAAAAGCAATATGAAATGAAAAGAATGTGTGGAATGAAAATAAAATGTAAATGTAAAGACAAGCAATGTTAAATGAACAGAAAATATCCAAATAAGCTTTTAAATAAATGCTCTTCATATATACCATTTTGTGTTTTCATTTAGGCTATAACACCTGTCTTAAAATGTAAGGGATAGGTGGGCGCCGGAAAATTTCCCTTATTTTCAAATCCAAAACTTGACAGGTATGCGGTAGTGTTGGCTACCAAAACTTTTCAAAAACAACTATGAGATTGAACAGCAGTCACTAAAGATGGAAAGAACTGTGAGTGCTTAGGCAAACTTACTGTAAGAATAAGTATTTAGCGGACAGTAGGCCGCTGTAATGATAAATCTAACAATTTTATCTGGTATTTAGCGAGAGCAGCAAACACGCTACCAACACACAAGCACCGGAAACGGAAATGAGTCAACATGCTTACCGAGGTGCGTCAGTACGTCCAGCACTCTTCAAGTGTATTGCTACATTAGAAATGAGTTTGATTTAGAAACGGTAAGGAAGCTCTCTCTCTGGTAGGATTTAATGGACAGGTCTATAAACCGGAACACTACTTTAGTAATGTTCACTGTCAGAGAGTGTTCTTAAAGCTTTTTCCCATTTTTCTCCTTTTCCATCTGGTCACCTTAACGTGAGAAGTGATATCAGTTTGTAAATAGAAACTGACAGACAGTGTGTTTCCTTTCTGCAACATTTCACATTAGTAACATAGAAGTCAAGACATGCAGAGGAAACAACAGCTCACCTTTAAGCTGTGTTTCTCATTAAACTTGCAGCCACTCTTTGTGTATTTAGCAGCTGGTTTCCTCAGACAGCAGCTCATTACACAGTCAGCTGCTGGGACGCATCCAGGTTCATTCTGTCAGAGAAGAAGAGTTCAAAACTATTAGCCATGAAATTATAATTATACTATCCTTAGTACTAATTATAATATGAATGCAATAGGAGCCATTAAGTTAATTCAGTGAGAGATAAAAACCAGATGGAGTGACATCACAAAATACACACAAGCACGTAACTGAGGTAAATACATAGGAGAGCAGTTACAACAGGGATTTTACAGGTAATCGAACATCACGTTAAAATAAAGTTTAACAAATACAAATCATAGCACCCTGTAATCAAATATGATGTTATGGATAATGTTTACATTACAGTCATTTGGCGGACACTTTTGTTTGAAACTGCAGTTTGCAGTTCATTATGTTACTCAAGGACACTTCGAAATGTGGACAGGAGGAGCTCAGGTTTCAAAGTTTGTGATCAATGGCTGAGCTGCTGCCGCTCATGTTAATGTGCTTTGTGATGCAAAATGCATGAGTCTATTTTTATAATAAAGTGTCCGATGTTATGATACTCTAAGTTTTCTATTCTGTCATCACAGATTTTCTGGCTGTGGGCTGTCAGAGACTCACTGTAAAGTTGTGGTCTCAGCTCTGAAGTCCAACCCCTCCCATCTGAGAGAGCTGGACCTGACTAAAAACAAGCTGCAGGATTCAGGGGTGAAGCTGCTGTCTGCTGGACTGGAGATTACACACTGTGGACTGGAGACTCTCAGGTCAGACACCATTTTTTCTATCTCCAACATTTCTTCTTCAGTGGTTCAGTCCACTGACTGTGGCAGAACAATGTTGAGAAACATCTTCACTAGATAATTCACTCTTAACGTCTTAAAGTATTGATTATGGTTAGGTTTAGAGGAAGATCATGGTTTCGGTTATAGATATATAAAATGAATATAAAAATAAGTGCGTTACGTATTTCACATGACTTAAGTAATGTAATTACAAATAGAAATGACATAATAAAATTTATCTCAAATAGCCAGCAGCCCCAGTTACACATGTTATCACAGGACTATACTTTTGGATTGACGTGTAGACACATTACTATTATTAATATATGACAACATGAAGTACAGCAGATCAGTGCTGAATGCTCTGGTTGATATTGCAGCCTAAAGCTGTTTGCACTTGTTTTGTCACGATTAAGCCTTCGCTAAGCCATGGCCCGAACACACAGCTAGCCAATCACAGTGCAGAATAGGTCTTTCTCTAACTGAGGTCCAACACTTTTATGGCTTTGCTCCATTGACTCGTGAGAAAAAGGCGTCGTTTTCTAGCTTATTTTGCTCTATTTTTCAAGATATGGTCAAACGCTGTTTCTGTGTCACTTAATAGTTACAGTCTCTACCCAGAAAGGTTGACAGGAGACGTACGATTTATTCACCTTCCAAAACCTAAAACAAATCCGGAAAAATATAGGCTGTGGATTGTTTCTTAGTTAGCTAATTTTAGCTAACTTACTACTGAGTGTAACATTATATAAACCTGCTGTTCTGCTTTTTAATGATTGCAATAGTGAAGAGACACCTACCCAGCTTTACAGGAACAGTGTTGACCCTTAGTATCATTGTCCTTTGTCTCAGTCATCAGGTGACAACCTTCAAATGTATAATGCAAACCTTTCTATGTCCTTTCTCAGATCGCTTTTTCCTTTTCCCCTGTGATGGCAATTCGAGTTTTCAAATAAACAGCTCAGGCAAACACTTGTCTTTCTGTTCATTTTATTGAAGTCTTCTGCAGAAGGACTCACAGCAACACACATATGCCGTGTAAATGTATGCTTGAATGAGTGAGGAGAGCTGAGTTAGCCTGTTATTTATCCAGCTTTAGGGTCAATCATATCATCCCACATAGACACGTTGTCCATGAAGTCTGGATAACACAGAGAACAGAGATATTTTGACTGTTATGTTTACACAGATTCGGTGCCACATCACAGATGATTCTCCCTGAGTCCAGGGTTACATGCAATATGTTTGGAATTCCTATTACACCCCCTAAAAAATAGACAATATTTCTCCAGGGAGAGCAGTATTAGATAGTGGCAGCGCCGTGATAAATCCCACAGGTCCGACAGTTTGTCAGAGTTAGCAATAGTAGCTACGGGGGGCGTGGCTTAGTGAAGGGTCAATTATAGCAGCTGAATTGGTGAGATGTGCTAATCAGCGCTGAAATCATCTGAATACTCTTGTACTAACATAAATTAACATTAGATCCTGACCGACCGAGATTTAAATATTAAGTTATGCTGCTGTGCCTTGTGCTTAAATGCGCACATCATCTCTCTTAATGGAGATTCTCCTCACCCTCTTTCACCCAGCCGTTATTCACAGTGTTCATTTTTATGATCCTGCTGCCCATCCACATATCACATTCAACAATAACATCAGTGATATCAAAGTGAAATGACATTAAGGAATGCGGTTACAACAGGGCTTTATGAGGCGATGGATTTCCGGGTCACAGGCAGGAGGATTGAGAATCGAGGAGGCACACATTAGAGAAATGAGAGAGGCCCAGAGACACACAAGGAAGGAGGGAACCTGGGAAAACACACAGAAATACAGAAACCAGCTGGAGTCAGATTCAAGATGGAAAGTAACAAAAGTACGAACATGTCTGATTTGATCTTCATTCCAGACTGTCCTGAGATCAGCAGCATGTTATTGATCTGTGTTGACATGAATAGGTGTATGAATGTTGTGCTGACATTTGGATGATGTCTGTAGAAGGCTGACATTATGATGATCCTCAATAACACGACAAAGTCTCTCTACTCAATTTAGGGAAAAGCTCATTGATTAGGACATAGTAATGTTGGGCTCCACATTTAAAACCTGAACACGTCTGATGGATTAGAAATGAATTTTTATCTCCATGATTTATTCTTTATTCAGATTGGAGGACTGCAGTTTGTCAGAGATCAGCTGTGCTTCTCTGGCCTCAGCTCTGAAGTCCAACCCCTCCCATCTGAGAGAGCTGGACCTGAGCTACAACAAGCTGCAGGATTCAGGAGTGAAGCTGCTGTGTGGTTTTCTTGAGAGTCCACACTGCAGACTGGAGACTCTGAGGTCAGACACCAGTTTTTACTTCTGTGCTGAGATTAATATGACGTGAAAGTTGTGGTGACACTAAAGTGCAGACATGAGGCTGATATTATACTGATCCACACTGAGGATCTTAATGCTAAAGTCAATTTCTTCTTCTGTGGTTTAGTCCATTGACTGTGGCAGAGCAATGTAGAGCTCCACATTTAAAAGCTTCATGAGAAATCTTTCTGATTTTAATCCAGCTTTGTATCATTACAATGTGGGTAATGAATGCAAATGAGCATGTGTCCTGCACCCAGAGCTTCCTGCTCATTTGCTGGCTCTGGGCTGTTGGTCAAACTACAGATTGAACGTCTTTTTTTACATGGCCACTTCCACGGACAGTCATACTGCGTGATTGAGTGTGAGAAGCTCTCGTGAAACTGAGATCAAACTGTCAAAGTAAGCAATGCTGATCAAATATGAGTCCTGATTCAAAAGATTCAAAAAACTGAGACAGATCAGTTTGATGAAAAGACTATCTTTCTTTAATAGTACATGAAAAATCTCCACAGTATAATTCACTCTGAAACTCTTAAACTCCAGGGCCCGTATTCACAAAGTATCTTAAGGCTAAAAGTAGCTCCTAGTGACGTAATTCTAAGAAAATTCTTAGAAAAGTGGGCGTTTACTCTTAAAATTAAAATCACAAACAATTAAAGCTGATGATACACGGGGCAACTTTTTGAGCAATGTTGCTGGGCAATCTTGCTAGAGGCAAGTCCGACTATGTTTTAAATGGATAGCGGCGTTGGGTGGTGGCGAGTGGTGGGGAAGGGGATTACGGTAGTAATCTTTACTCATTATTATTGACGCCAGCGTTGCCCTGCACGATTGCTCTAAAAGTTGCTCTGTGTATCATCAGCCTTACAGCACTGTCAGAACCTCTTATTGTGTCGCAGTTCATTTAGTTTCCACTGGACATTCCCACCTTGCAGGCTCAAAAAACTGCATGTATGAATATAGCAGCTTCTCTCTTGTGCACAACGAGAATGAACCGTTAACAGTTTGCGCTATACGCTCCCTCGTCTGCTTCTCGCCCCGTGCTGTGACACCCGGCCTGAATTTTCCTTTTAGAATTGCCTTGTGTTCATCCACTAACTGGTCCAGTTGGGCTTTCTCGCCCTTCTTGGTTTTGATTACGTGTTTGATCCATTAAAACCAACATTCAAACCACCACTTAAATAGAAACACCAGCAATCAGTGTAATTGGAAAGAGTGGAACAATTTTTATCATTCCAAGCCAATCAAATAGGAAATTAACAGCATGGTAAATAAAAAACAGGATTTATATACACATATATAATGTGAGTTTGTGTGTGTGTGAGGAGAGAACGGTCAGATAGGAAATATTACGCATGTAATTTCCAAAGTGAAGGGTTAGAATATAACCTACACTTAGAATCACTCTTTTTTTCCTTCTTGGACAACCAACCAATCACAGTCTTCAAAAGATTGTGTCATACATAGCAACGGGGTCGACCCCGCCTCCTCACTAAGATAAAAGTTTTTGTCTTTTCCTTGCTCAGAGTTGCTCTCAGATCAGTCCTGAATAGCTCTTAAGCTGAGACTCCTAGGTAAAAGTTTTTAAGCTAAGATAAGAGTTTTCTGAGAGGACTCTTAGATTCTTTATGAATACGGGCCCAGGGAGTTTATCAATGATGTCAGTGGTTGTAGCTCCAGGAAAGCTGTGTGTGATTGTATTTGCAAAGTGAATATTTCGCACTATTTAGTCCCCAATTAAGAGCAACGTAGGCTGGATCAGAGGAGGTACCGTTTAAGACCGTCTTACCGCAGCTGCACAGGGGGAGATTGCAGCCCGAGGCTGCAGCAGTACAGAGGCAGTGTCCTTAGCAGGAAGATTCCCTGCTGTCTTCGGACCAGTGACCCTTTCGGCAAGGGAAATACCTGCTGCCCCCAGACCAGTGAGGCTGCTGGATCTTCTCCTGGTCACAGCCTCTACCAGCAGCCTGCGGCGAGATAAGGAGGTGGGCTTGCTCTATGGTGGATGGTAACGCTTATCCAGTGGGGGAAACTCTTGCATATCCAGAATGTCAAACCTGTTAGCTAGCGGGAGATCTAGAGTCGTAGGAGGAGGAGAAGAGCGCTTTGCACCTTTAACCATAGTCCAGTGCTCCGGGTGTCGTGGAGTTGAGCACATCGGGGCATCTTGTTTGCTCTCACCGACTGGTGAATTTGTCTTCACTAGACCATGGGAAGATGAGTTAACAGACTCCTTAGGCTTTGCTCCTGAGAGGAGGCCTAGATCTTTGCCACGGGCCGAGGATGCCACAGACACAGGTGCATCCGCAGTTGAGTTGAGCCAAGCCAAGGAATGGTGGGATCACCGTCCAACCCCGTGGTGGTCCAGCCATCATGACCAGTTGAAACTCCCCCGCCATCGCCAAAGGAGCTCAGGACAGTCAGGCGTTTAGCTTGAGCTGAGGCGACTGTAGATAACTCCAGGAAAAGTTTGTCTTTCAGCTCGGATTTCAGACCAGCAATACTTTCCTTCAATTCAATTCAATTCAAACAGTAAGTTTGCATGATTCACACTCGGCCATCTCAGTGATGTAAAAAATATATGTTTTCGTGAGAGGAGATTTGCTGAGTGAATGTAGCGTCAGACTCAACAAAGATATTTGAGCTTGTTGCAAACAATTTATCCGGCTTGTAAGTTTAGATATAACACAAATAGTCTTGATATGATACTTATAGACTGAATAGTTAGTGAAGAAGCTTTGATTTAATGACTCCACTATTCCAAAAAGAAATATTGTAGATGTCTTTTGTTCACATTTCCCTAAAGTTCATCCTGACATATTTAGCATCTTTGGAATCTTAAATCAGTTTCTGTGGGTTTTTCATTTGACCTTTTTTGTATTTTACAGATTTAACCTGTATCCTGATGGGTTCAGGTGTTTGGAGTTTCCATTTTCTAAACTTCTACCTTCTAAACATTCTTCAGATTACTGACGTCCCCGGTACCAGGGGCAACGGTGCTCTGGGCAAAATTACAGATTGAAAAAAAAAAAGTTTTCCTGTTTTAACTTGTCACAACCTGGCTCAACAGTGGGTAACAAAAGCGGGAAACCACACAGTCTGAAAATAATAAAGATTTTAATAAGTAATTTAAGCAAAATATACAATTGTAGATGTCTGTTAGAACAGTATGTATGCAGTGTATGTGTGAGTGGAGTGTGTGGGTGTAGAACACATAGAACCAAACAAAACAGAAGCAGTCGGCAGGCCAGGAGAAGACTGAGTTAAATCATCAAGCAGGCTCCTTTATAGCCACCTGAGCCCCGCCTGCTCAGGTGTGTTGCATCTCACACCAGGTATCAACTCCACCCACCAATTACCTGGATTAAAGGGACACAACACAGCAAAATAACAAGAACAAGAGAGGGCCCAAACCTGGGGCCGTCACAAACTCCAAAACCCGCCAATGTTGTTGCTCTGAGTCTAAGCGGCCGCCATCTTGATTATTGCGCAATACCTGCGAGCTGCCTACCTGCTCTTGCTTCCTTATGATGGTTTTGAAGGTTTATTGGATTAAAATATAGCTTTTCTTTTCAAGGAAAGGGTGAAAATATCAGATCTTTTGCTTTATTACATCTCCATGTAGTCTGTAATAGTAAAATAAATAGAATGGATTTATATTCATTAGCTTCTGACTTTTCAAAGGAGACCAGAATTATGCATCTAGGCCTGATGGTTGAGGAGTTATTCCTGATTCATTTTGGGTTTGTTATTTTAGGCGTTTTTTTTCTGGAAACAGGTGCCTGTTTTCTATGATTTCAAGCAGGACCATTGTCTTCTAAAGTTACATCATTTATCCTTTATTCAGATTGTGGGGCTGCAGTTTGTTAGAGATCAGCTGTGCTTCTCTGGCCTCAGCTCTGAAGTCCAACCCCTCCCATCTGAGAGAGCTGAACCTGAGTAAGAACAACCTGCAGGATTCAGGAGTGAAGCTGCTGTGTGGTTTTTTTGAGAGTCCACACTGCAGACTGGAGACTCTGAGGTCAGACACCATTTTTTTTCTTCTATGCTGAGATTAATATGATGTGAAAGTTGTGGTGACACTAAACTGTGGACATAAGGCTGATATCATACTGATCCACAATGAAGATCTTAATGCTAAAGTCTATAATATATATATTATATATAATATATATAATATTTAAAGCTTAATGAGGAACTTTTCTGATTTTAATCCAGCTTTGTATCATTACAATGTGGGTAATGAATGCAAATGAGCATGTTTCCTGCACCCTGAGCTTCCCGCTCATTTGCTGGCTCTGGGCTGTTGTTGAAACTACAGATTGAACTTCTTTTTTTACATGGCCGCTTCCACAGACAGTCGCACTGTAAGAAAAGCTCTCATGAAATTGAGATCAAACTGTTACACTAGGCAATGCTGATCAAATATGAGTCCTGATTCAAGAGATTCAAGAAACTGAGACCGATCAGTTTGATGCATTGTTTCTCCGCAGCATAATTCACTCTGAAACTTAAATTCTTGTCTTTTTAATAAAATTCTTGATCGTCATCTTATATACCACATCATGTTGTTGTTTAAATAAATAATAATAAAATACAGAAATAAAATGAATAAATAAATAATTCTCAAATTGAGACAATAAGAAATATATTCAGGATTTTCTTTTTCCAATATTGTTCTGAAGCCATATTATCCTTAAACTGACTGAATAGTTTAAAGTGAAGAAGCTTTGATTTGGTGACTCCACTATTAATAAAAGAAATATTGTAGATGTCTTTTGTTTCCCCAAAAGTTCATCTTGACATATTTGGCATCTTTGGAATCTTAGATCAGTTTCTGTGGGTTTTTCTTTACAGTTTGAATCTGCATCCTGTTGGGTTCAGGTGTTTGGAGTTTCCATTTCCTAAACTTCTACATTCTAACCTTCTTCAGCTCTGAACAGATTAAAGAGGTGGTATTATGCTTTTTGGCTCTCCTTTATTATATATCTTTTTTGTGCTGTAACAGGTTTGCAAAGTGAAAAAGCCCAAAGTCCAGCTCAAAGGAGTTCCCATTTCCCACAGAAAGGACTGCTCTGAACCGCTTGAAAACAGCTCGTTTGTAGTCCAGCCCTTCACTTCCTTTACTTGTGATGTCACAATGAAAGGACATCATAAAATTTGGCAAGTGGCTAGAGGGGTCAGGCACGCCCTCAAAGCAAGCTAGTCTGAGCCCTTTACACACTCCGTATTTTGACCAAAGCCTCCTAGGGATTTACTCCCACACACTTCAAATTTGCTGTGCCTTCTACAGGAATTGATGATAAAAAGTTGTGCTATCTGTGAGTTTTCGTCAATTGGTGTGTCCGTGGTGTGGCGTCAAAGATCAACTCATCGCCATCACACAGGAAGTGGTTGTAACTTCACTGTACATGCTCAGATCTGTACGAAATTTTACACGTTTAATAGGAGTCCCGCCCTGAACACCCCCAGTCATAGCGCCACCTACTGGCAACAGGAAGTGACCTTTGTGTGACCTTTAACAAAGCAGCCCCCGCCGCACGTTTGACCTACATGTTCAAAATTTCTGTGGCACAAGTATCATGTCCACATGCACAAAAAAGCCTATTGGACCACTACCCTAAACTTAACAGGAAGTCGGCTATTTTGAATTTTATGGCAAAGTTTTGGTGATTTACACACTCTGTACTTTAACTAACTCCTCCTAGGGATTTAGTCGGATCGACTTCAAATTTCTGCTGTGCCTTCTAAAGGCATTGACGATGAAAAGTTGTGCTATCTGCGAGTTTTCCCTCAATGGGCGTGCATGCGTCGTGGCGTCAAAGATCAACTCATCGCCATGACACAGGAAGTGGTTGTGACTTCACTGTACATGGTCAGATCTATATGAAATTTTACATGTTTCACAAGAGTCCCGTCCTGAACACATGTACATGCAGACATTCACCCACAGTCATAGCGCCACCTGCTGGCAACAGGAAGTGAGTTCCAACACCTTCATGCAGCACCCGAAGCGCATAGCAAATTCACAGCCGCACAGGCAGGGGTCCACAATAGGCAACGTGGCCGGCTCACACCCCGACACACTACATGTGCGAGGTCCCGCCCATCGCTGCTTGCAGCTTTAATTTTACTTAGAATTTTACTTCTTTTGATTGGGTTGAGAACACCATTCATGTTATAGGAAACTACCTTTATTAAGTTTTTTTGTATAGCCATATTTTATATCTAATTGTTCTCATTGCTATCCCCAGTACAACACCCCCTATGCCACAATAAAAACACATAAGCATGAGCCTAACAGAACAAGCTCTAGAACAATTTTTTCCCAAATCACTAAACAAAAACAAAAGGACTTCCAATATTGAGGTCTTTCTCTCGACCTTATCTGAGCCTAAATAGGACTCTGAGGGATAGCCTCTGGCCCTGACACCCAGGGGCCCTCGCTGCAACAAAAGTCTAGGAAAAAGTGCATACCATAACGACTACTCGGAGAATACAGTCCTGACAATTGTACCTTAATTTGAGGGCGTCCTTCTTCTATAGCACACCTTGAAACACTAAAGAAGAAAAGGAAAGAAAGAAGTCCTGGAAACATCTGGATCAGTCGTTTGCCTCCAGCGTCCTCCTAAAAGCCTGCAGTCTCTGCTTGTCTAGCATCCGTTGTCCTCCGTTCGCGGCTCGGTCACGGCGCTACGTCTGGCGTTTTATCTTCTCCATCACATCCTCCGTGGGCTCCACGACCTTCACTTGGTAGCCCCTGTCAGCCATGTCTTTTGTCGCCTCCTCCGCTGAATCATACATACATGTCCCACCATCAGAATACCCGGAGACGTGCTGGAAACGTATCTTCTTATCCCTAAGCATTTTCTTTGCCTCTGCGTATTTTTTCTGCTGTTTCAAAATATCTGGTGCATAATCATCATCTATAATTATCTTCTGTCCTTCATACTCAAAGCCCTTTTTCTGCCACGCCATCTTTATGATTTTTTCTTTGCATCTGTAGCTGAGAAACTTCACCCCTACTGATCTCGGTGAGCTTGTTCAATGGTGAGGTCAAGGGACGGCAGTAATTTCAGCTTCTCTCTCAGGAGGGACTCGATGAATGCGACCATAGACTGGGCCCTATCTTCTGCTCCTTCTTTTAAACCATGAATCCTTATGTTGTCTCTTCTAAAGCGACCCTCTTGATCCGTCAATTTACCTGCAACCTGATTTTGTAATTCCAAAAGCTCCAAAGTGGCGTCCTCAATATTTTGAATCCGGTCTTCTGACTCCATTATGCGCCCCTCAGCCACCTCGATCCTGCTGTCGATTTTTTGAATGTCCTCCCGAATTACTTTAAGGCTTTCCCTGTTCTCACTGCGAAAATCTCTGAGCTCTTGCAGCACAGTGTCCAGGGTTGCCATCTTTTTAGATGAATTCTGCTGCCTTAGCTTGTCCGCTTTGCTCATGGCTTTGCTAGCTCCGTCCTCGGCTAAAGTTAGCTTCGTTGCTAAACCTGACACCTTTCGATGTCTTCCAAATTTCCAGTATTGTTTCCACACTTCCTTGCCTTCCTTCTTTTCATAATCATACCCCCTTCCTCTAATATCTTAATTTTGATGTTTTCAATCCGAGGAAAGGGGTATTTTAAAACTTTAGTCGGGGAGCTGCTCCTCTAAGCTGCCACTATTACCAACGCCCAACCGGAAGCCCCAAGAGCCACTCTTTCTGCTGAGCCAAGAGATGTTCTTACAACTTGCTTCACCTCTTCATACATCCTGGGCACAGCTACTGGGATCACATAGAGCGGCTCCATTGTATTTACCATATACCTGAAGACACGGTTTTCAATGACACTGTAAGGGCGTAAATCATGACAAATGAAATGCACCGACTCTGTTATTTTTAGAGCTCGAGCTGAGTTAGATGGAAGTTTGTTATCCAGTGTAGTCTGCTTCAGGCCGCCAGGTTTCGGATGCTTCTCTTTCAACGTCATTTCTCCATGGTGTCTGACAAGGTGCGTTCGTAAGTTGGTTGTGTTACCTGAATATTTTATAGTAGCGTGACAAAGCTTGCATATTGCGTTTGTTTTATCCAACTCCATGCTCCCTGGTTTGTTCTTAAAACCGAAGTGCACTCAGACATCGGCTTTATATTGTGAAGGGACCGAAGTAATTTTGTCAGCTGAGTCTGCCATGCCGTTTCCAGCTTTCACTACTGAAAGTGGCGCTCTAGGTTTTAGTTGGGGGAAACTAATGCCGCCGTACTGCGACATCTACAGGAACAGAGGTTGTAGTTCACAACTCGTTCAGAACTTGATTCATTTTTTTTTTTTCATCGATTTTTTTGAGCTGGAAATGTAGGATATCCTGAATTTAATAATTGCGATATATTGCTGTATAGATTTTTTAGCACACCCCTACAATAAAGACGATCTCTATCTCTATCTATCTTGTAAAGAAAGTTACATCATTTATTCTTTATTCAGATTGTGGAGCTGCAGTTTGTCAAAGATCAGCTGTGCTTCTATGGCCTCAGCTCTGAAGTCCAACCCCTCATATCTGAGAGAGCTGTGGCTTAGTGTCAACAAGCTGCAGGATTCAGGAGTGAAGCTGCTGTGTGGTTTTCTGAAGAGTCCACACTGCAGACTGGAGACTCTGAGGTCAGTTCTCTGACTCTACTCATTTTAGGGAAAAGCTTATTGATTAGGACATAGTAATGTTGAGCTCCACATTTAAAATTTGAACACATCTGATTGGATTAGAAATAGATTTTTATTTCACATCATTTATTCTTTATTCAGACTGAGTGGCTGCAGGTTGTCAGAGATCAGCTGTGCTTCTCTGGCCTCAGCTCTGAAGTCCAACCCCTCCCATGTGAGACAGCTGGATCTGAGAGAAAACAAGCTGCAGGATTCAGGAGTGAAGCTGCTGTGTGGTTTTCTGGAGAGTCCACACTGCAGACTGGAGATTCTGAGGTCAGTTCACTGACTCTCTATTGTAGATCTGATATGTTTAATTAACAATTGAAGCTAATTTCTGTTCATACATAACTTCCATCCATAAAGTTGTAAATGTCCTTTTGTTCATATTTTCATGTTTCTTGTACTAAATTTAGTCTGCAGTCACAAAGACTTGTGTTTCTTAAAGAAACTGTAGAAAATGTCCGCAGTTTGTCGTTAAGGTAAATTAATGTTTCTAATTTTTGGTAATGGTCACATCTGTATACCGAAGATCCTCTGAACTAATATTTGTTTTAAACTGATCAAATTTACTTGTTGAAGTAAAAATATTTCTTTGCTTTCTGTAGGTTTTCAATGTGTTTTCACAAATAATGTCTGATCACTGATACTGATCCTTCAAAACACACACACACACAAACACACAGGCTGGCCTGAGATCAGCAGCATGTTATTGATCTGTGTTGACATGAATAGGTGTATGAATGTTGTGCTGACATTTGGATGATGTCTGTAGAAGGCTGACATTAAGATGATCCAAAATGACAAAGTCCCTCTACTCATTTTAGGGAAAAGCTCATTGATTAGGACATAGTAATGTTGAGCTCCACATTTGAACACATCTGATTGGATTAGAAATGGAATTTTATCTCACATCATTTATTCTTTATTCAGACTGAGTGGCTGCAGGTTGTCAGAGATCAGCTGTGCTTCTCTGGCCTCAGCTCTGAAGTCCAACCCCTCCCATCTGAGACATCTGGACCTGAGTGACAACGAGCTGCAGGATTCAGGAGTGAAGCTGCTGTGTGGTTTTCTGGAGAGTCCACACTGCAGACTGGAGACTCTGAGGTCAGTTCACTGACTCTCTGTTACTCTTGTAAATATGTGTCCAATTCCGATGGGGTTGGGCCTAGTAATGAAATGAAAATGACAGGGCCCTGTATTTTGGCCCTAAACCATTCAGTGTTTTATAAACCAACAACAGGATTTTAAACTCAGCTCTCTGACATCAAGGAAGTCGACCTCAGAACTGGACTGATGTGATCCACTTTGTTGGTCTTATTGAGGACTCGAGCAGCAGCGTTCTGAATCAGTTGTCGGATCAAAAAAAAATATTAATGCATGTATCTGCAGAATCTGCACATTTACCTTAAAAAGAAACAGCCTGAGTCGGAGCAGTGAAAAGCTTCCAGAAGTGAACACAATAACATTTTATCCATCATTTACTAAACTTCCATGTTCTGAGGGAGGATCAAGTGGTGGAATCTGTGGATTTGCCTGTAGCCTATATTACATTTACAATATATTTGGTCATCTTTAATCTGATGGGGACAAAACACAGGGGCCCACAAGTGAAGATGAAAAATATAAAGATTGAAAACTATATAGACACAGAGATTCGACTGTAAGCTCCCAATCTGACCCAGTAGTGATGTGTTTAGTGATTTGCACTTGAAAAGACGATGAGGGGAGGGAGGACTTCCGGTCGTCTGAAGGATGGCAGCGTAGGGAAAGGTCTCTCAACAAAAGTGAAAGGAATAGGCCCCAGAAGGTGAATTAACTCAAGCATTGCTCTATGATTTGAATATTGGGGAAGGGGGCGAGGATGTCGTCTAAACATAGGGGTAAAAAGTCGGTTCTGAATACTGATAAAACTAAGGAGGTGCAGAATCAATCTTGATCATGACTATGCACCAGGGATTTTGGCCAGACGGAGGGCACGGAGGGTCCTCAAGGGAAACAACATTAAATTCCAGACATTGTATCCAGCTCGGCTGAGAGTCTTTTTCGAGGAGGGGACAAAGGCTTATCATACAGTGGAGGAGGCAACATCAGTCCTGGCGGGCCGGGGGTTGCCGGTCAGTGTAATCCCACAAGCAGAATCCCTTTTGGAGAGGGTTCGGAGGTGGTCATGGCAGCCGGTGCGGGGACGACGCACAACTCGCACCAGCGGAGCAACAGGTTTCAAAGAGAAGCTGCAAGCTTTCAGATGAGAACAGTCTCGAAAAACAAACTGACTTAAAACAAAGACATTGTCTGAGAGTGACACGGCGAGTGAGATACAGATCGGCTTAAAAGTCAATATATGCAAATACGTAAGTAGGTGAAACGAGTTGAAATTTATCGAAATGGTCGAGTAACAGAAGAGGGAGGTTTTTATAGGTAGAGCTGCAGAGGAGGGCCCTCTAATCCAGTTAGGAAATAGGGGTTATCCCTCAGGGCGGAGACAGGTTAGTGAGATGTCTGCTCTAATTGAAGTCTTTAAAGGAGTCAAATGGTTTAATGTTCAAGTAATTCATTATTTTAGTTCTATTGCTTTGGTGTGTTTATTTGTTGTAAAGGGAAGCTTACTATTTGTCTGAGAGGGAAGAGTGACTGTTTTACTTACGACGGAACTAAATGCTGGGGAGACCAGTAAAAGTGATTTCTTTCAATGTTAACAGGGTTCTAAATCCAATTAAGAGAAGTAAAATTCTGTCAAGATAAAAAAAAAAGAGAAGGCACAAATAGCCTTTGTAATGGGAATTTCACGAGAACACTTTTAAAACACTGCTCCCGTGACTTATCACTGAGACCATTTGACCACCTGGGACAAAGGACACAAGAGGTGTGATGTTTGATGTATTATGTTAGGCCATCTGACCATCTGGGTATGGGATGCAAGAGGGGTAAGGTCCCTGTGAGTTCCTATTGTTTTAAGAGGTCAAGATACATTCACCAGTTGCTTCACACCTAGGGGGGTCTTTCACCACATTCTCTTGCATTGGGTGTCATTTGATCTTCAAAGTCCTTTTGTGAGATGTCTCTGACCCTGAGTCAGATAAAAAGCTGCATGTATGGAGACAAAGCAGCTCACTCTGATATACTCTTCTTGGGTGTGTCTCTGTGAGCTCCTTCTGCAGAAGACTTGGAATAAAACCACCAAAAGACAAGTGTTTTGCCTGAGCCTTTTATTAATAGAATCTCGTTGCTATAACACCTTCCTTCAAGAAACACATGAGTCAATCGGAGCATGCAAAGCTAAACAGGTTGGGTTTTAAGCATGTATTCTTTTCGTCATATAAATCAGGCCACAAAAGAGGAGTTGCTACTCTTATATTAAGCACACTGAATTATGAACATATATCGGAAATTAAAGATGATAGTGGTAGGTTTATCAAGATTACAGGGAAGATAGAGGGTAATGAACTAACATTATTAAATGTCTACGCCCCACCAGGGAGCGAATGTTTATTCTACAGACGCATTTTTGATTTAATGGTCAATTCCCAAGGAGTAGTACTTTGTGGAGGCAACTTTAATATTAGGTTGAACTTGCTAAACTCTTCACGACCGACTATCCAGAACAAAGTTGTGACCAGGAAAGTGAAATCGTTAATGAGAGAATTGGGCATCGCAGATGTGTGGAGGGAGCTGTATCCTACCAATAGAGATTATACATATTTTTCTTTCCCACACCCATTTTCCCACACTTTTTTTATGTTTAGCACAGACAGGTCTAAGATAAAAGATTGCAACATTGGGACAATTGACCTGTCGGACCATAGTCCGATTTCTATTTCTGTCATTAGAAAGTAAGGTGAGAAGGACCCTATGGAAACTAAACTCTAATATACTTAACGATATCATCAGTGATGCTATGGGACGCCTTGAAAGCCGTAATGCGAGGGAAAGTTATCTGGTTAACGGCATACTTGGAAAAACTTAAAGGGCGGAAATTTGTGTATATTCAGTGAAAATTACAACAGCTGCAACAGAAGGATAGTATGAGGATAAATCCTAATTTGAAACAGGAAGTAAGAAAACTGCAGAGTCAAACTGATGATTTATATTCACTAGAAATGCAGAAGAAATTTATTTTCCTGAAACAAAGAAATTATGAAGCAGGAGGCAAGTCGGCAAAAAATTTTACCATACAAATTACGTAAACAACAAATTAACAATACAATTTACAAAATTAAGAACCCTAAAACAAAAGAGGTCAAACATAGAATTGAGAAAATTCAGGAGAGCTTTGAAACATTTTATCGGGGGTTATATACTCAACCTCGGCTATCAGAGGAGTCAGATATTGATATTTTTTTGACTTCTTTAGAATTACCTACACTCACAAGGACACAGAACGAAAACTTGATACGACCTGTTTCTCTTGCGGAAGTGAACTTGGCCATCTCCAAATTGAAGAGCGGCAAATCCCCAGGTTCGGACAGTTTTACACCAGAGTGGTTTGGTGGCCTTCACGTTTTCTGTCATACAGAAAGGGGAGGTTCCACCTTCTTGGAGGGATTCAATAATTTCAGTTATCCCCAAGGAGGACAAAGGACAGGGTAGAGTATGGTAAGTATCGACCGGTCAGTGTCCTCAATTTAGATTACAAATTGTTTACAACTATTTTGGCTCGCAGACTGGAAAAAGTCTTGCCCAGCCTAATCCATCTGGACCAGACGGGATTTATCCGATAGACAAACACTGGATAACATTAGGCATACCCTACATATACTAGACCAGGTATCTAGGAATAAAACAAAGTCATTGATAGTGGGTCTGGATGCAGAGAAAGCTTTCGATTCGGTTAGATGGGTATTTTTGTATAAGGTTTTGGAGAAATTTGGATTCCACACTAAATTCATTAGGGTAATAAAGACGATATATGACAAGCCAACAGCTCGGATAAAGATTAACGGCGACCTTTCCGATTCCTTTGTGCTGGAGAGGGGTACCAGAAAGGGCTGCCCGATCTCCGCTCTACTTTTTGCCTTATTTATTGAACCTTTGGGTGAACTGATTAGGCAGAATAGGGCAGTCAAAGGCATCAAGGTGGCAGGGATTGAACAGAAGGTAGCCCTGTTTGCAGATGACATCCTGGTTTATCAGGAGGAACCAGAAGACTCATTTGAGGGGTTGATGACACTGCTGGCAGGCTTTGGCAAACTGTTAAGCTATAAGCTCAATGTATCAAAAACTCAGGTCATGACTCCAAACTTTGAGGCCCCAAGGAGCCTACAGGACAAATACAATCTTAAGTGGGAAACAGATTCACTAAAATATTTAGGGATAACACTGACAAAAGATCTATCACAATTATTTCAGGCAAATTATGGTCGATTGTCCTTAAAGATAAAATCAGAGTTACATAGATGGAATCTTATCCTATTTTTTGGCCTGAATTCTAGGATAAGCGCAATCAAGATGAACATTATCCCTTGGCTATTATACATTTTTAGAACTCTCCCAGTTGAGGTAAACGACGCACAATTTAGGGAATGGGATAAATGGATCTCACAGTTTATCTGGCAGGGGAAGAAACCGAGACTCCGATTTAATATTTTGCAATTAGGAAAGGAAAGGGGAGGTATCGCACTGCCTCGCTTAAATTATTTTTATGCTTCACAATTAACTCCTCTGTTGTACTGGGGAAATAATGAGTACAAATCTAGATGGAAGGAACTGGAATTTGAAACGGCGGCTAAGTTTCCCTTGCAAGCGGCAATTGCAGATAGAGGACTGTTAGCCCAGGTTGAAGTGTTAAACAACTGTTGGATAAATTCCACATTAAAAATATGGCATAAGGTTGTTAAATTATGTGGAATCAACAATAAGCTGAAACAGTTCAGATGGTGTGCCTACGACACAGAATTCATTCCTAACAGGGGTGATAAGAAATTTGATTCTTGGACAAAGAAAGGACTTAGAACTTACCTCTCATTTACACATAAAAATGTGCTGCAAAGTCTTCAGTCCCTACAGGGAAAACACGGTCTGGATCAAACTGACTTTTTTAGATACCCTCAGGTAAGGCATTATTACAACCTGAAGTGCAAACCTACGGATCTCTCCATAGCAGAGTCTGAGTTCTCAAAAATCTTACAGTCAGCCTTGAAGTCAATGCCAAAGTCCATCTCTAGAATGTATGAAGCTATTTTATATGCCAAAAATGAGAACACCTTGTACATTTAAAGAAAGTGGGAAAGGGAGGCAGGATTGGAGATAATGGAGGAGGCTTGGGGTGAGATTTGTAGCTTTCAGTGGTCATCGACTAACTCCATGGAGTGGAGAGAACATTGCTGGAAGAACATCATAAGATTTGTCAAAACTCCACATCAAGAGGGATACAGAAATACAGGTTTGATGTGCTGGAGACAATGTGGCTCGTCTGTAGCAAATCATTATCACATATTCTGGGACTGCCCCAAACTGAGCTTGTATTGGAATGGCATTCAGTTAGCAGGCAACATTCAAAGCTCAGATACCTGAACTGAAAGTCTCTTTATTTAGAACAACGTTACTCACTAGAAGGTGGCTAAGTCCAGAACCTCCTATTCAATTTTTTCTATTCAATTCAATTTTATTTATATAGCACCAAATCACAACAACAGTTATCTCACAGCGCTTTTCATAAAGAGCAGGTCTAGACCATACTCTGAAGTTATTTACAGAAGCCCAACAATTCCCACCAAGAGCAACCACTAGGCGACACAGGCAAGGAAAAACTTCCTTTAAGAGGCAGAAACCTCGAGCAGAACCATGGCTCAGGGTGGGGGGGGCATCTGCCTCAACCGGTTGGGGGAGAGAGAGAGAGAGAGAGAGAGCAAGAGAAAGACAAGAGAGAGAGAGCAAGAGAGAGAGCGCAGGGGGAGGCAGCCTACACAGTATACACACAGAGGTACAGACAGTAAAGGTAATGTTGCTATAGACTGAATGAAAAATGGTACAGATATTTATAGTAATGTTAATGATAATAGCATAACAGTAATAATAGCATTAGGACTGGTAACACCAGTTGCAACTGTAGCAGAGGGCGTCGAGCAGGAACACGGGGCGGCAGGAGACTCCCAACCACAGATCCAGACTCCACAGCTCCAGAGCCAGGAACACCCGCGAGGAAGCTGACAGGAGGAGGAAGCACACGCACCACGGAAAGGGAAGAAGTCGAAGTTAGTAACATGCATTAATGGGATGAGGTTGCACTCACAGAGAAAGAGAGAAGAGGAGAGAGGAGCTCGGTGCATCATGGGAAATCCCCCGGCAGTCTAGGCCTATAGCAGCATAATTAAGGGATGGTTCAGGACTCACCCGAGCCAGCCCTAACTATAAGCTCAATCAAAAAGGAAAGTCTTAAGCCTACTCTTAAATGTAGAGATGGTGTCTGCCTCCCGAACCCAAACTGGAACCTGGTTCCACAGGAGAGGAGCTTGATAGCTGAACGCTCTGGCTCGCATTCTACTTTTGGAGACTCTAGGAACCACAAGTAACCCTGCATTCTGGGAGCGCAGTGCTCTGGTGGGGTAGTAAGGTACTATGAGCTCTTTAAGATAAGATGGTGCCTGACCATTAAGAGCTTTGTATGTGAGAAGAAGGATTTTAAAATCAATTCTGTATTTTACAGGAAGCCAATGCAGAGAAGCTAAGACAGGAGAGATATGATCTCTTTTACTGGTTCCTGTCAGAACACGTGCTGCAGCATTCTGGATCAGCTGAAGAGTCTTGATGGACTTTTTCCAAGAGCCTGATAATTGCAGTACTCCAGTCTAGAAGTAACAAATGCATGGACTAGTTTTTCTGCATCATTTTTAGACAGGATATTCCTGATTTTTGCAATATTAGGTGAAAAAAGGCGGTCCTTGAAATTTGCCTAATGTGAGAGTTAAACGACATGTCCTGGTCAAAGATAACTCCAAGATTTCTCACAGTGGTGCTGGAGGCCAGGGCGATGCCATCCACGGTGCTACATTAGATAATTGGTATGGAATAGTTTTCGAAATATTTAAAATGGAAAAGTTGACCTATTCTGTACGTATTCAAAGGTTCATGTTCTACCAAATTTGGAGTAAATGGGTTGAATTTATAACCCCAATGCGAGCAGACTTTGTATGACTTTACTGATGCTTAGTGTCACATCCCTCCCTTTGATGTGGACATTTCAAATATAAGCACCCGAAGTTCTACAGTACATAGTTGACTGTTACTGAATGCAAGATGGTCTTATGTGAGATGAAAAATCATATAATTGCATTATATATATATATATATATATATATATATATATATATATATATATAAAAAAATCCCTCTCTCACCCCTTAGCGGGTGGTGTATGTGTCATCCTCAAGCTCGGGTCCTCTACCAGAGGCCTGGGAGTTTGAGGGTTCTGCTGCAGTATCTTAGCTGTTCCTAGGACTGCACTCTTCTGGACAGAGACCTCTGATGTTTTGCCTGGAATCTGCTGTAGCCACTCTCCCAGTTTGGGGTCACAGCCCCCAGTGCTCCGATTACCACTGGCACCACTGTTGCTCTTACTTTCCACATCTTTTCTAGCTCCTCTTTCAGCCCTTGGTATTTCTCAAGCTTCGTGTTCCTTCTTCCTGATGTTGCTGTAGCTTGGTATTGCCACATCTATCACTACTGCCTTCTTCTGCTGTTTGTCGATCAACCACGATGTCTGGTTGGTTAGCCATCACCAGTTTGTCAGTCTGGATCTTGAAGTCCCACAGGATCTTAGCTTCGGTCATTCTCAACTACCTTAGGAGGTGTCTTCCATTTTGACCTTGGGACTTCCAGCCCGTACTTCGTGGCAGATGTTCCTGTACACTATGACAGCTACCTGGTTATGGCGTTCCATGTACAGCGCTTCCTGCCTGCATCTTACACCCTGCTGTTATGTGCTGCACTGTCTCAGGGGCATCCTTGCACAGTCTGCACCTGGGGTCCTGCCTGGTGTGGTAGACCCCAGCCTCTATTGATCTTGTACTGAGTGCCTGTTCTTGTGCCGCCATGATTAGTGCTTCTGTGCTGTCCTTCAGTCCAGCCTTTTCCAGCCACTGGTAGGATTTCTTGATGTCAGCCACTTCTTCTATTTGTCTGTGGTACGCGCCGTGTAGCGGCTTGTCCCTCCATGACGGTCCTTCATCTTCCTTGTCCTCACCTTCGGGTTTCTGCTGCCTGAGGTATTCACTAAGCCCTTCATCTTTGGGGGCCATCTTCCTGATGTACTCCTGGATCTTCGTTGTTTCATCCTGGACAGTGGTCTTGACACTCACTAGCCCTCGGCCTCCCTCGCTACGCTTGGTGTACAGTCTCAGGGTGCTGGATTTGGGGTGAAACCCTCCGTGCATTGTGAGGAGCTTTCTTGTCTTGATGTCAGTAGCCTCTATCTCCTCCTTTGGCCAGTTTATTATACCAGCGGGGTATCTGATGACTGGCAGGCGTATGTGTTGATGGCTCGGATCTTGTTTTTCCCATTCAGCTGGCTTTTCAGGACCTGCCTCACTCTTTGTAGGTATTTGGCTGTGGCGGTCTTCCTTGCTGCCTCCTCATGGTTACCATTAGCCTGTGGCACCCCAAGGTATTTGTAGCTGTCCTGAACATCTGCGATGTGGCCTTCTGGTAGTTCAACCCCTCGGTTCTGATCATCTTCCCTCTTTTCGATACCATGCGACCACACTTGTCCAGTCGAGCGACATTCCAATGTCGTTGCTGTAGATCCTGGTAGTGTGGATCAGTGAGTCGATGTCTCGCTCATTTCTGGCATACAGCTTGATGTCATCCATGTAGAGGAGGTGACTGATGATTGTTCCGCCGAATCGGGTATCCAGTAGCCAGTCTTTGTGATGATCTGGCTGAGGGGGTTCAGACCTATGCAGAACAGCAGCGGGGATAGTGCATCTCCTTGGTATATGCCGCACTTGATGGTGACTTGTGCAATTGGCTTTGAGTCGGCTTCCAGACTTGTTTTCCACAGCTTCATTGAGTTCTTGATGAAGGCTGTTAGTGTCCTGTTGATCTTGTACATCTCCAAGCATTCCAGTATCCATGTGTGTGGCATTGAGTGCGTAGGCTTTCTTGTAGTCAATCCAGGCAGTGCACAGATTGGTCTGTCTGGTCTTGCAGTCTCGAGTGACTGCTCTATCCACCAGTAGCTGGTGCTTGGCTCCTCTGGTGTTACTGCCTATTCCCTTCTGGGCCCTGTGCATGTATTGAGCCATGTGCCTACTCATCTTAGCCGCTATGATGCCTGACAGGAGCTTCCATGTTGTGCAGAGGCAGGTTATTGGCCGGTAGTTGGATGGGATTGTTCCCTTCTGGGGATCCTTCATGATCAGGATTGTCCGTCCTTGGGTTAACCATTCTGGGTGGGTCCCATCCATCAGCAGTTGGTTCATTTGTACTGCCAGGCGTTCATGGAGTGCAGTTAGTTTCTTCAGCCAGTAGGTGTGGATCATGTCAGGGCCTGGTGCTGTCCAGCTCTTCATACCCGCCACTCTTTCTTGGATGTCTGCCGTTGTAATGGTTACTGGTTCTTGTTCTGGGAGATTGCTGTGATCTGTTCTTAGATCCACTAGCCACTGAGCATTGGTGTTGTGGGATGCCTCTTTCTCCCATATGTTCTTCCAGTACTGTTCAGTCTCAGCCCTGGGTGGATCTGATCTTGTGTTATTACCCTGCCACTGAGAGTACACTTTGGATGGTTCGGTGGAGAACATCTGGTTTATTCTCCTGGCTTCTGCTTCTCCCTTGTATCTCTTTAGGCGGGTGGCCAGGGCGGTGAGTCTTTGTTTGGCAGTCTCTAGAGCCTCAGGTATCGACAGCTTGTTGTATTTCTTAGGTAACCCCTTCCTTACACCTTTCTGTAGCTCTGAGAGCTGACTAACCTCTCTTTGTGTTGCCTTGATCTTGGCCTCTAACCTTCTCCTCCATGGGGGGTAATGCTCTTTGTGGCTTGTGGTGTTCATCTTATAGCCAAGCATCTCTAGGATCACTGTTGCTGTGGCGTACATCAGCTCAGTGGATCTGATCTTGTGTTATTACCCTGCCACTGAGAGTACACTTTGGATGGTTCGGTGGAGAACATCCGGTTTATTCTCCTGGCTTCTGCTTCTCCCTTGTATCTCTTTAGGCGGGTGGCCAGGGCGGTGAGTCTTTGTTTGGCAGTCTCTAGAGCCTCAGGTATCGACAGCTTGTTGTATTTCTTAGGTAACCCCTTCCTTACACCTTTCTGTAGCTCTGAGAGCTGACTAACCTCTCTTCGTGTTGCCTTGATCTTGGCCTCTAACCTTCTCCTCCATGGAGGGTAATGCTCTTTGTGGCTTGTGGTGTTCATCTTATAGCCAAGCATCTCTAGGATCACTGTTGCTGTGGCGTACATCAGCTCATTGGTCTCGGTTATGGCTTTAGTAGGGATAGTATGTAGTGCTGCATTCACATCTTCTAGCAGACTTTCAGAGGGTACTTTGTCACTTAGCCTTGGCAGTCTTGGTCGTTGTACTAGGGGTCCAGTTTGGCTATGATCTTCATTCGTAGGTCAGCTGCCCTTATGTTGAGTTCTGTGCCGTAGGGGCTTATTGGGGCTTGGGACCCAATCTCTGAGTGTGGGGATGATGATGAAATCTCCCGCTGACCTGTCGTCCTGGCTCCCCTTGCCGTAGCATATTTGTTGTACCTCATCAATCTCTAGTTGTGATAGGAGCTGCCGTTATGGGATGTTAGAACACTGAGCTAGGAGTTGTTTCTTTGTCAGTGTTGATGATGGGTTTGAAGCATCCATATATCCCATAATCTCTGCATATAACCCCTCTCACTGGGGTTGCTTGTATAGTAGCATTGCATCAGATCCAAGTTTTCTGCTCTAGTCCATGTATGTCTTGTTCTTGTTCCAGTAGCCCATTTCTCATCAGGTTGCCCTGGTTCCCTAGCAACTGACGCGGACCTTGTTAACCCGGGCGACGTCCGAGCCGGTATGACTCTTGTATTTGCGGTTTCACTCGACGATCACCTGTACCGAAGTCAGTGGCCTTAACCACTCAGCTATCCAGGAGCTATATATATATATATATATTTGCTTTTTCCCCCTCTTCTTTGATTGTTTTTCTTAGTCACTGCAATCAGTCGATTTTTGTAACTCTCAGTGAGACTTCTTCACTCATCAGCAGGTATTTTGGCCCACTGTATTGATCTGTGTTGACATGAATAGGTGTATGAATGTTGTGCTGACATTTGGATGATGTCTGTAGAAGGCTGACATTATGATGATCCACAATAAAACAATGACAAAGTCCCTCTACTCAATTAGGGAAAAGCTCATTGATTAGGACATAGTAATGATGAGCTCTACATTTAAAACCTGAACACATCTGATTAGATTAGAAATGGATTTTTATCTCCATCATTTCTTTTTTATTCAGATTGAGTGGCTGCAGTTTGTCAGAGATCAGCTGTGCTTCTCTGGCCTCAGCTCTGAAGTCCAACCCCTCCCATCTGAGAGAGCTGGACCTGAGTAACAACAAGCTGCAGGATTCAGACATGAAGCTGCTGTCTGATCTGAAGGAAAGTCCACACTACAGACTGGAGACTCTGAGGTCAGTAGAGGGTTGAAGTCAGTCCATGCTGGTTTCAGCAGTATTGTACTAAACACAGTTAGTATGAAGCAGAGATCTAGTTTTTCCTGTAAACCTCCAACCTTCTCAGCGGCTGCTTTCCTCAGTGAAGCTGTGAGAGGAGAATGGTGACAGGCTTCAGGATTGGACAGAAAGACAGAGAGAGAGAGAGGACAGGCAGTGATCATGTGTTTGAGTTGATGTGAAGACGACTGTTGTTGTTGTTTTCATGTCTCCAGGAAATAAAGCTGGATTCCAGCTGACAGCATCACAAGATGTATAGAGACAGTGGTCCTCATTCATCAAACTGTCGGACCATCATCTCTGATCTCAAAGTGTTTGTTCTCTCATTTCAACACTAAACTACTGACTGAAGCCTGTAAATCACTGGCTCTTATTTCAGAGAACCATCATTACATTTAGTAACCATATGGTCTTTCTACAGACACAACCTCTGTTGAAGTCCAGTAAGCACAGCTGATGTTTAGCTTTTCAGTCTTTGTATGAACATTAACATTACTATAAATATCTGTACCATTTTTCATTCAGTCTATAGCAACATTACCTTTACTGTCTGTACCTCTATGTGTATACTGTGTAGGCTGCCTCCCTCTGCTCTCTCTCTCTCTCTCTCCCCCTCACCCCCAACCGGTCGAGGCAGATGCCCCCCCACCCTGAGCCATGGTTCTGCTCGAGGTTTCTGCCTCTTAAAGGAAGTTTTTCCTTGCCTGTGTCGCCTAGTGCTTGCTCTTGGTGGGAATTGTTGGGCTTCTGTAAATAACTTCAGAGTACGGTCTAGACCTGCTCTTTATGAGAAGCGCTGTGAGATAACTGTTGTTGTGATTTGGCGCTATATAAATAAAATTGAATTGAAATTGAATTGAACATGTAGGACCTTTAACATCATATATATATCTGTCCATGTGTCTTTAGTTTGGTCCAGATGTTTTTAGAACAGACTCCATATTTACAGATTTGTCCTGTAACATTTCCAAAGTAGCTGAAATCTTCAAATGTGACTGAGCGGCTGGTTTTTAACAGCAGTAAATCCATCATTACAGTGAGCAGTGAATATCTCTCTGTCTCTGCAGTCATGATGCGTTCAGGGACTCTCAGCACTTTATTTCCACTGTGGACTTGAGTGAAACCTGCAGAGTAAACAGAGCTGATGGCCAAAGTCTCTGCAGGTCTCAGTGTGTTCACTCCAATACGTTAACATGAGAGCTGAAAGGAAGCTGGCTACGCTACACAGCCGCTCCACTTCTGGTCTGAACAGGACTGAAGTCCCTGCTGGTCTTTATACTGGATGTGCTGCATCACTGACTGACAGCTGATGAAGGGAGTCTCTGTAAACTCTGATTTATGACTTCTGCTCTCCGTCTTCTTCTCTCATCAGCTGGAAGTGATCTCTGTCAGAGTGTGAGGGATCAGAAAGGTGGTGGTGTTGAGAGAGGATCAGCTGTGTCCTGATGATCCAGAGAGGTTGAAGCAGCAGCATCAGCTTGTGTGTGGAGAGGCTCTGACTGGGCCGTGTTACTGGGAGGTAGAGTGGAGAGGAGAGCTTCATCCAGCAGTGACTGACAGAGGAATCCCAACAGTGCTGCAGTCTGAACTGCTCTGAGATCAGCTCCACTGTCACACACAAAGTCAAGTCCACCATCATCCCTGTGTGTTCCTCTGGTGTATATCCACCAATATGAAAAAGTTAAATATCCTAATGTTTAAATATATTGTGCAGTATCTATAAGGATTAGTATGAAAATGTAACAAGAGAAATCATCTCTTTCTTTTTATCCTTTAAGGAGTCATCTCGTAAGATAATACTGCCTGAAGTAAAATTGCTAAACACATTGCTAAAGTCTAAACTTTATAAACTGATGTTGCTGCTTAGTTCAAAAGTTTGGGGTCAAATAGAAAATTCCTTGTTTTCAAAAGAAAAGCAAATGTCTTACAGTGTAGACATTGTTAATGTTGTTAAATGACTATTTGTTGCTGTAATCTGCTGATTTGTAAACGAATATCTACAGACGCCCGTTATCAGCATCATCAGCTCTGTACTCCAACGGCACATTGAGTTTGCTAATCCAAGTTTATCATTTTAATAGTCTGATTGATCATTAGAAAACTTTTTGGTAGCTCAGCTAAAACTGTTGTGCTGATAAAAGAAGCAATAAAACTGGCCTTCTTTTGACTATTAAAGTATCCGGAGCGTCTGATGTTGTGCGTTCCATTACAAGCTCAAGACAGCCGTAAAAAAAGAACTTTGTTCTGAAACTTGTCAGTCTGTTCTTGTTCTATGAAATGAAGCTTAGAGAAACTGCCAAGAAACTGAAGATCTGGTACAATGCTGTGTACTACTCCCTTCACAGAACAGCACAAACTGGCTCTAACCAGACCTGAAAGAGGAGTGGGAGCAACTGAGCAAGAGGACAAATACATTAGAGGGTCTAGTTTGAGAAACAGACGGTTCGCAGGTCCTCAGTCGGCAGCTTCATTAAATAGTACCCAGAAAATGCCACTCTCAACTAAGGCTGGGCGATATGGCCAAAAAGTCATATCCCGGTACTGTTAGGCAGAATTCCAATATAAAATATATATCTGTATTTTCTGTTAAGCGGGCTGGGTAGGGGGGAGGGGGGCAGTTTTAGCTGGCATGTTTTTACTACTTTTAGTAACTTAGCTTGTTTCTTATTTTAACCATTTATTTTTACCATTTTAATTATACTTCATTCTCCATCTTAACTATCACTCACTTATTGAATTCGCCTCCTTCAGTTCTCTTCCCACTCCGCTACAAACACGTCAGCATCCCCCCCCCCACTTCTTATGCGGTTTTTCCATTACCAGCACCAGCTCAACTCGCCTCGACTTGGCCGTCCTCAGTTTTCCATTGCAGATAGTACCCAGAGATAGAGCCACTCAATGTAGTGGATACCAGGATACCCAATCACAAAGGGATTGTCTGGTTCTTGATAGAAGTTGTAGTTTTTGGTTGTATAATTTACTGTTATTTTGCTTTTGCTCAGACCTTCTTTGCTTCTGTGTAACCTGAAGTTTATTAAAGACATGTCCTCTGGGTCTGTTGCTCAAAGGCACACAGAGAAAGTCTCCTGTCGTTTCCTCCTGAGCTCAGTAATTCCACACTGCTACACATTAGGACAGGGCCGATGCTCACACTGATTAAAAACTACTAACTGTTTAAAAGAAGTTCACAGCAGGCTGTCCACTCAGATCAGGGAGGGTTACGGAGACACCGGTGCACAGCATTTGGTACGAACATGGACCAGAGCCTTGCAACCAAAACTGTTCTGTTAGCAGGTCCCTGACCTGGGTGGGCACAGCGCTGCAGAGTATCATCACTGTAACTGCTCTGCTGCTGCTCCTTCTGCACAGCCTCTGCAGACACACTGAGACTCCTGTTTTCCTTTGCTCACATCTTGTTGGTCTCTGATGTTCCTCTGCTCAGCCTCTAATAATGACACTCAGCTGTCTCTCAGCCATCAGCAGCAGGAAGATGAGCGTTACATCTGCAGTTTGTGCTCTCACAGCGCAAACCTTCAGTCTTTATGTAAATCTTGTGGGGCTCGCTGACCTGCTGGGTTTCCTCTTTACAGTTAGCAGCTGTTTCACTCTTGAAACAAACCTCCAAAGCCTGTTTCCTCTGAAGAATTCAAAGGCATCAGCAGGATTTGTTCCAGCCAGCTCTCAGCTGGTGGAAGTGGCTGCTTCCTTTTCTCAGAGTATTTACAGTGGTGCTTCGAGGTGCACTGGTTCACACTGATGCAGGTTGTTCAATGAAGTCACTCAGAAACAGTCAACTGACAGGAAGAAAGGAAACAGCCTCTCAGACTGTTTCTCACAGAGCAGACAGGAGTTTCAGTCTCAGCTGTCTTCATGTGTCACATTCAGCAGATTCATCCTGTAGATCTGAACCTCCTGCTGTCCTTTCACACCGGAGCTGCTGTGTACGGTGGCCTGGGGCGCCACCTACAGGGTGGAGGCGGCACTCGGTGGGGAAAGTTCAAATACAAGACTTTTAAGCATATTTCAACAATCTGACACAGTGTTGATGTATTAAATTACTGCAAAGCCGTAACAGGAGCTCGGGCTTCATCACCCTGCACACAGACATTAGAAAGATCCCAGAGAGTCAGAATCTGAAGCATTTTTTGTTTGAACAGTTAGAAAGTAGTTTCACATGTTGCTCAACATCCTCCTGGAAAACACCTACAGAAGCTTTTTTAGCCTTTTAAGGAAATGTTTTTATCTAGTCTGTCCACGGAAACACAAAACTCAGGCAGCAGGTGGCTTTTTAAAATCTAAAACATACCAGAATATAATTCAGCAGATGCTTTCAAGCATTCTGTATTTTTTTCTTTCATGGTTCAGTCTTCCCTCCTCGTCGTGTCTTTGTTTGGGGAAGCTCCTCTTTAAATGTGCCACCTTTTCACCTCGAGGATCAACTGATTCATTTTAATTCCATCAGAAATTCCTGGACTGAATGTTCAAAACTTTTTGCATCCGTCCCACATATCTGTGTAATCTGATATCTCCAGGAAGAGTTTTATGAAAATGACGTCATCATTTAATCACACAATTCACAGCATTTTTCAAAACCTCCCCACTTTATAATCTGCTGTTCATCACCTGCTGATATGATACAATCCCAGACAGACAGACACTGAACCCGTTTAGGAAAGTAAGATGAGACCTGTGCAAAACGAAACTAACTGAAAACACTTCACCACAGATCCTCACGTTAACTTCAGCAGCTCTGAGCAGCTCTGATTCCCACCAGAACAAGGCTGTGCTTCAGATTACACATTTTTATATTGCAAAACTCTCCCAGCTACGTTAGCCGATCACAAACTGTCTGCTGCTCACTGCGCGAGACCGGGTTCGCTTGATTCCTGTCAGCCCGCCGGTGTCGCATCAGCTGGGTGGAGTATAATCACGCAGAGTCCACACTTTCAGTTTTAGACATTAGTTTTTCCAATTGATCTGATGGCGTGACGGTGAGTGAAAAGCGTCAATTGCGTGAGTCTCTCGCTCAGTGCGTGAGAGTTGGCAGCTCTCATATCTCCCATATGAATGTGAGCTTCCTTCCTGTTTGCACTTTGAGCTGCTCGTGTTGCAGCTTCTTCTCTCATCTAAAGGTTTGGATCTTTTCCTTCTCTCTTTCCCTCCTCGCTCCTCTCCACCGGACGAACTCCTGAGCTTTTATCTGTCCGTGTTTGTCTCTCAAACTGTCGCGCGTTTAAATTTAAATAAGACTTTGCATCATCCATACCTGTCAAGTATCCCGTTTTGGCCGGGAAATTCCCGTATTTTACCCTTCTTTCCCGCCGTCCTCCCGTATTAGTATTTTCCCGTAAATCTCCCGTATTTTAACCTGCGTTATTAAATACCCATAATACCCATGCAGCGCTGCGCAGGGCTGACTTAAGGTGATGCATGCTGAACTTATGGCGCGTTCGAGACTGCTCGTAACTGGGAAATTTCCCAGTTGAAACTTCCGACTTCCGACATCAAAGCGTTCCAGGTGCATGGTGGTGCATGACGCCGAAAGTGAACGAAAATCATGGGTGACCATGACAAAGTGAACACACAGTTGCACCCTCAGCAGTGCTTTAGGTGTTAATTAAAAGGATTGCAGTTTAACTGCAACAACTGAAATAAATAGTCCATACGTTACTAGTTATGTGTACCCCAAGTTGGTAGCCCTGAAGTAAGTCTATGTTGTCCGTTACACTTCCTAATGTTTTGGCATTTTTAACAATAACTTTTATGCAGAAAAGATGACTTTATGAGATTCTTTACTGTAGCCAGCTACCGTATGTGTAAAACATATTTCTACATCAATATACATGCAGAACAAGTTTTACTGCATGATCGTATTTATTATTTTAATTCAAATACACGTTTTGTTGCCGTTTAGTTTATGGTTTACCATTCACAAAGTGTGCTTCCATGAGGCTGACATTGTTTTCTGGCGTCATTCAGCTGCTACTTCATTGAAGTCGAGGTACAAATTCTTTCTCCGAGTTCACAAGTAGGAAATCCGACTTCAAGTGGCGTTCGGGTACTTTTCCTAGTTGGAGGTCGGAAATATCCCAGTTCCGAGTCGCCGGGAACGCAGCATTAAAATAAGGTATGTTGGTGCGACGGAAGTTAGCGAAGCTGTGCAGTGAGTAAACCTCACTCCCCAACCCATTAAGAGACGCACTGGCGACCGACGCTAGCACCAATAAATTTTAGCCTCCTTGTCAGTGTGTCCGCCTCCCGTACACGAGGTCGCCGGTTCGAGTCAGGACCGTGCAGTAACCTACGTACTCGGGGTCAGCCGGTTACACTGGTTAGAAGCTTAAAAGAAAAGTTATGTGAAATTGAAAGAAAAACTTTAAAAGAAAAGCAATATGAAATGAAAAGAATGTGTGGAATGAAAATAAAATGTAAATGTAAAGACAAGCAAAGTTAAATGAACAGAAAATATTCAAATAAGCATTTAAATAAATGCTCTTCATATATAGTCTTTTGTGTTTTCTTTTAGGCTGTAACACTCAAAATGTAAGGGATACTGGAGCTTGGTTGGGGTGGTGGGACTGCTCACGGTGGGCGCCGGAAAATTTCCCTTATTTTCAAATCCAAAACTTGACAGGTATGGCATCATCACGTTTACGCAACGGGTCCGAGAATTTCGTCACGAAGGTTTTCGATTTCTCCCCGGTTTTTGCAGCACAGTAGCATCGTAGCACTTTCAACAGGTCAGATAGGCTCATATTTAGGCGGAGAGGATGAGAGAGAGGATGAGGACACACAGAGACTGAGGGCCTTTCTGAAACTGCTCGCTCCTCCATCTTCCTGCTTCCAGTCCGTTTGTGCTTCATGCGGAGGGTCCGCCACACTGATGGCATCAGAAACCACCTAGGAGCGGTAGCGGGTTATTAAACCTTCACATGCAGAGTCAGCACCGATTCTTGAAGGTGTGTTACACCCTTTGCTGCACGGTGTGAGTTCCGTCTGACTTCACTGGTTAACATGAAGGATTTTTAAATTCCGAAACTGGGATTGGCTCCAGCCCCCCGCGACCCTGTAGGCAGGATAAGCTGCTGACGATGAATGAATGGAAACTACACTTTCATATCACCAATCACAGGTTAACAACGCAGCCCAAAGGTTATACTGTGTTTAATAAAAAATGCTCTCGTCTGATAAACAATACAACTGTTGTTTTATTGTTGTTTTATTATCTTATACAAAAATCTTCAGCCAAAACCAAATAGCCGACAGTAAACTAAAGAATAATAGAACTTGAAACCACTAGATACACAGGGGCTCAGTAACAAGCAACAAAGGCATTAAAGAAAAACAGTTAAATCATTATACTTACATACTTAACTGTTTTAAATTCTTCAGACTATAATGCTTCAATATAATGTAGAATATTGAAATGTTGGATTTGTGAATGTAATATTTTTCATATCAGATAAAGAGGTTCAGATATAAAGGCTTTTCTTGACAATGAATATCAATCTTTTCATAAAAGAATATTTATTTTTCGTAAATAAGCGAAGAACGTGTTCGTTTCAAAACTCAGCTTTTAAACTCAAACAGAGTGGAGTAGATGGGCCTGAGAGGACTGATGAGAAATAATGTGACTCTCCCAGCAGGCTGTTGTGTTTGCTCTGCTATGGATCAGTGTGAGGACAGAGAGGACGGAGTCTCTCCCTCTAAAAACACTCTGTGTGGGGAACAGGACACAAGGACCAGAGCTCAGAGGTGAGACGAGGATCTCTGACTGGCCATGACTCTTCTCCAGGTCACAAAGTCTTTGATTCTGGATCTGAAACAAACACATTTATCTGAGCTAAAGTTTCTTATTGTCCAGCCCTCAAACATTTACAATTAAACATCATTTCACAAAGTCTTTGATGCAGAGCTTTTCTAAATATGTGAGCTTTAACGAATTTCTTTCAATCAGGATCCATCAGAGACCAGATTGTCCTGGACCTGGACTCAGCTGTGTGTCCATGAAGAGTGATGCATCAATGGAGCCTCCTCTTGCTTTTAGACAATCTGCTGGTGGAAGGTAAGAATTTAAAGTGGACATGAAAAGTTTTCACATGAAAATGATGAAAGAGAACCATGAGAGTAGTTCAAACCCTGACTTCATTCTCACCTCCACACAGATGACCAATAGTGAGGGGGGGGTGATGTCAGAGTGTTGGTCTTAACTTAAATGATCGGACACAGACCCCCTAATTTTAGTAATAATATTATTATTAATAATTATATCATTTGCTCTGTGTTACTTTTTTCTTTTGCGCCCTACTCTGCCTACACCGCCTATGTCGCCCACTTCACAGGCCGACTCTGACCTTTACCTTGTGTCTGTCTCTGTGTGGACAGACACAATGTGAGCTAACTCTTCATGATTCCTCCACAGAGTCCACCAGGAGAGCTCAGAGGTTCCCAGTGGTCAGTCTGCCCAGCAGCATCAAACACACCTGGACTCCATATTTATGGTCTGTACATGTACAACAACTACTTTTCCATCTATTCTGTTCACAATAATCTCCACGCTGCACTTTTTAGACCAGTGGATTGTCAGTCTGTCCAACATGGATCTGATGTTTGGTTCATGATTTGACTTTGATTGTGTCCTTCATATAATATTCTGTTCCAGCTGCTGGAGGACAACATTGTCACTTTTGTGAAGAACGAGCTGAAGAAGATCCAGAAGGGTCTGAGTTCAGATTACCCAGAATGCTTAGAGAGTCAGAGGGAGGATGAGGAGGTGTTGGACCGTGAGGAGGAAGAGCAGAGGAGGAGCAGCAGAAAGGCATTTCTGAAGATCACACTGCACTTCCTGAGGAGAATGAAGCAGGAGGAGCTGGCTGAGCGTCTGCAGAGCAGTAAGAGGATTTCTCTAAAGATTTAAAATGTTGGCTAAATAGGACATTTACTGAGGTCTCAAGAAATTGACTAAAATATGTATACTGTATCGCAGGAAAAAGGAATAACCTGGATTTCTGTATAAATTGGTCATATGATCTGATCTTCATCTAAATCAGAACAATACACAAACACAGTCTGCTTAAACTAATACCACACAAACAATGTTTTTTTATGTTTTTAGTGAACACACTGTGTACACTGAACATTCACAGTGCAGGGTGGGAAATGTATGTGATCCCCTAAGCTAATGACTTCTCCAAAAGCTGATCCAGGTGTCAGCCAACCTGGAGTCCGATCAATGAGATGAGATTGGAGGTGTTGATTAAAGCTGACCTGCTCTATAAAAACACAAACCAATTTTAATTTTGCTATTCTCAAGAAGCATTGCCTGATGTGAACAATGCCTCGAACAAAAGCACTTTCAGAAGTCCTAAGTTTAGAATTGCTGACTTGCATGAAACTGAAAATGGTTACAAAAGTATCTCTAAAGCTGATGATAGACGCGGCAACTTTTTGAGCAATGTTGCTAGTGGCAAGTCCGACTATGTTTTACATGGTTAGCGGCAGTGCAGGGCGGGTGGCGGAGTGGTGGGGGAAGGGGATTACGGTAGTCATTATTGCTTAAGCAGAGGGCGTTGCAATAGTCGAGGTGAGAGATAACCATGGCCTGTACCAGAAGCTGGGTGGCGTACTGAGTGAGGTAGGGCCTGATGTTCCTTATGTTGTATAGAGAAAATCGGCATGACCGAGAGACAGCAGCAACATGGTCTGAAAAGGACAGTTGGTCATCAATCATGACACATGACATGTCAAGTTTCTCACCACCTTGGTTGGAGTGATGGTTGAGGAGTCAATTTGTAGTTCGATGTTATGGTGAATAGATTGCTTGGCTGGAATGATCAAGAGTTCAGTCTTGGAGAGGTTTAGTTGAAGGTGGCAGGCCATCATCCACATAGATATGTCCGAGAGACAGTCTGTGATCCGTGCTGAGAGGGTGGGGTCGCCTGGCGGGAAGGATAGGTAGAGTTGCGTATCGTCAGTGGAACGTGCTGACGTACTGCGGTAAGCGTGTTGACTCATTTCCGTTTCCGGTGCTTGTGTGTTGGTAGCCTGTTTGCTGCTCTCGCTAAATACCAGATAAAATTGTTAGATTATCATTACAGCGGCCAATTGTCCGCTAAACACTTATTCTTACAGTAAGTTTGCCTAAGCACTCACAGTTCTTTCCATCTTTAGTGACTGCTGTTCAATCTCATTGTTTTCAAAAGTTGCTAGCGAACGCTACCGTACTTTAGCTTAGCCTTTAGCGACTTTAGCTTAGCAGCTAACGATGGCTTCTCCTTCGCCCTCTCTCTCTCCTGCTTTTTCCTGCTCGGTGTGTCAGATGTTCAGTTACTCCTCTGCCTCCTTTAGCGGTAATGGTACGTGTAACAAGTGTAATTTATTTGTAGACATGGAGGCGAGGCTCAGTGAGTTAGAAGTCCGGCTCCGCACCTTGGTAGATCAGCCTACTGTAGCTAGCCAGTCCCCGGTAGTCGGTCGCGGACCGCCTGAGTTAGCCTCTGGTAGCCGTTCCCGGCATTTCCTGAGCAGCCAGGAAAGGGTGGCTGGGTGACTGTCCGAAGGAGGAATAGTCGTAAGCATTCAAAGCCCTCAGGACACCACCATTCGCTTCCCGTTTCTAACTCTGATAATTGGCAGCTCCATTTTGCGAAACGTGAAGTTAGCGAAACCAGCGACCATAGTCAAATGCATCCCTGGGCCCAGAGCGGGCGACATCGAGTCCTATTTGAAACTGCTGGCTAAGGATAAACGTAAATACAGTAAGATTGTTATTCACGTCGGGCGTAATGACTCCGGTTACGCCAATCGGAGGTCACTAAGATTAATGTTGAGTCGGTGTGTTCATACGCAAAAAACAATGTCGGACACCGTAGTTTTCTCTGGACCCCTGCCCAATCTGACCAGTGATGACATGTATAGCCGCATGTCGTCATTCCGCCGCTGGTTATCGAGGGTGGTGTCCAGCCAACGATGTGGGCTTTGTAGATCATTGGCAGACTTTCTGGGGAAGACCTGGTCTGATTCGAGAGACGGCATCCATCCCTCTTGGGAAGGAGCAGCTCTCATTTCTAGAAATCTGGCCAACTTTATTAGCGGACCAAATCCATGACAACCCAGAGTTGAGACCAGGAGGCAGAGTCGCAGTCTAACACACTTCTCTGCCCTTCTAATTCAGCAGTTACCCACCCAAAACCCTACGCAGAGTCGCAGTTTAACACACTTCTCTGCTCCTCCGTTCCAGGAGTTACTTAGTGAAAACCCTATAGTGACGGTGTCTGTCCCCCGACCATTGAAATTATTTAAATCAAAGGTAAACAGAAGAGGAGCTGTGCATAAAAAACCTCATAAAAATTAAAACCACAGAAGCAATAGTGCAAACGAATAGGAGAGTAAAATGTGGACTCTTAAACATCAGATCTCTCTCTTCTAAAGGTGTACTAGTAAATGAACTAATATCAGATTATGAAATTGATTTATTCTGTCTTACTGAAACCTGGCTGGGTGATGGAGAATATGTGAGCCTAAATGAATCCACCCCTCCCAGTCATATGAATACTCACATTCCTCGGAAGCACAGGCCGAGGAGGTGGAGTTACAGCTATCTTTGACTCTAGCCTAGTAATCAGCTCTAAACCTAAACTAAATTATAACTCATTTGAAAGCCTTGTTCTGAGTCTTTCACACCCAAGCTGGAAATCACTGCAACCAATTCTATTGGTTCTACTAAATTCTATCTGAATTTGCAGAGTTTTTGTCAACTTTAGTCCTTAAAACGGACAAAGTTATTATTGTAGGGGATTTTAATATTCATGTGGATGTTGAGAATGACAGTTTTAGTACTGCGTTTATCTCTCTATTAGATTCAATTGGCTTCTCTCAGAGTGTTCATGAACCGACTCACTGTTTTAAACACACCCTCGACCTTGTTCTGGTATATGGTATTGAAATTGAACATTTAATAGTGTTCCCACAGAATCCCTCTTTATCTGACCACTGTTTGATAACTTTTGAGCTTGTACTGCTGAACTATCCTCCATTGGGCAAATATTTCTATGCAAGATGTCTGTCTGATAGTGCTACAGCTAAATTTAAGGATGCGATCCCATCGGCTCTAAATTCACTATCAGGTATCAAATTAACAGAGGACTCTTACGCGAATTTCAGTCCCTCCCAAGTCGATCATCTTGTTGATAGTGCTGCTCGCTGCGAACAACACTTGACTTTGTAGCCCCTCTACAAAAGAAAATACTAAAACAAAGACGGTTAGCTCCATGGTATAATACTGAAACCGCAAATTAAAGTAAATATCACAGAAACTCGAGGGGAATTGGCGTTCCACCAAACTGGAAAATTGTCGTTTAATTTGGCAAGATAGTCTTAAAACTTATAGGAAGGCCCTCCGTAATGCCAAAGCAGCGGTACTACTCGTCATTAATAGAGGAAAACAGGAACAACCCCAGGTTTCTTTTCAGCACTGTAGCCAGGCTGACAGAAAGTCACAGCTCTATTGAGCAAAGTATTCCCATAGCTCTCAGTAGTTACGACTTCATGAGCTTCTTTAATGATAAAATTCTAGCTATTAGAAACAAAATCCACCAAGACCTGCCTTCAAATGGCACCGACTTAACTCAATACTCAGGAACTTTAGAAACAGCTGTAAAACCAGTTATATGTTTAGACTGCTTTGCTTCCCTCAATCTTTATCAACTAACTTCAATAATTTCTTCATCTAAACCATCTACCTGCCTCTTAGACCCCATCCCGACTAGGCTGCTTAAAGAAGTTTTGCCCTTGGTTGGAACTTCTCTGCTGGATGTGATCAATTTGTCTTTATCAACAGGCTACGTGCCACAGTACTTTAAAGTAGCTGTAATTAAACCTCTTCTGAAAAAGCCCAACCTGGATCCAGACGTTTTAGCCAGCTATAGACCTGTATCTAACCTTCCATTTCTCTCTAAGGTCCTGGAGAAAGCAGTCGCCAAACAGCTGTGTGACTTTCTACATAGCGATAGTTTATTTGAGGATTTTCAGTCAGGATTTCGAGCTCATCATAGCACAGAGACAGCACTGGTGAAAATTACTAATGACCTCCTAACTGCATCAGACAAAGGACTTGTCTCTGTATTGGTTTTACTAGATCTTAGTGCTGCATTTGATACCGTTGACCATCAGATCCTATTACAGAGAATGGAACATTTCATTGGCATTAAAGGAACCGCTCTAAGCTGGTTTAAGTCCTATTTATCAGATCGTTGTATACCACAGTTGTATAACGTTACTCACAACCAAACGTATTTACTATGTACTCCCATTCAAAGTAGAGATGAAGTTGGATGCTTCAGAAACGGACCGCAGCCACATCCTCTCTCCGTTCTGGAGAGTGATGCGCAGCTTCGCAGGGAGGAGGAGGGAGGGTCGGAGACCTCGCTGATAGAGCTCAGCCATAACCCCCTTGTATTCAGCCCGCTGCTTCAAAACCTCCGAGCTGTAATCTTCGTAAAACCGGAGCTTGTGGCCATGGTATTCCAGCTCGCCTTGTTTACGTGCCTCTCTCATTATCAAGTCTTTAATCTGGTAACAGTGAAAGCGAATGATGACGGGACGCGTGCGGTCTCTCACGCGGGCCAGGTTTGGGTGCCAAAGTGCGATGGGCTCTGTCCAGCTCCGGGGGAGAAGGGAGAACCTGATCACCAAAAACCTCGATGAGAAGCTGAGAGAAAAAGGCGGTGGCGCGTGCGCCCTCAACTGACTCTGGTAGGCCCACAATACGAACGTTCTGTCTCCGACTTCTCCCTTCCAAATCCGATAGTTTAGACTTCAGCGACTTGTTGTCTTCCTGCAGTAAGGAGCACGTAGCCTCAAGATTCTCCAGGCGTCCGCAGACAACTTCTGCGTTGGACTCAAGATCGGTTGTCCCTGTCCTGAGACCACAGCCTGGATCTTGTCTAGCTTAGTGTCCATGCTTGCGAACGATGACTTGAACTCGGCGGCTATGGCTGCTCTGTGCTGCTCAAGCAAAGTCGAGATGGATGTAGCCGATGGGCTAACGTTAGCGTCACTGCTAACACTGTCCGAGGACGTCTCTGACTCTGCCAAGTCACTTTTTGCATTTTCATGGGTCTGGACATTATTCAGGACGTAGTGTTGGTGCTGTCGGCAATATATGTACAGCTAATTGATGAAAGTAGGGTTTAAACAGGAAAGACAGAAAAAGTTAGTGAGAGCTAGAAAACGAACGCGCCTACTCCATGCTTGGTAACCCGGAAGTCATGCTACAGCTTTTCAAGTCTCTAGATCTCAACCCAGTTTCACACCTTGGAAGATTTAGGACAATGCACTTGCAAAGACCAAGTGATATCTGAATCTTCAAATCGATTTAATGATGTCTTTGACTGTGTGGTTTATGGAACACTTGGTCACAATATCAAAACATGTAGATTACATTATATCAGTTAGAAGTCATTTCATCCTATTTTCATTTTAAACTATGGCTAAAATCCCTGCATTATCATGGACATATTGGAAATATATAGGCCTTTAATATAGAAAAGTAACTTGAGTGACAAGCAAGCAGCACTGAAGTCCACATTGAGACTCCTCCTCCTTTCCCCCCTCACTTGACTTTATGCTGCGTTCATAACAAATGGGAACAGGGAAATTTTTACCTTTTTTAAGTTTTTAACTTAAACAAATCAACTCTACAGTTCTGCTACAGTATGTTTTATGCGTTTAAACATCCTTTCTTTTTGTACATGGCCCACTTGATCAGCAGATTTAAAGTGAAGTTATCAATGGTAAAAGTGGCTTGTTATTGCCCTTGCATTGTAGTGGCGGGAAAATAGTTTTCCCATTTCCCAGTGTTACCTGAATGCAGCATAACGGACTCGAAGCTCGCTGCCCTGAAAGCTGCATATTCCAATGAAGGACAGACAAGATGCAGAGAGTGATATTGGAGGAAAACACAGAAACTATGGTGAGTTAAATTTTGAATATTTTTCTTGCTGGCTTATTTATTATTAATATGTTGCTCACAGTTAAAGCAGGTTGTCTCATTAATAAATGTTCTAGGTAACAAAACGTTAGCTAACACAGCTAACATAAGTTATAGCTAAGTTAGCTAGGTTAACATTAATTTGCCGGTTAGTTGATGAACAATTAAATTTAGGAGGACATCGGTTACCATATTTAGGAGTTAACGTTAGGTGCAAAAATTTTTTAAAATGTATTATAATTTCAGCTTGGAATTTGAATGAGCATAGTGAAAATGGTTAAGTTATGCTAAGTTAGCTTTTCCTAGCAAGCTGTAAATTAGCTATTTTTTTTCAAGCGGGAAAACTTCAGACTCATGATCTTTTTCCACAAATTCTATAAAGAAATACTTCCAGGTCAGGGGTATAATATAAAAATTAGGATTATCCTTATTTTCAACCTATTTTGCATCTAATCAATTTCTAACATTACTTTCAAAAGCCTGTTGTTTAAGGTAACGTTAAACGGAGTTTTGCAGGGTGGGGTGAGAGGCAGTCCATGATATCATTTTAAAATATGATCATCCAAAACACTTTCTCACGTTCTTGTAGAATATTTACGGATTATTTTTAGGACATGTTTTGACTTTTTGAAGGATAGACACATTTACAGAGGCACTTTGTCTAATATGAATGTGAGCGGTGTCGGGTTACAGTGAGCCGCTGGCCGTTAAATAACAGCTCTTGTCTGCTGCCTGTTTTTTTTTCATTTCTCCCCAAGGATTGCCCAAAATGTGTCAATCAAACCTTGAAATGCCTCAAAGACCCGCCCCCACAGACATATAAGCCAATCAGACTTGTGAAAAACCAGTCAGTGTTTCCTGTAACATTAATGTTATAAAGCCAGTGCAGACAGGCTTGGAAGAGAATTCTCCTTTTGTTGCTTCCTGCCTGGAGTAACCTTACTCTAGTAATTTCGTCTTGTAACTCAGCTTAATTGACTTTTTAAGATTTCATTAAACTGCGAGAATTTACTGTTATTACATTGGGCCAGTTTAGTTATTACTTGTGGTCAAACATTATGGATTTTATTTCATCGTAGCATTACCTCATATAATATGCAAGCATGAAGATGTGTGTTTCTCAGCACAGCTAATGTTAGGTTATACTGATTGCTTTGAGCCATTACTATACAAATGATAATGATTGCTTCAAGTTTTGAAACTGTCTTTAAGTTATTTCTTCTCTGGCTTTAGCTGACATATTATTTTTGTAACTGTCCGCTTGAAGTTATTTAAAAGGGGTTTGGATTTAATAAATGTAAATGTATATTTTGTGTTAATACAGGGTGTTTTATTGGGAATGGTGTAAGGCATGAATTATTATTAGTGGAGCCCACCAGTGGGCAGTATAGTTTCTGTCTTGAGTCGCACGCTCAAACAAAACTAGAAGCATGGACGGGAAGATGCCACAGCTTAAGGATAATTGATAAAGGTTTCATCTAACGCCCTCGGGAAGCGGAACGAGGTATGCTGGAGTGAGGGGTTTATGTTGTCAATGAGTTTGGTTACGTGTGATGGGTTTAAATTCAGAATGTGCTTTTATTTTAGAATGTGTAGTTTTAGCGTAAGTGACAGTGATTTGTGTGTTTTTAATTAGGGTTGTTTTTATTTTTATTTTAGCCAATCGATGTATATGAAGGTGTTGATGTTTACATTTATCTGTTTATATTTTTTATATAGTTTTCACGGTGTACTACGGTCACAAAAATAAAGAACCGTAAACATCAGTCGAGACTCTCTGCATTTCTTGCTTCGATCCACGGGGGCAGTTACAGTGAAAACTCACCGCGAAGGCCCAGTGAAAACTCTGCGACGGCGCAGTGAAAACTCGCCGCAACGCTGGAGAGTGAGAAACTAGTATCGCCATCTTGAGATCTCTACGCTGCATCTGAATGAGACTCGTAGCCTCAGTTGGGGTCCGCATCGAAGAATTCTACTAAAACGGACCACAGTCAGGCAAGAGGGAAGATAACACACTTAAATGGGTGTATAACGGGTGCAACAAGAGACATTTAAGAAAGGCTACTAATAAGACAGGCAGTAATATAAGCTGTGCTTGAACATTTTAAAGACACAATTTTTAAAGAGTGTTTCGATTATCCTTAGATTAAGAGTTTATGGTGTGGTTGCTATTGTGAAGATGTGTTTATGGTTTTATAAACGGCAATTTAAAAGCTGTCATTAAATAGAGGTTTTAAAGTTTGGAAATGACTTAACTTAAGGTACGGAAATGTCCTGAATTTTAATATTGCATTTGCACAATTGAATAATTTGAGTGTTTAAAATGAGGTTGTAGAAGTGGGTTAAAGTGGTAGCACTAAAATAAGTTAAAATTTCTGCCTGCAGAAATTAATCCCAAACGTTTACATAACATTCAAATTACCATCAATCAGGGCACACAAATCAAAAATGTCACTAAACACAGCAGAAACAAGTAAACCCTCAGACCTACCACCTACCAGACCAAGCTCTCGTCAGAGAACCATGACTGAGAAAATGCAAGAGGTACATGAACAAAATGCCATTAAACATAAAAGGGCCTTTTACAAAACCTACAACTCTTGGAAGCAGACGGCAAAGGAAAGCAGAACAAGAATGAAATGTTTTTGCTCTATGGACGATCTTGACAATATTGAGCAAAATATTCAAACTAAATGTGACTTGCTTCAATGCCAATATGAGCCCATCTTGCGTAACCAAAATAATACTCCAGAGATAGTTGGGAAAATGGATACCTGTGCCACTCTAACTGATGAAATACTTGCTCTGGTGAGTAAAAGAAGAGGCGTAATGGATGAAGACTATAATGAGCGAGTAGAGAAAGAAAGAGTGAGGGTTGTCTTAAATAAAGAAGAATATGGATCTGTGTTTGGTGATACTAAAACTGACACTGTGGTTTCCCAGCATACTGACTGTTCCAGTGCAAGCTCCAGCAGTTCCAGTAAGACGCAGAAGCAGAGCTTGCAGTCAAAAGAGAGCAAGCAAAGGCAATAAAAGATATACATGCCCATCAGTCACACATTAACAAACTCGAAAATGAATGGAAAGTGGAAGAACAAAAAATAATGGCTGATTTGGAACGCAAAAGGGAAGAGCGATGGCAAAAATTGGAAGAAGAACGGACAAAGCTGACACAGTTAAAGGCTGAAAAGGAGGTCCAGATAGCAGCTGCTCGAGTAAGAGCATACAACAGCTCTGGAATTGACTATGAAGAGGAGAGAGATCCAGAAACAGACACTGCTTACCTGGAACCTGCAGCCCATCTTAATACAAACACTGCATTGCCCCTACCCCAACAAACATTGTCAAGAACGGCTATAAATGAGGACACAGCCTGCTTAGTCCAAGCAATAACAAGCTCATTGAGCATAAACCAGTTGCCTGTGCCTGAGCCAACAACATTTGATGGTGATCCCATGAAATATGTCGACTGGAAAATGTCCTTCACAACTCTCATTGACCGAAAGTCCCCCTCATCAAGTGAGAAAATGTTCTATTTGAAAACTTATCTTACTGGAGATGCACGCAAAGCAGTGGAAGGTTTCTTTTATAGAAACTCAGAAGATGCATATACAGGCGTCTGGAAGGTCCTGCAAGAGAGGTATGGTGACCCATTCATAATTCAAAAGGCGTTCCGAGATAAGCTCACTAGGTGGCCCAAGATCAGTTCAACCGACCCTCTGGCTTTAAGAGAGTTTGCAGACTTTCTGCAAGGATGTGCAGAGGCAATTCCACATGTCAAGGGACTAGCCATCTTGGATGATTGTGAAGAAAATCATAAACTCCTGAAGAAATTGCCAGAGTGGATTGTGAGGAAGTGGAGTCGAATGGTAGTTGAGGAGTTAGATAAATCCGGAAATTATCCGTCTCTTAAATGTTTCAGTACATTCCTGAACAAGGAGGTCCGCATAGTCTGCAACCCCATTGTCTCACCATTCCTACTGAACTGCACAACAGAAGACAAACCGCCAAAAAGAGCTAAAGCCTTCACTACCAGTGCTCAAATGAATAACTCCCCACAAGGCAGACAAGAAGCATCTACCTACAGGAGGCCGCCATGCCCAGTCTGCAAAGAGGAAACTCATGGCATCGCTACCTGCTCCATCTTTGCCGCCAGGGCTTCGATCCACGGGGGCAGTTACAATTTTAAACAATTAAAGGAACACAATAGGTCCTAAACTGCGTTGTAGGTGGTTTCAAAAATGTCTTTAAATACCATACCATTAGTGTTATAATAGTGCTATTTAAAAAATAGAGAATTACTTTATTTTCCCGATGTGCAAAACTGACCAAGCTGACGATCTGCCTAATGTAGGGTTAGGGTTTAGCAGATAGCACAAGATGGCTGAGCACTTGCTTTCCTGAAAATAAACAATATTGAAAATATTACATTACAATATAGGCCAAAACAATACAAAAGCCCTTATCCATCTAAGCCATGCACTGTATTAGGATGTAGCTCCTCATTAAATTTGATAAGCAGGGAAAATGTTTGGAGGTTTTTTGTTACCAATTTCATGGAATTATTTATTTTATTTACAGTACATTTCTGACACACCTAGAGTCAGTATATCACTGTAATTACAACCAGTTTTATTTCAAAACGGTAGTGGTATTGAATGTGTACAATATTTTTTCTCTACTTGTAGATCCATTAGTGACACTTCCTATATTCACTCACAAGAATGACAGTCTGCAAATTTGTGCAGGTGCTGAATATTACTTACTTTTCCCTCTTTTAAAAAAAAATAAGAGGTCAGTGGATGCAATCTCCCGGATCAAGGCAGATAATTACAGGCAAGTAATTAACGCATTCAATACACACCAGTTGTTGACATAATATTTCTTTTTTCAACTGCTTTCCCTTTCAAGACATTTTCTAAACTGACCAATGAGCTGGCCTCTCAGATGAACTGGGCAGGAAAGAAACTGAAGGACACACATGAGTGAAAAGCTGCAGTCAGAGACACCAGGCTCAGGATTTGCATGTTTGGTAAGTAATTGTCAGAGAGAATGGGGGAAAAAAAATTTAAGGGCAACAAGAATCAGCATCAGTAGGTTTACACCTACAAGAAATTTGCTGTGATGTTTTGGTGCATAACAATAAACATAGTCAAAATATTAGTTGCTGCTTAATGAATGACACTGCAACTAATATAGGGCAGTGTGAAGTGTGTAGGCGAGCAAATGAGAGAGAATGGCAGAGCATTTTTTTCTCATTATTGGATAATGTAAATTTTCTTGGGGGAGGACCCTCTAACCCACCATGGATTTGTTTTTACAACATCCTGGTGGAAACACTAAATAGTTATTTAGGTATCTTGGAAGCTGAAATCAGACTCTATAACACTGAGGAACAGTTAAAAAGACCTTAATTTTCTTCTCACCGTACACCAGAATGCTTGTTTATGGGGCAGGCCTCGATGTTAAACTTTTTTGCAACTGGCCCCACCAGGCCAGAGGGTTTGAAACTTACTGGCCCGAAGACAATTTTTACTGGCTCTCCTTCCAAAAGTTATTTATCAGTGTTACAACAAAACCAAAGACTTATAAGTTAGGTTATACTGTTAACATGTTTGCTCATTTATTAAATACATCCTGGATATAAAAAATAAGTAAGTAATAAGTAAAATATAATCACAGTTAAAATAATAAAAAGGTTAACAAAACATCCATCCATTGTCAACTGCTTATCCTGTGTACAGGGTCGCGGGTAAACCCTGCGTTAATTTTGTTGTTAACAAAACAATTTACTTTAAAAACAAATCATACTAACAGACTCAAACATGACGTTCTCTCTCTCTCCTACTGATAGCCATTAAATAATAAAAAACTCTATACAGAACAGCAGATACAAGTTGCCTCTATTCTGATAGGGACAGGGTCGCCACGGTAACGACTTGTCAATCACCTTGTAGCCCCAGCCTGAAGCCTCCTATGCTTCCTGGTCTCTGTTCCTCTAAATGGGACCATAATTTACTAAATGAACATCATGCTGTGTTGAAGAAGACTTGAAACTAGCGACTGAGACCATAAACTCATCAGGAAAGTGTTTACTGGGGGAATAAATCAGCTGAGAAGGAGAAACATTTTACCATTATTTCTAATGGAACCGACTTCTTTTTACAACCAGCAGACTGCTGGCCCTCTGCTGGCTGTTATAGAGAATGCATGGTTTCACGTTCAGGTTGCCTTGATGCCTTGGAATCCATTCGTCACGTCACTATAACTCTTGATTGGCCAAATAATGCTGAGTATCTAATGTGATCTTTTTTTAATACTAATATTTTTGCCTCGATCTGGCCAGTGAGTTGCTAGTTCAAAAGTCCCGACATTACTTTTTACTGGCGCCGGATCATTGGGCATTGGCAAACATGTCACCTTCTTTATCCCTTTTTAGTTTGCGTGTAAGTACTAGGCTATTTCCAGTTTTACCATTTTATTTCTAGTTAATTATATCCACCCTATTTTACTGTTTTTATCAAGCGGCAACCTACTAGCCTACTCTACAACTGACAAATCCCATTGACAATGTACAGTTCTAACTTTCAGTTTGTTTTTCATTCTTTAGATGCCTCACAACAACAACTGAAAGCAGAGAAAAGGGAGGCGTCAGAGTTCGTCTTTGCTGTGACAGCGTGATCTTATGCCACTGAGTGGCTAGGAGGCGTGCCGTGGAGACAACCGCTGACCTTTCAGACTATCCAGTCAAGTGAATATGTATCTGTCCACTTCATTTTGTATATTGACATTTAAATTAAAAAATTCAGTTTTAAATTCTGACTTAATATTCCCATGAACCAAATGTTTTCACTTTGAAATTGAATTGATTATAATATAGGTACAGTGTTTCCCACAGAATGTCAGCGTAACTGTGGCGGGAGGGGGTGGGGTTGCAGTCTTTCACAGGTGTTATGCCAGATTTTGCATGCCTGCCAAGAATTGCATAAAAGTTCTGCATTTTAACGCTTTACTATTCTTTGTGGGGTTCCTTAATAGCGATAAATGATTGTTAAGAATCGTTATTGTATTATTAAACTTAGTAAAAGCACCATTTCTTGAGATTTAGCAAAAATGTGGCGTTCACCACTTCAAACAATGTGAGCAGCAAAGTGTGCTAAAGGACCCTGAAATGCAGAATTCGGCACAAAACCTCCGCTGCAAAACGTCACTAGACCTCGTAGGAGCAAGGCCTGATCATTGTTCTGAGCTCACAGTAAACTCAACGTGAGTCTCACCGGAGGCAGATTGTGTCTGACTTGACGGCGCTGTTTTTATTCCCCCATCTATCCTCGGCAAAAGTCAGCCAGTTGTCTCGAACGCACCTGTTGACTATCAGTTATACAGCTGCTAACTTTGTTAAATGTTTTCCAAAGTTAACAGATCCTTATTAGCTAGCCTCCTTACATGGTTGCTAATAACTGTTTTGAAGATCGGTCTCCGACATTGACAGCGTTGTGATGGACAGATTTGTGCAGCCGTGTTTGATGCCAACCATTCAATTCACAGGCGGGTCTGTTGTCTGTGTTTGCGAGAGAGAGACTGAGCGAGTGAGAGGCTGTGCGGAGCGAATATGCTGCGCAGCGCTGCAATCAAGAACAATTTTAAAATGCGTCGCCAAATAAAGCCCAAAGTATGTGTGGGAAACACTGCTGTATATGTTGTATTAAGTCACAATGAAATGTCATATTTAGATTCTCTGACTCAATGTGATGTTAATTTCCTGTTCAAACATGATGTGGTCGTGTAAATTAATAAAATTACATCTGAATTAACGTCTGATTCAAACATGTTTTATTTATTTTGAGTGGCTCAAAACCATTTTAATTGCAACCCCACGTGGTCTCTGATTGACAGGAGTCAACTGACATGATTTGCTAGCAAGTAGCATAGAACCCTGCTGTAGATAAAGCAGGTTGATTTGACGTTGTTTTAACGTTGATTTAATGTTAAATCAACGATTGAATTTTGATTGAACTAACGTCGCTTTTATGACCGTTTTGATCTATTTTTCATCATTGAAATAACATTTCAGGGTGCAAACCTGATTAAAACTCAATGTACATTTCAACTAACTGCAACATTGATTCAATGATCGGGGGGGTAGTACTTTCCGAAAGTACCGGGTACTTTGGGGGGGCGGGTCTTGCCTTGCAGTGAATTTCTGAATGGGCGAGTAGAGGCTTCTGGCTTTAACTGGAGAATGTCGGATGTTTGTTGCTACTGCTTCTCTCTTTTCCACCATTGTTTGAAAACCAATAAATCACAATCAGCAGTCAAACAGCCAGACGTCTCGCCGCTGTCCGCCTGAGATCAATCGTCGGCAGCCCGCCTGGGTGTGTTTACAGCAAACAGCTGATGGAGTTACTCCTGGGTCCAGAGTTGTCATTTTTAAGTTTTCAGCAGCCAGGAGGATTCTACACAGAGCTGAAGTCGGTCTCCTCCTCTTCAAAACCAGCTGAACAGCTGATTTCAGCGGGTAATTAAAGCTCATTAAAATCACGTTCCTCCGACGCTCAGGCGACACAAACGTGAGTCCTGCAGCTGATCTGCAGCTGTTGTCGCTGGAAATGTTTTAATAACCTTCCAACCTGTCGCAATTTTATTTTTGTGCTGCTTTCTCTGTGCTGGAGTTTTTTTAAAGACCTTGATGGCTTTATCCAGTTTGGTTTTAAATGTGTAAATAACCTTATCGCGTCTCCTCATTATACTCCCACACAACAAAGCTGCTTTAATGGTCCAGCACAGCCTGTAGTTTTTCATTATATTCCAGTCAAATCTGATGTTCTTTTATAAATGTTGCTCGTAGAAAGTGGTTACAAATAATGATGCCTGTGCATCGCTGCGTGCAGACAGGCAGATTCCTCAATTCACTCTGCACACATAGCCGATGCTACAGCAGAAGGAGAGAGGACAGAGAAGAAGAGACACAGACTCTAAAAGGTTTAAAGACTCACAAGTTTAAGAGCAGGCTACAGCTTTCCACAAGAGTGATAATGAAAAATGCTGTTTAATTTTAACTCGCTGTTTTACTGCTTTACTGTAATTAATTCAATTTATTCTTTAGTTCTTCAGTGATGGTAAGTTTGTGACACAAAGCTTTAGCAAAAATTTTACAAAGTTTAATTTTAGAACTCACTCTTATTTTGCTGCATGCTGCTGAAGATAATTTAAAATGCTGTTTAATTTTAACTCGCTGTTTTACTGCTTTACTGTAATTAATTTGATGCATAATTTAGTTGTTTAATAATAAAAACTGCCTTGATTCCAAATCAATGAAGACCTTTGCTGGCCCCGGAAATTCCTCCTTTACTTCTAACTTACTGCTAAATGTATTGCCATAAACACCTACTAGTTAATTCATTCAAGTTTATGTTTTATTACTTAATAAAGTCTTTAAATAAATGAAAGAAAACCTGAAGTACCTGTCAAAATGAGTTTGATGGAAGGTGTTGTATATAATAATTAAATGTTAGCATTCACTGAATTGTTTGTTTTAACATTTTACAGTTTTTGATTCCTGTTCTACTTCAACCTGTTACAGTTTCTCTGAACCTCTGGTAATTTTAACAAAAGATCCATTTTTAAATCAGTAATCGTTTATTAAAAGTCAGTTCCACATTTTAAGAGCCATTCTCATTGGAGAGAATGAATCAGCATGTGACTTCAGGTAAACTGAATAATCATTAAAAAGATACATTGACTATTTATTGAAATGAATAATTACAATATAAATTAAATGAAACCAGCTGAGGCTTACAATGAAGCTTCTTTTTCTAAATGAAACTGTAAACAATTGGAACATAAACCAAACACACCTTACCTGACAATAAGTATTTACTGTGATATGAGGTGATCTAACAGTAGGCAGAGTCTTGGCTGGAAGCCACGGATCCTGTTTATACCAGCCACTCTGAAATCACCTCCTCCTGTTACCTTACAGTGTCCCAGGAAAACCTCAGTTGTGGCTTTGTTGGACCTGCTGCTCTAAACTGTGCAACACCTGCACACAGTAACCAATATCAGTCCATCGCTGTGAGGCTAACTGGTGAAAAGTATCAACGCATCATCTTATAAGGCATTTCATATGAGCAAAAATGAGACATTTCAATTCTATTCAAAAGGAGTAATTGAAAAGTTAACTTGTAAACTTGTTCTGTCTCAGCATGTGCTTTTACTGCCTGAAGAGACTTTTCATCAGTGGTGACAACATGAAGTGATGAAAATAATAACCGTCACATTCATAGTTTGCTCATGTGCATGTTGATGTGACCTTTTCCTGGATCTTTTTATGTTCTGTATTAAGATATTAATAATATTGTGTATGCTGAAGTGTGGCTTTGCTCTGTATCAGCACATGAATATCAGACACTGAGCAAAAGGGGATTATGCTTTTTAAATAAAATCAAATATGAGCACAAAAAACAAGTGTGTGCTTTTGGCTACAGGGGCTCACAGGAGTCTGACCGGAAACCCTCAAACAGCAGACTGAGGTCTGTTTGTGTCATTTGTCTGCTGCCTCTGCATATTTAAAATGGAACTCTGAAGGTTTTATAGGTCTGACTGACCAATAATACATACAGTATTTGAATAGCTAACGTTACTCATGTAAAGACTTCAAGTACTGTCACAGAAAACACATCTGTAACACACGTCTGTTTGCACACCTCAAAGACAATAATTAACAGTGACTTAGCAGCTGTGGGGTCCATTAGCTTGCTCTCCAACTTTGTGCTTCTGATCGTTCTACTCCAGACCTGGTTAAGCACCTGCTGCCCACATCCAGCCGCCCAGACATCATCACACAGCCTCAGCCCACCACTACTATAGTAGACAGAAAAATAAAACTGCTCCTGGGTCAGTGTGCCTCTAAATGAACAAATGAGCTGGCATCATTGATTGACAGGTGTTTCTCTTGTTTCCTGTGTTGATGAACTTGATGATAGACCAATGGTAGACCAATGGATGGTAGACCAATCAGGTCTAGGGGTGGGTGGTGGGGCAAAGAGATTAAGGAATTAAGGAATATTTTTAAGAGGAAACAAGTGGCAGCCTAATATTCTAGCCACAGCACACTGTAGCCTGCCAACGTTTTATATGTTGTAGGGTTTAGTAAAATAGCAGACTTCCACTCAGACCTCTTGATTTGCCATATCGTGTTGTAACAGTGAGCTTTACTCCAAATGAGCCCGGCATGGTGTGCTATTTAAACAGGCTAGTGACTGAAAATGACCTGAACATTTCAATCCGTGTCTGATTCATTCATACACAGTTTGTCAAATAAACTTACTGTCTAACATTTTCACTGCGTATCTTGGAAATACTGACAACTGAAGAATTCTTAAAAACTGCAGGATTCTCATGAAAAGTTCTGCAGCGTTTCTGTCCCTGTCCCAGTAGCTACACACATACAGCGAGTCGCCCTGTGTACTAACTAAAAAGTCACTTATGATGATGTTCAAGCTCATCTTCATTTCATTAAATCAGTCATCGTCCAAGTGTATTTGCTGCACACATTTTCAAGTGTGAGACACAAAGCTACATAAATGTGAAGCTTTGTGGTTTCACAAATTGGACACGTTAAATATTAAAATGAATATCTTCAGTTTTGGTTTTGAAACTGAATAATGACGAACGAGCCACACATGGATTTACACAGACTCCCAGAACTGCATTTTTAATCTTTATTCTATCAAATCTTTTTTTTTTAGTGTGCTTGCCTCAGGTGTTGAAAACAAGAATTGCCGTCACATTATTCAAACAAGTTAAACATCTGTTACAGTAATATAAACACATGAATGATCGTCTCCAGTTCGGCCTCTGACACCAGGATATATTCCAATTAGTTTAGAGTGAAACTCAAAGGAATAACTGAATCTAAAACAACACCTAAAGTCCTGAAGATGAGTTTAATTATATTCTGCATTATTCTGCTTAAATTAGTGTGAGAGTACGATGACTCATTCTGTTGAACCTGAGTTTACAAGGAATCTTATCTCTTTCTCTGCCACGCTGATCGTGTTCAGACATGTGCTTCAATACATCTCGTGTGTGAACACAGATCTACAGATCAGTTTTCTGTGTCCTCAGAAAGCTCATCCTCTCCCTTATCCTCTTTTTTAAATCTCTACAGCATCAGCTGACCCCTTGGTAGTCTGTAGCAGTGGTTTTCACTTTGTCGTAAAAACATGGACACGTTCCATTTGGTTATTTTCTATACTGACACTGGGCTGGCCCAATCACATCTCTAAAAAAAATCTTGCACCTAGAAAAATGCTACAAGAAAGGTATGTTTGCACAATAAGAAAACCTGCACTGCAATGCAGAAGAAACATCTGTGTTGTTCATTACTACATTGTATCCTGTTATATTTTTATATTCTGAAATCTCAAACAGTAACTAACTTCACACATCTATAAGCAGGAGACAGGTGCTTCAGAGGGGGACAAAAAAAGTCAAACGTAGCCAAAGAAAGATATCCTGAAAATCTCACCTGCCACCTGAATGAATGAGGCTCCTCTCCTTAAATGGTTAAATGACATAGTGCCTTGATGCCGACCCAAACCTTTTTTAGTTTTTGGAGTTCTTTAGTTTTTGGGGACCTTTTATTAACCATATTGGGGGGGAGAGGCGTCAACCTGGAAGCTGAATGTATCAGACTACAAATTGCAAAGTGCTATATTTCTGTGTCTTTTTGCCTTTTGGTTCTACCCTCCTTGACCTCACCTGGTTTTGGTTCCATGGCCTGAATCACTAATCTTCAATCTACCTGCAAACATTTCAGTCTACATGGACTGATTTTACTCAGAAGAGCATATGTAGATTATTATCAGGCTGCTGCTTTGGCAGGCAAGACTGTACATGTGTGAGACCTTACACTGCATTCAAAGAAGTTATAGTTGCATCTTTAATGAGATGTATCACATATTCTACTCATACTTTTAAATCAAACATTTTGATGTGCTGTGTTTGGAGATATTTTGGGTATTGATCATTGTTGGATGTTTAAAATGTGGTTCGTTCTGTGTTGATGTGAGATATTATGAAACAGCTCGTATGTGGACTTGACCCAACTTGCCCAGATTTAGGAGCAACCTTTGCCAAAGGAAGGAGCTTCTCATGAGAGAATGTCTTCAATCAATAAGACAGGATACGTTCGGTTTATAAAATGTGTTGGATATTCATGCCACTCCTTTTCCTTAGAAGAAGATGTGTCATCGTCACCCTGCTGCATGTTGTCACTTCCCATATTTGAGGTTTGACTGCAGAGGACAAACATCAGGCTCTGGTGGAGGAACTCATTCAGGTGGTCTGGCAGCTTTTACAGGTACATTTATTCCTTTTTTCTTCTATGTGGAGCGAATTAAACAGATAAATGATCATACAAACTGAAACAAGCAGACAGCTTTGGACTGTAGGTGGACAGAACACTGAGGTTAAATCAGTCAGGGTTTATTTCCTTTGTTTTTTTTTTACTGTCTTTTTTTTTACTTGTCATTCGGTGGGAATTGTTGGGCTTCTGTAAATAACTTCAGAGTTCGGTCTAGACCTGCTCATTATGAAAAGCGCTGTGAGATAACTGTTGTGATTTGGCGCTATAATAAAATTGGATTTAAATAAAATGAGGTAAAGAATAATGAAAATGAGAGACAGCGTGAACAATTTAGCATTAAATCTATAAATAAGAAAGTAATACTGATATCTAGAGTCCAGATTACCATTATCATTATTATTATTATTATTATTTATTATTATGTCTATTGTTATAGCAATGTTTCTCAGGATTTTGTGATTGATGAAAAGTCTCAGAAGGAGACGGGTTACAGTCAGTTAATATTTAAAACATTCAGTGAAATAAGAAGAATTATCAGTGTTTCTCAATCAGTTCTAAACATACTTGTTTTTCTTTTCTTATTTGATTAAATAAAAGTTAACTGAAAGACAGCAGTTTGTGATTTGATCTGATTGTGGGTAAACTATAGGTACACTGTGTTTGTGTGAACTTCAGCTCACAGCTTTAGTGATGTCACTGAACAATGTTAGGTAGATATTAAAAAACCTGCTCCCTTTAATAACCTGATCTCTCAAACAGGTTTCACTCTGAAGGATGGAAGGTCTCGACGACACCACCTCCAACTACCAGAATAACAACGAGCTTAATGAGTATAGTGAAAAACTTTATTTCATCCAATATGTGGTGACCTACATAGTCATCGCTGTCGGCCTTCCTCTGACCCTGGTGGCCATCTATTCTCTTTATTCTATGGTATGTACATTCTGACTGAGAGTTATTTATTTCCTGTCTGTGTGGTGTGTCTGTCCTACAGTCTGTCTGTCTGTAAAGGATCTGGATCTGGTTTGGGGGCTAGGTGTCAGGGGGCTGGGACAAAGGCTTGGAATGATCTCTAACCTGACTCCATAATTCAAATGTCCATGAAGCTGATTGGACCCTAAACACATGCAGTTTCCATGTGTGGCTCCATTCCAGCCTTCTCTTAAACTGTTGAGCTTAATGACTCTATCAAGTTCTTTGCCTCCAGTTCTTATTTGTGCGATCCTCCCTGAAATGCAGATTGTCACCTTGCAAACACAAACATGAGCCTCAAACTGCGACTCCAGTCTGATAAATCCAGCTCATGTGTTTGAGCCAGAATGCTGAAAAACTGCTGCAGAAGCTGCAGGAAATCTGGCCCTTAGTCTTGTTCCTGCAGTGATTGGCCAGTGTGTCATATCTGAGATTTCTGTTGGATGAAAAAGTCAGAAATGGCTCTGACTGCAGCTGCTGGGCAGAGCAAGATGACAGATTTGGGAGGAGGTGGACTTCACAACATGTTTCCAACTGCTTGTTGACTTTTACCAATGTTTTCCTGCAGGTGAGAAGAGATCATGTTGCTCCCATCTACGTCATCAACCTTCTCGTTTCTGACCTGATTCAGTTCTGCTGCATGATCGTTCAGGTGGCATCAAATGTGGATGAGAAGATATTTTTAATCTTCTCTATTATTTACCTCTGTGCTCTGTTTGCCAGTGTTGGCTTCATGGTCTGCGTCGCCCTGGAAAGGTATCTATCTGTCTATCCAGTATGTGTGTAGCTCCTTCTGTGTCTGAACATTATATTAGTTTATAACTCTGAAGCTCCTCAAAGACTTTGTGTCCATCTTGTATTCCAGGTATTTGGTCATCGCCCACCCACTGTGGTACCGCTTCAGACGAACCATCAAGACCTCTGTGGTGCTCTGTGTCCTGGTCTGGGTCCTCCCTCTTCTGTTTTTGTTAATTTGTTTCTTTTTTCAGTTGAGTCCAAATATATTCTTCGCCGTCCTCTTCCTCCTTCCCTTCCCTCTGTTAATCTTCTCCCTGGTTGGGACCCTCAAAGCCCTGTCTGCTACCATCTCGGTCCCCTCTGATGAAAAACGACGAATTGTGGGAATTTTGGTTCTGGTGCTGCTTATTTACACTCTGCTGTTCCTGCCCAGCATCATTTTGATCCTGCAAGTAAAGAATGACGAGGCTCTCAACTCCCTGTCTTTCATCTTCATCAGACTGAGTCCTCTTGCAGACCTGGTCCTGTATGTCTTCATGAGGAAAGGGTTCATAGACAAGCTTTTGGCCTCTGTGTGTTGCTGCAGAATGGACAGCAGTGATATCAGCAGTCCATCAGTATGAATGATGACAACATTTCCACAGTCAGCTTCATGTAGGCAGAGAAAGAGGGAGAGAGAGAAAGGGGAGGAAACAGGAGGAGAAATGGAGGCCAATAGAAAGGATAGAGACGAGACAGATACTGTCATCTACTGAGACCATTTCCAATAAGACACCTAACTGTAGAGAACAGGAAGCACTGTTTGGACTCTGCTGTGGGAGAAGTGGCTGCTGGGAAATGTTTTGCTCAACTTGCTCTGGTTCACTGTGATGGCTTCAACACATGGAAATAAAATCTGTTTTATTAGTTTGGAGCTGGAAGTTGATGTCTGTCATTATTCTCCTTTAATCACAGAAGCAAAGCAGATATTATTTTAGATGAACTGAGCTCATTATAGCCTCGCTGTCTTCTTCCTAAATCTTTATTTGGACTGTTGTTTGGATGTTTAACACAGGAGAGCATCTCAACACGTCTTTAGCACTTTTTCCTTTTGAAGTGTCATTTCTGCTGTTTTAGTGGTAGGCATGCTAGTGTTTAGGATGGGATTCAGAGCAGCTGTTTTGCAGCAGCTGTTGTGTGCTTGGCAATATGGATAAAATCTTAAACCACACTTTATGTCACTTTATATGAAATTGTACATTTTCTGGAAATCCAATAAAAATCAGTTTGTAGACCAAACTGTGAATGTTTGTCTTTGAGCAACTGAGTGAATTAAAAGCTGACAAATGAAGGTTCAACAAAATCTCTGCTGGTTGACAAATCTCTATTGTCTATATGAACATAAAGCCCAACCTGCTGTTACCAGAGAGGCTTCCTGCACTTTCTGACCAAATGAGGTTTTCTCACAGCTCTTAAAGTTTTCAGACTGTTTTAGAGAAGAATTTGGGGCAAAAATTAAATAGTGTTACAGGGACAGTCACAACAGATCAATATCTAATATGACACAGGAAACTGTTTTGAACCCAAATGCAGGAACTCACTAGATGGAGGTATGGTGAGTAATTTTTTATTAACAAATAACAAAAATCTTACAGTTCAGCGGTGAAGGTGGCAGTCTGATATAAAGAAACAATAATCCAGAAAAACAGTGAGCACAGACACAGGAAGTGAAACAAGACGACGACACAAGTGGGAAGAAAAACTGCAAAATCAAACAAGAAACCAGAAACACAAACATCAACAACATCAGCTTGAATAATATATGTGTGTGTTTTCAGACACTGTAGGAGCCACCTGTCAGCCTACCATATGGTCTCATTCATAATATTCACTGCACTCGGATTGTAGGTGGTGGGCGTGTCCATCGGGGTTTGGGCGGAAGTGATGGTGGTCTATTTGTTTGCTTAAACTGTGTTTTTGGGGTTTTGACAGAGAGAGGGGGTGGACACTTTCTGTTGATCGCACTCCCAATCACACGATTTTGGCACTCACACAGCATTTTTTTATGCCTTCTTAACTGTTGTTGAAGTGTAAATAAATGCTTGAACTTAGATCGTTGAGTGGAATTTAGTTTTTGCGCGTCATAGTGTTTCAGGTTTTAGTCCCTCGAGGCTGCAAATTTTGTTTTGCATTGTTTACACCCGCTAGATTTAGTCAACAGAAAGTGTTTTAAACCAGAGTGTTGTTCTACGGAAACAAGCTGTTTATCACGGATTCCGCGGCTCACAACGCCCTTCCGTTCAGACACGTTAGTGATTCAGCAGCTCTGCCTACAGGACGCCTTCGATTCCACCGGTAAGAGGGGTTTGCTGCAATGTGCTTGTTGTGGATTGTTGCAAAGAGAGCAGCACATTATCTGTGTGTCGCCTGTAGAAGAAACAACAAAGTTTCTTCTACACTATAAACAAAAGTGCTGTGTTCTGTTTGGGGGAGAAAAGTTTCAAGGGCGTCGGAAGGTCTGATCTTTTTTATGTAATTTGACTAAAATATAGTCACTTGAACTAGGATTATTAATTAGGCTATTATTTTATTGTTATTTTAAGGCACAAAGCTTTTATTAAGTATAACAACATTGGTAAAATTCTAAGTCTATTCCTCAGACATACAGCCTTCAGCCCTTTAAAAAATCATTAATTTCAGAACAGTATTGAATATATTTACATTTTGACAGCAGCAGTATGTTTACAACAGCTCAACTACAATAATAACCCAATAACTGGAAATACAAATAAAAATGTCAGTGCCGATGTAAAATAAATAATATTCCTGACATTTATAGGGCCTGAAACGGCCCTATAAATGTTTTAGAAAAATGTATGAATTGTTAAAACAAACACAGGATATATATTAGCTGATTAAACAATTATGTGACCATGAAAAGATGTAAAGATTGTTGAGTGTTTGGGACCAGCTCACAGTGACTGAGCTGCCGTAATACTGCAGCCACTACCAGGCTGACTGTTGGGGAGACGCTCACAGAGCTGCACACCGAGAGCTGCAGGTGGAGGAAATAAGATACCAGATTAAAAAACATTTCATACATTTTTCTGAAATATAATAGGGCCGTTTCTTCTGGAATATTAAATGCTCCAGACTTTTATAGCTCCTTTCTAGTCTTTTTGACCACTCAAAGTGCTTTTACACTACTTCTGCATTCATCATTCACACACATTCACTCACTGAGCCTAAGTGCTCAAACAGCAACATTCACACACATACAGTGGCAGAACAGCCGCCACCTCATTATTATAAAAGATTAATGCTAGTTTATTTATTTAGATATATGATTAGACATATAGTCAATAAAAATCCAAATATAGCTCAGACTCACAATGCTACACTTTAATTGTCATTGAAATTAGCGCAACTTAAAGTATCTTTCTATGTATTGAACTAGCACACTGCTGTGTTTGCGTTACTTAGCTTGCTACATTTGACTGGGTATTAGCTTTTGTGGTGAAGCTTTATTCATAAAGTAAGATACCTCTCATGTCTCATACCCACTTATGCCAGCTATGGATCAAAATAGGAGTTTTACTGAAGAAAGGTTCAAAGAAATGTGAAGGAAGAAAATAAGCTTGACCTCCTTTTGTGAAACGTTTTTGTGTTGACTCTCCCAAACTTTTCGCTTTTATTTTGTAGGTTTCCCAAGGACAAAAATGTGAGGAAGAAATGGGAAGTGGCTTTGAGGAGAGAAGGATTCACTGCAAGTGTTTCATCAGTGCTTTGCTCTCAACATTTTAAGCAGGGTGATTTTGATAGGACGGTTCAGATTGTCCGACTCCGAGATGGTGTTATTCCATCCGTCTTCAGCTTCCCGGTTCACCTCCTAAGAGTAGGTGTATCATCATAAGGCTATTAGCATTCTTAAATGTAAATAACTCACAGGGCAGGGTGATCCCTTTATATATATTGTATTATGTATTATGCTTCTTCATTTCAGTTGGAAAAGGGCAGGGCTACGTCCACCTCCAGAAGAGCTGAAGAAACCCTGTCTGTGGCCTCTCAGGATTCCCAAGAAATGGCAACCTCACACCCACAACCTGAGCCTAATGATGTGAATATTTCTACTTTAAACATCATATCATAATGTTCTGGGACATATTAAAATCTCACTTGTTTGCTGCAACTCATATTAAACACACTCACAAATAAAACCATAAACACACACAATTGAAGACACGTTGAACATGCATTCCTGGCCCACACACACACACAGATGGTGGCAGTGGCTTTGACAGGTGATGACTATAATAAGAAAGAATGTGGGCCATAAAGTAGTGCTGTCAAAGTGATGTTTGTAAAGTGAAACATTAACCATGTTCATCCCTCTTTCTACTAGGATCATGGCTATGCCTTGCCTGCTTCTCCTACCGCTCTTAAAACCAGAGGCGGACTTACCATTAGGCAAAGGTCGGCAATTGCCTTAGGCCCCAAGCTACCAAGGGCCCCGTAAAACGCCTCATAAACTTATGGTTACGATTTGTTGTCTTACTTTTCACCAATTAATTATATCTGTAAACATCGATGCGCTAAAGTGCTATCCGATTGTTTAATTCATGATGAGAAACCCCCCCCCAGTCCCCACTACATTGGACTATTCCATTATCCAACTGCGCATCTGCGTGTGTGTTTGTAAACAAACAGCTCAGCATGCTGTGAGCTGAAGGCTACAGACGGTTTAAACATTAAGCGAAGCTACCGAAGTGGTTCTGAAAAAAGGAAGAAGCGGGAAGAAAGCAGACAGTTTTTAGCAAAACTTCCAAAGGTAACAACCTTTTTCACGACGGCTGACAACACTAACATTAACGTTACTAAAGAGCAGCAAGAAGCCGGTGTTTGCGCTAGCAAAGCTAACACTGATGAAGAGGAGCTACCCACCGGCAGAGTCAGCCCAGGTTGCTCAAGCGATGCGGGGCTGTCAAGTGTCCCGTTTGGGCCGGGTAAGTCCCGTATTTTACCCTTCTTTCCTGCCGTCCTCCCGTATTAGTATTTTCTCGTAAATCTCCCGTATTTTAATCTGCCTTAGTAAAAAATAATAATACCCATGCAGCGCTGCGCAGGGCTGACTTAAGGTTATGCATGTTGGACTTAAAATAAAGTATGCTGGTTTAGAAATCGTGTCCGACTTTAGCCGGCGCTGCAAAACGTCACTGAGGCCACTGCAGGCGCCGAGTCCGGCCGCCGCAGTTGCTTTTCTCAGGCAGCACAAAGTTGGAACCACACTTTTCCCTAGTCTCACGGAATTTTTCTTTGCAATTGCCGCGAGGTCAGTCATTGATCTCAGTTTACAGTAAGCTCACGCAGGTAGAATGTGTCTGACTTGATGGCGTTTTTACACCCCGCCCCTGCAGCTCACGTTAGACTATGAAGTCGCCGAAAGTCAGCCGCCGTCATCTCGAAAACACCTATACCCAGTCTGAGCTCCGTCACTAGCCTCGCGATAACTGCCACCTCCAGGTAGATGTTAGACAACAGAACTGTTTGCGCTCTACTCTCATGTAAAATTAACCACTCTGGCCCCGCCCACAAACACACTCCTTCCAAAACAGTCTTAAAGAAGCAGAATCTGCAGCAAATTTACAATAAAGAACAGTACAATAGTAAAAAAGTACAATAACTCACTAAAAGAGTGAAGAAAAGTTATGTGAAATTAAAAGAAAAACTTTAAAAGAAAAGCAATATGAAATGAAAAGAATGTGTGGAATGAAAATAAAATGTAATTTAAATAAATGCTCTTCATATATACCCTTTTGTGTTTTTATTTAGGCTATAACACCTGTCTTAAAATGTAAGGGATACTGGAGCTTGGTTGGGGTGGTGGGACTGCTCGCGGTGGCCGCCAGAAAATTTCCCTTATTTTAAAATCCAAAACTTGACAGGTACTTAGTACGTCTTTCTCAGATAAATAAGGACTGAAAAGGGGAGAACAAGGGTTGTGGAGGGCCCCATGCCTGTGTTTGCCTTAGGCCTCAAAATGACTAAATCCGCCCCTGCTTAAAGCTTCAGTAGGTAACTTTTGTAAAAATGTATTTTTTACTTATTTGTTAAAATTGTCACTATGTCCTGACAGTACAATATGAGACAGATAATCTGTGAACAAATCAAGCTCCTCTGGCTCCTCCAAGTGGTCCTAGTGCCATTTGCAGAAATTCACCGCTCCGGTCAGAAACAACCAATCAGAGCCAGAGGAGTGTCTTAGCAGTGTCAGTCACGCTCGGTGCAGCTGCTCACTCCCACACTGCAGCGTGCACCGTCGTTCAAGCTCAAGATTGTCGGTGTGCCGCAGCTGTGCTAATGGAGGAGAAACAACCTAACATTTCAGGAAAACTGCCAATTTCTCGAGTGGCATCTGCTCAGAAAACAAAGACGGGTAAACAGAAGAAGACCGATGACGAAACACTAGCTAAAAAGAAAGAATTAGACCGAGACGAGGGTAAACATCGGAGCGGCTTTTCAGAGGTGGAGGGAGCTACGTGACCTGAAAGGATTCTAAACCGATGCAGAGCTAGCCACATTTCTGCTTGACAAGTAAGCAGGGCCGGATTCAGCCAGCCCCACTAGGGGGTGCAGGTAGAATATCAGGGGGGGCAAGTCATTTAACGGAACATTTAAATTTGACAAATATAGTGATTTGATTTATATTGTGATTAGTGGTGGGCCGTTATCGGCGTTAACGGCTGCGTTAACGGCTGCATTAACGTGAAACTCGTATCGGGCGATAAAAAAAATATCGTTAATCTATTCTCAAAGTTGGGTTGGGAGCTGGGTCTATACTACGCAAGCTATGATGACTTTCACCTTGATATTTTAGCACAGATTTATACCGAATCGCACTGTAGGGGGCGAGAACGAGCCAGCTCGCTCGGCCAGCCGTTGGTTTACAACTAGCCAGGTTAGTTATTGATCACCGGCTGATTAAAAAGCGCATTATCGCGGTATTTCCTCACACTAACTGTAGCAACACGTCCACAGACAGCTGTTGGACAGCACTTTGGGTACCAACATTTCTGAAGCCGCCGGTGTTGTGCCGAATTCTGCCTGCCTGTCGAGAATTGCATGCACCTCGCGGGTGCTAACGGTCATCTATGCTGAGAAAAGAGGTGGATGCAAATCTCGGCAGGGAGCCTACAAAATCTGATCTGCCGAATTATGCATCCACCTCTTTAGGTCCTTCTCAGACACTTTGCTGTGCTCATTGATCAAACAGCTTTATCACCATATATGTACTGAATGTCAAGGAATGGTCCTTCTAGCGTAAGTGTATTAAAATATTAAAGACTCTAAACGTTCATAAAATATATACTTCAAATCAATTTATCACCATTAATGAAGTCCACAAAGAATTTTACAGCATTTAAAAGCATTATTTGGAGGTGCATGCAATTCTCTGCAGGCAGACAAAACTCGGCACAACACCTGGTTTGCACCTTGTGCAATGCAGAATTAGTTTACTGTAGGAGTTCTTCCAGTCTCAAGTAGCCTACCACCTAAACGCAAAGCACATCACACGCTACACACAAGTACATCTTACTGAACATGATTTATTTTCATCACCAATTATCATAGTAGAACAGCTTTCTCAAGCAGTTTGTGATGCATTTTGGAAACAGGATTAGACCAGGGGCTCATCCTGGTCTAATGCGCCACCTGGCTTGAAACCTGGCTTGAAACCCGTTCGCACACATATTTTAAATGCCTTCGGCAGAATTCAAATGGGCCAATTGTAATCTAGATTAATTTCAAAATTAATCAAGATTAATCTAGATTAAAATATATCGCCCAGCTCTAATCTATCAGCTCCTTTGATCCATTAAATTTGTCTTATAGGTTTTATGTTGGATGCCCTTCCTACCCTCTGCATTTACCCAGGCTTGGGACCGGCCCAAATAGGACACTGGCTTGTGCCCTGTTGAGGCTGCATTTATCTTTTTTTTTATTCATTTATTTATTTATTTATTTTTATCTGTCTGTCTGTCTGTCTGTCTGTCTGTCTGTCTTCCTGTCTGTCTGTCCATGTCTTCTTCACATGGTTCTTCACGTCTGTGAAGCTGAGCTTCACGTTTCAGTCAGTCACTGCAGAGGACTGACTGAAACGTGAAGCTCAGCACTAGTGAATATAAGCGCGCTGCGCGCATGCCAAGAAAAACGGTCAAATTAAATGTTTTGAATTAAAACCATAGACTGTAAAAATATTAAAACAAAGACAGCTGCTATGTGATCACTGGTTCCTTCTAACACAGCGTGCACATGCGCAGCTCATTCACGTGTATGTTCGCTGGCGTGCAGTCAACGGAGTGTGCTGCTCCTCTCAGCCGCTCACTGACTGAACAGACGCAGCGGGGAAGTAAGACCTCACACTAGCAGTACTGGCGATATTTGGAATTTTGAAAGTTGCTAAGGTTTGTCCAAAAAGTCGCTAGATTTGTCGCTAGTCGCTTTTTTGAAAAAATGTCGCTAAAGGGGTCTGAAAAGTCGCCAAAATAAGTTGGCAACTCTGCTCAGCAGGTTCACCACAAGCCGGTGAAGCGACTGGCCACGCCCTCCCTATGCATCTTCCAATCACTAGCCACTTTGAATGAGGGATAGAGAGCAGAGAGCGCTCACTCTGACCATTTTTCTTGAAATATTTTTTAAATTTGGGATCTTTGCATGCCATCACGTTTGGGGGGGCAGTCTCGGCATTTGGGGGGGCATTGCCCCTCCTTGCCCATGCCTATATCCGGGCCCGCAAGTAAGTAACGTTCTCCCTGCTTGATTTGTTTCATTTTTAACAACTACACAACTAAGATAGCGAAGCTTACAGTGTCACTGGTGAAAGCGCAAATCTCATTTTACTCTGTAACGTTAGCTTGTTGCTAAGTCTGACAGTTAGCTTGTTAGCTTGCAGCACGTCAGGAATATTGTAGCAGGTGAAGATTAACTTTAACTTTACCTGCTAACTTGTTCGACCCTTTTTATACACAGTCCATGATTCACCCTCAGTATAAGCAACATTGTTTCAATATCTACACTTAGTAGTAGCCGAATTTATTTTGTTATTTAAGTTAGATATGGTGAAATAACTGTTCCTGTCAAAAATTAAAAGCAAATAAAATCTAATGACTGGACTGCCGGTTTTCAGCTGTTTGTAATCTCAAGGTATTCATTGAAAAGTATGGGCTAGTTCTTCTGCCGAATATAAATCTTTCCATAATCACATCTTGATGTATGCCAGCGAGCGCTTCAGTTTCAGCCCTCCTGTATATGAAGCCTGAATCTTACTGGCTGGCCTGGATTACAACAACCATGTTCACAGACCCCCCAAGAGAAAGCCTGATGGCTCCATAGAGTATGTAATATACATAATGTCTTATCAAGAGTGTTGGGTAGTAAATGCGATTATTTGCACATTGTATTGCAGACGTCTGCATTGTAATCACCATGTAACATAATCTGGAGTTACAAGCCTACACAGAATTATAGCCTACTTCTATTGATTGTAATCTGTATTTTGGAATACTAATAGACTCAAACCACTAGAGTAAAGTGTGAGCTTATTGTTACTTTACCAGATCAAAAAAGGCATAGAATATAAATATTTTCATCTGTTTTCATTGTCTGTGAAATATCTAATTTCAGATTTCACAAACTCTCACCACACAGGAGCTGTTGGAGACCCAAGTCAGCAGGGCCAAAGTAAGAAGTAAATATTTGTATCAAACCATCACTGCTACCTTTTACCTTCCTAATGAAAACTGGAAATTAATTTAATTTAAAAAAACCCAGGCCTCGTTTGGCGAAGCAGAATTCTATTTTTGATTTATCTTTAAACATACGTTTTCTTCCCCCCTCAGGATGTAATAATTTGTAAATCAAAATGTCTGACACATCAAATTCTTTATGCTCTGTCAACAGGTCAGACATTGCCCCAGACATAGACACGTGAAGGAATCATCTATCAGCACAAATCAAAATGTTGAACTTGCAAGAAAAGCTGTTTTATTTTGCATATGGGTAAAATAAAAAATATTTCTAAGATGTTATTCCTTGGCTTAGTGAGCTTCCTTGACATTGCATGACTAGTATTGACCCAGTGATTCTCATCATTCCTACTTAAAGTGTTTTAAATTGATTCAAAATGTAATTCAGTAATGTATTATGGTAGTCGTGTTTTTTGTTTAAACCCTTTATTGAAAAATATTCACAAATCTTTTAATAGAAATATTATTTTAAATAAGCATTTTTTTACACACAAGAAAGCATTCAAAATTTTTAAAAGCACAGCACACAGCAGCTAAACCCTCTGGCTGATGCACCATGATGGGTGGATGGGGACAGGAGGTAATGTTGGAGGAGCAGCAGGTCCCAAATGGCTGAGGACATCAAAGATCAGGCTTGGATCCCGTACCAAACATTGCTCCAACACTTGCTGTGTCTGCTGTAAATGTAATTGTTGAATTTGCTCCTAGTGATAACATAAATGTAGTTACTGAAGGTCATTATCCACAGATAAACAGCTGACATTACATAGGCCTACATTTTACTATACTTTATGATGTGCAAAGGGAAAACATTTATACCTGAGCTAACTTTACATGTTCATAAGGAGTCCTCTCTAATCTTAAAATCTCCACACGCGCCATGTCCTCTCTGCTGAGGTGCTCGGGAGTTGGACCTACTCGGCGACCTCTGCCCGTCTCCACGCGTGCCCTGCTTGATGCTCCGCTACACTGCTTCCTCTTCTCCCGTGCTCGTAGAAGTAGCTGTGGGTGTGAATTCCTCGTCGGAGCTCATTGACCCAGTGTCAAAGCTCTAGTCACATAACATACAGATAAAATGTCACGCACTGTGCAAAGCAACAATTGAAACCTGCTAATACACTTGGCATGTTGCTGAAATAATCTACTAGAAATCCTTATCTAACATTACATATCGCTAGAATAATTACATACTGTAACGTTAGCTACTGTTATGTTAGCTTACTAACGTTAGCTATTTATAACTAATAGAGTGCAACGTTATAAAGTTACATTACATGTATTGCAAAATACGTAATGATTTGAGGACCAAGTTTGTAGTCAAAATATGGGCAGGCCATAGTCAATGTAAAGCATATCGTTGATGTTTCGTTCCTACCAGTGAATGTTCCATCGCTGTTTATCCGCCGTCATCTGTGGCCCTGCTTACTGGCCTGCGCGTTCACGGCAGGCTCCGCTGTGGGGGAGGAGCTGTGGAGGGAGGGCTGTAGCGCAGCAGAGAGCAAGGGGGAGGGACCTGTGAGTCCACGTTTTCTCAGAACTCCCTACTGCAGCTTTAAACAGTGGGAACAAAGTGAAAATACACTCTGCCTTAACTACAAGAATTACCCACAGGAGAGGACACCACACATGCTCGCCTACATAATCCATGTCAAAGAGTAGAACTAAAAAAACAGAAGCCATGCTCAAATTCAGACTCATTGAGTGGCTTCATAACCGAAATAGCATTCACTAAGCCATCATGAAAATATGTACCAGTCCATGTGCCTCATAGGACAGCGATGTCTTTCCAGCCATGTAAAAATAAAACTACAAGCAAACATTCAATAACGTTCATCACACCACAAGTAATTCATCTGCAATGTTTAATTCTAACGTCCACAGCCTCTGCCTCCTCGGGCCTGTCAAAGACTTCTTGCTGTCCTCAGAGGTCACCTGTAGCAGGCCGTACCGTAAACCAGGAAAATCCTTCATCTTAGCTTTGACATATCTGAAAGCAACCCTCCAGTGGGCAACTTCTGGGGGCCAGTCCTGAAACATGTGCACCCTGCTCCCATCATAGTCGGAGTATTTCTCACCTAATAACAGGCCATGGAGGTGGCTTGGGATCCGTTGGTTTGTGTCCGAGGCTTCTATAAACCCGATCACAGATAGGCAGTTGGTTTGGCTGGATGGGCATCCCCAGAGTCGTGCTGAAGAAGTCCTCCATACATGCTGTCATCTGTGGTCCTTCTGTTCCCTCCAGGATGCCTATCACATGTAGGTTTTCGTGTTGGCTGTGAGATTCCAGGTCATTTAGCCTTTCACATATGTTAGCATTACTCTTAGCCAGTTTGGCACAAAGGCTCCAGAATTGTGATTAACATCTGCCAGGCCGAGAGGACCGTTGATTCTAGAGTTTTAATAGAGGTGTGAGTCTCTTCCCTGAATTTTTCAATTCGGCTAATCAAATTAGCCAGTCTAGCTTCAGGAGAGTCAGTGCTTTTATTGCCTGCTGTCTTCTGGACTTTTGCGTTCGTGGGGGCCTTTCTCCTCACTTATTTCAGCATGTTACGAGGAAAGTACGATACGACATTCAAATAAATTTGCAGTGGTGAAATATGAGGTTTGCATGAGATTCTTGTCAAGAGTTCAAGGAGCTGGTCTGGGACTCATCTACTCACTATCCATGCTCAATGAGTCCTATTTAGTCCAGGATATCTACTTGGAGCAGCTTTAAGTCCAATCTGGGCCAGCATGGCTCTATTCCGGCTCTCTTTCCTCTCCTCTGTCATGATACAGCCCCCACCGTGGTGCCTGGTCCCTTTGATTCATTACATAAACATGCATGTTGAGCAATAGTTCATAGAGGAGAGCAGAGGAAATGCCTGGTTCAAAGTCAAATTCAATAATTGCCATTGCGCTGGGAGCAGACACAGCTGTGGCTCAGAAGGAACGCAAAAAGAAAAGTGCAAACCAGTTCACAGCTGATTTCAAACCATCTGACATTTATCTCAGCTCCTCAGCAAAATACAAAAAAAGACAATGAAGTAAATTCTGACCAGCCAGGATGAACCGTCTCTCATTAGCTTCAAACATGGCTGTGTTTATATCCTGCACATTTAGTTGTTCTGCTGCTATTTAAAACAAAACGTAAACAAACAGATAAGAACATTTACTTTAAAACTTTGTTTAGAACTTCCTCTACAAAATACAAAGTGAGTGGACTGAACAGCTGCAACAGGACGTGTGGAATGGACTTGATAAAAACAAATATCATCAGTCTGCAGTGTTTTCACGTCACTTTTTGGTATCGCCTCAGCTCGCTCAGAACCTCGATGGAAGTGAAACCAAAAACCTGCCAGGTACCAGATTTTCCCAGTAGAGTCGAGGTGAATTAAGCCGGTACCCTCTGGTAGAAACGGGCTTTAGTGTCAACTGGGGAACAAAGGAAGTTTTCAGTTCTCTGTTTGCTGCAGCTGCTGATTTGAGGAGAGGAGGAGGACCAGAGGGGAGGAGGAGTTAAACTGATGACTCTTTACTGCCCCCAGTGGTCACAGTGAGTAACTACAACAGGTGTCCAAATTTAAAGCATCTCCTCAAACTGTTTCCTCCTGGCTGTTTTCTTTTGTCTTGAATCAGGATGAAAGCTGTTTCCTCCAGTCAGAGCTCTGTGTGTTGGTCATGTGACTGAGAGGAGCGATGAGAAATAACACTGCCTTCACAAAGCTCTGTTCCTGCTGCCCCTTCAGATGTGAACTTGTACTAACACAGTAAACTCAACACATTTAGGACCTAAAACATGTTTGAATTCTTCTGAAATTGGCTCTTTGAGTTTCCTTGTTGAGCTGCAGTGGAGGGAAACAAACACAAAGAGGGAACTTGGTCTAAAACAGAGCTTGTAGATCCCCACTTGACCTGTGAACTCAGACTGTCCAGGCCTCATGTGACCTTCAGCTTAACTGTAGAAGTCCTTTTTACTCAGCCTGTGGATCTTGTCCTCCATTTCTTACAGTGTAGTGGTGTTAAGACAGCATCACTTCAGTCAGTGTGGACAGGAGGAACGATCACAGCCACCAACACTCTGTCAGCCTGCTGCTGTTGAATTAACACAGATCAAATATTTAAAGAGACAGTTTGACTGTATGTGTGTCAGCTGACCTCACAGCCTCTTTTGCCACATGTTGTGCTGAAACTACAGACTCTCTTCTTCTTCTTCAGTGTTCCTGCAGGTTGGACTTTGTGGAGCTCTGTCAACAGGTGCGTTTGACTTCATGTGGCGCTGCGCAGCGCTGACTTAACATGATGCATGCTGGACTTAAAATAAGGACTGCTAGTTAGAAATCGTGTCCGATTTTAGCCGGCGCTGCAAAACGTCACCATGTCACATGACATTTAAACCTCGCAGGAGCAAGGCGGCTACAGGCGCCAAGTCCGGCGGCCGCAGTTGCTTTTCCCTGACTGCACCAAGTTGGAACCACACTATTGCCTGGTCTCGCAGTATTTTTCTTGCAAATTCCACGTTAGACTATGAAGTCAGCGAAAGTCAGCCACCGTCACCTCGAACGCACCTAATGTCTCCAGCTGCTGTGAAAACGCTCCCATCAGCCTGCAGACCCTCTGTAACACTGACACCTGCTGCTGACTGGCAGCACTGCAGCTCAGACCGGCTTTCTGCTCTCAACTCATCCTGACGCTTCTGGATTTAGATTTGAAGGAATGAGGATGTGAAAGCTGTTTGGTTGTTACAGAAAACTGAAGTAAAGAGCTGCAAAGTCTGCTGATAATTATCTGTGGGTTTGTGACTATGAACGACCTCTTTCACTTTCACGTCCTCATTTGATCCGTTAACAGAAAAATATTGATTCGCTTTTAGTCACTGAAATATTGGTGAAAGTTAAAGCTGTCTTAAACCTTGGTCTCTCACAGAACACCAGGACATTTTAATAACTAATCTTTTGCTTTTTCCTTTGACATGAAATGAATCCAATATAAAAGTACTAATTATAAACTCTAGTGTTATTATCAGTGATTAAGTTGATGTACATGTGTGTATTTGTTCTGTTTCCTCATACAGTTTTTATTCAGAAAAACATAAATGCTCATGTTCAGATCCCGTCTTCCTTCTCATGTGATGTAAATCTCCACAGTCCAGCTTCTATGTTCCTGTTTATTTGACAGGGATACTGATGTTAAACTGTAGTAGAAAACATATTCATGGATTTACTCAGATCATCTCTCTCATTAGAAACAAAATCTCTTGTTTTCCTCCTGCATCTCTTCTGTGTTTCAGAGAAGTGATGTTGGACAGGAGACAAACCCAGACGGCCTAACCTGTCCCACTGACAGCTGAGAACATCTTACTGCACAAACCACAGCTTGGATCGTCCACATGTCCACATTTGGTTGCATAAGCGTCTGGACTGAGTGATGGAAGGAAGACGGGGGAGCAGAGTGATGTTTGCTGAGACTGAACCTGGATCAAAGATCTGATTTTCTGTTCTCCAGTAAAGACTTTAAGAGCTTCGTCTGACTCTTTCACAAACTAAGAACTCTACGACATGAAACCATTCTGAAACTCTGCTTTGTCAGCAGCTGCTCTCCCTCTGACTGGTTTCTTTCTTCTCTCGTTTGGTCGCCTGGTTTTACTTCTTTTCAAAGGACTCAGCATGATGCACAGCTTTACTTCACACTGAGTAAACTGAAGTGAAAACATGTTGGTCACCATGTTTCCTGCAGCATCAGAGTTACAGTTTTCTGTGTGACCCTGCTAGTTTCCACATCACATGATCAACACAGACACATGAAGTCAACCTGTGGAGCTTTTCCCCTCAGAATCAGTGTTGAAGCAGTCGTTATCGTTCATGTTCTGGAGCTCCTGCTGGAGCTGCTTTCTGCCAGCAGACGTCAGCATTTCCACTGTTTTCCCTCAGAGAGCTTTAACTGACCTGATGCAGTGAACACTGAACTGCTGACGGCAACACTTTCTTTCACATCCACAGAAATGAGCTCCACCTCCACCAACTACAGCAGTAAAGGACCTCCTACATTATAATGAGCAATAATAATGATCCAGGAACATAATGACACTAACAGGAGCCATCCTGCATAATGAGCACTTTTACTTTGAAGCTGTCAGGAGTTATGCTAGAACCCAAACGCAGACACGGAGGCAAAGCAGCAGTTCAGCAGTTTATTGACTGAGATAGGCTGAGCAAACCTGGCAGAGTGAGATGGCTGGGAGTCTCTTTCCAAGTAGTGGAGTGAGAGGGCTGGCTGGGTGGCTGGAGTTTGGTCAGAAGGTTGGGTTCTCAGGTTTGAAGGACTTGGAATTGGCTGGCTGAGCATGAGATCTGGAGACTGGTAGAGAAGATGTTAGTAAAGGCAAACTGGTTACTAGATTCACAGGCTTGAGGCAAGATGCTAAGGTTTGACCTACAGTACGCGACTTAACAATCCGGCAGGGAACGGAAGTCTGGTCTCTCCTTAAGTAGGGATGGCTGATCAGGAACAGGTGCGTGATTACCAGCAGGTGCAGCAAGTGCCAACTCAGGAACCCAGACACACCCTGAGGGCTGTTTCACAAAAGTAGAATTTGGAAATCCAGGATAAGAGATAAAGCTGGGCTTGACCTAGTGTGATCAGAGCATCCTGGCTTTATCAGTTTCACAAAGACCAAACCAGGCTCAGAAGGTGCAACTAAGTCAAGCCAGGTGTAAGTAATTCAGATAAATGAAGTCAACAACTTTTTTCAAGAGACCACGCTGTCGATCACAGATTCATTGATGCTGAAATGGAAAAGACGTGTGCAGCACACTTTATTTGCTGTTACTCAATGAGTGTAAAAAAGGTTTTGATGAAAAAATGCACATAATATAAAAAGAAAGAAAGAAAAGTATTAAAACAGCGAGAAAGCGTGGCAGACAATACTTATATACAATACTTAATAAGTAAGTTGCTAAGCGAATCACTGCTCCCAACTGAAACTATTAATTATAGCGTTACCATGAATAGTAGCGTTATGTCGAGACCTTACAAGTGAGCACCTTAATATGTCACTCAGCAAATGTATTAATCACAACCACTAATCCACATACTGTCTATTCAATTCAATGTTATTTATATAGTGACAGTTCACAACAAAAGTATTTCTTTTTCTGGCAGCATTACTACTAGTACTAGTATTGCCCATTTAACCCTATTTTGAAATAATATGTAATGCTGAGATATCTGAGTGGGGAGTCTGGGGCTCCTCCCCCAGATGTTTTTGAGCATTAAACACTTAATTTTCTGACGTCTGAAGAAATATTCTACACCAATTTATGGTGGAAATTATTTTATATAAATTTTATTTATATAAAAAGGAAACAAAATTCAGCTGGCAGGTGACAATTCAAAATATAAAAATATAATGCAGTATCAGCAGCTTGTTCATTTAGCTTAAGTTTCATTTTTGGAAAATGCACATATCTTTCTTCTATGTTTGCACTGCATGTTTTCTTATTAACCTTTCTTAAAGCCTATTCAGTTATTTACCATTTTTAGTGCAGGCAACATTTTTGACAAATGCTTTTAAAAAGTGTGTGTATATATATATATATATATATATAGTAGGCTTGGCAGAGAGGCTGGAGGTCTGTCAATTATGTGTGAAAATGGTGAACTTGTTTAGTCAATATGGATAATAGATAAAAAGTCAGTGTTGTGGTGCTCATAGAAAATACTGTATGATATCTGTAAGTTGACCCTGAGGCTGTGGTCCTACAGCACATCCGCAGGTGAAGACTTCCTGCTGTGCTGATTGTTATGTGTTTTACTGTCATATGTCTGAACTGCACACACTTGAAAAAATTAACAAAATAAAAAACAGACTTGAAGATATTAGAAAACCAGCAACTCCAAAGAGAAGTGATTTAGTGATTTAGTGAACTAGAAGTAGACTGTAAGCCAAACTGCAACACAATGTATTTGCAGGAGTAATAATAAGATGTGAAGACTTTCCTTGTAATATTCCAATCTTCTGCGAAAGTCCAACTATTTATTCCCAAGTTATGAGTGCTAGTATGGCTAAATTTCAACCTTCTTGGTAATAGTAAAATTTTACTTTATGTAGATGATGTTTTGTTAGCATCTCCACATGAAGAAACTTGTAAAACAGATACAATAGCATTGCTGCAGCATTTGGCAAAGTAAGGTCACAAAGTGAGCAAAAATAAACTTCAGCTATGTAAAAGGGACGTGAAATATTTAGGCCATAACCTCAGTGCAGGGGGAAAAACTCTCCTTGAAGACAGGAAAGTAGCTGTCCTTCAAGCACCCAAACCACAGACAAAGAAACAAATGATGTCTTTTCTAGGTTTAACTAATTACTGTAGGACTTGGGTGCCAAATTATGCAGAAATAATTAATAATCACCTTTAAGTAAGTTGATGTATGTCTTTAATAATTAATTAATCTTAAAATTAATTCACCATTAAAATGGACAGAGGAAGCTGAAGAAGCTTTCTGTAAAATAAAACAAGCTTTGGTCTCTAGCGCAGCTCTTGCACTACCTGATTATAGTAAACCCTTTATTCAGATGGTTGATTGTAAGGGTTACTTTATGACGTCAGTTTTAACTCAACAATATGGAGATAAAAAGAGACCTATTGCAAACTAGACAGTGTGGCATGTGCTTTGCCACATTGTGTGCGTGCTGTAATAGCTGCCTCAATGGCTGTAGAAGGCCGAGCTGCAATTGTACTCTTTCACCCCTTGACCTTAAAGGTTCCACATGCGGTCTCAGCTTTACTTCTCCAAACAAACATGACATTTTTGTCACCAGCTCGACATTTGTCTTGCATGTCAGTGTTGCTGTCACAACCGCATGTAACTATAGAAAGATGTACTACGCTAAACCCAGCAACACTTCTACCGACAGCAGATGACGGAGAGAAGCATGATTGTCAAAAGCTGGCTGAAGAGACAGCTAAAAGTAGATCTGACCTCAAAGATCAACCCCTCTGTGAAGGGGAAGTTGTTTTTGTAGCTGGCTCGTCTAGAAAGAATGAGCAAGGGAAAATATTAACAGGATATGCTGTGGTCACAAACACCACAGTATAAAAGCAAATCAACTACCTTCTAACTACTCAGCACAGGCAGCTGAGTTAGTTGCGCTTACTGAGGCATGTAAATTAATGCAAGGAGAGAAGGTAACTATATATACAGTCAATATGCATATGCCTTAAAGAAATGCAACAACAAAGTCCCCACGTTGAGAAAGATGTCTGGTTACGTAATGGTGTACAATTGAAAGATGACCTATATGACCGGGCAATACACAATAGAATAAACAATAAGAATTTATATAAATGGGCAGCAATTTTGAGCCATGGAGTTACTCATGTCTCAACAGGAGGGATGGTGGCCCAGGTACAGAAAAAAAAAAACAAGAAAAACAGCAATTAAAATAGCATCTGACTCACTGTAAGAAGGTCATTTCTGCTGTCTTAAGCTCCAACAAGGGAAGCGAGCCAAAGTCTGATAATAGGACGGATTCAGGTGTTTAGAACCTGGATAGGCCCGAAAGTCAGTGAAGAAACCCACGGGCTGCTGACCTTATTAGGGAGTAAGAGCAGTGAGATGGCTTTTAAGGTGTGGCGCATGTTAGTGGTGATCTCCCTGGAGGTCCTACTTTTGGCCACGTAAGAAACATACTTCTGTCAGGGAAGTAATTATTATAGCCATGCAGCAGACAAAAGAAAACCCCTATTCTCTAAAAGGGTAGCATGTGGAAATTTTACATGCATAAATATGACAGGGACAGGTATTAAATTGGGTAATTTATCCAAAGACTGGTGTACTGTTATAGTACCTGTGAAAACTACATTCAGACCAATCTCTCGGGGAGACATCTGGTGGTGGTGTGGAGATGATAAATTGTTTGATAAATTACCACATGATGTGACAGGACTCTGTTCACTAGTAACACTGATCTTACCAGTCTCAGTATATCCAATGACAGTTGCAAGTTTAATCATTGACTTGAAGAGTGTAATGCCACATCAGTGGCTGCTTAAGAAAAGAAGCATCCAGGATAATACCCCTTGGTTATCCATAACAGATCCTACGTATATTGATGCTATTGGAGTTCCTAGAGGGGTTCCTGATGAATATAAAATTGCAAATCAAATATTATCCTGTTGGTGGTGTACAATTAATAAAAATGTAGACAGAATAAATTACATCCACTACAATGTTCAGAGAATGGGAAATGCCACACAAAAAGGATTTGAAGCTATACACGAACAACTATCCGCCACTTCCCTAATGGCCTTCCAAAATCGAATCGCAGTAGACATGTTGCTTGCTGAAAACGGAGGTGTTTGTGCTCTGTTCGGAGAACAGTGCTGCACATTTATTCCTAATAATACTGCTGCTGATGGAAGTCTAACTAAGGCTGTGGATGGCCTGCGCTCCCTGAATAAAAAGATGAAAGAACATTCCGGGGTCGACACATCAATGTGGGATTCATGGTTGGATATGTTTGGAAAATACAAAATAATTGTGGCCTCTGTGATGACATCAATTGCAGTTTTTGCAGCAATTCTAACCTTGTGTGGATGTTGTTGTATTCCTTGTCTACGAAGTTTGATAAACAGTCTAATCACAACTGCCATTTCCCCAGTGGAAAAGCAGCTCTATTCTCTCCTTCCAGCAGGTGCACCCGAAGACTCAGTGGAGCCAACCAAAAAAGATGAAGAGACTTCTCTGAACTTTCCGGACTTATATGATGGAGAATGATGCAAAGTATTGATAAATACAGTTCCCTCCGAGTGTAAACTCCTATGATCTCCCAGCTGAAAATCTAATTGAAGTGGCTGAAGGAAGTGATGAATTTGATTAATAATTGTGATAAACAGGAGGGAAATGTTAGAAAAAGTATGTATATAATTTATCTCAATTATTCTCTTTCTTATATGTGTAATGTTTAAGCTGTGTAAAGACTTTTCAGGTTTCACAAACCTTTGAACAGGAAGTGCTGTGCTAGCAGGATGTGGGGGTTTGTGAAACCAGGTGCGATGGAAAGAATGCATTTATCATGTAGTTGCAGCTTGTGTGTGCCTTCCCCTTTAGAAGACTGCAACCTATGTAACTAGGGCGTTCCCAAATGAATAAAAGAGTGAGGAGAGCCAGAGTAATTCAGAGTGTGTTGGAGATTGTAACTGAATACGTCTCTGGGGCACTCTCCTCGCGAGTAATACATGATCTAACGTGTTTGTGTCTTTCTTTCTCACAGCGTGTGTTACAAATGTTTGGTATCTAAACCCAACAGTATTGCAGTAATCATTGTTTTCTCTCCCAAACACGCAGTTGTTTCATGAATAAACAGTGCATAATATATCCTCCTTACTGAAGTAGGACTATAATTTGAGAGTATTATAAAATGACAAAGGAATCCTACATGTGTGAGTTTCTTGATAGTGTGTGTGAGTTTCTTGAGTGACATATAATGTCCGGTGCTCACTTTTAAGGCACAATATAACATTATAATTATGACAGTTTCAGTTAAGAGCTGTGATATTTTTAGCTTTTCACACATTCAGGTGGTCCACAATTGGCTGCCACACTCTTTCGCTGGTTTATTGCTGTACCTGTAATGGAAATTTCACGAGAACACTTTTAAAACACTGCTCCCGTGACTTATCACTGAGACCATTTGACCACCGGGGACAAAGGACAAGAGTGTGATGTTTGATGTATTGCTTTAGGTCATCTGAGGTATGGGGACAAGGGATGCAAGAGGGGAAAGGTCCCTGTGAGTTCCTATTGTTCTAAGAGGCCAAGGCACATTCACCAGTTGCTTCACACCTGGGGGGTCCTTCACCACATTGTTCATACATAGGTGTCATTTGATCTTCAAAGTCCTTTTGTGAGATATCTCTGACCCTGAGTCAGATATAAAAGCGGCATGTGCCAAAGGGGGGTAGCTCACTCGGATGTTACTCTTCATGTGTGTGTCTCTGTGAGCTCCTTCTGCAGAAGACTTGAATAAATCCACCAAAAGACAAGTGTTTTGCCTGAGCCTTTTATTAATAGAATCTCGTTGCTATAACATACCCGTGTTACTTTTTCTTTTATTTATCCTTTTTTATTATTTTTATTTTTTACAAGTGCTTTCATTCCACGTAAACCTAACTTACTCGCTGATGCCATTGTGTGCAAAGTATGGTGGACGCATCTTCTCTAGTTATGAAACCTAATATCCACGACCTACTATTTTAATACAGGCTACTGAAAAATATGCAGAACACACAGGCCTACATAAGAACATGGAATGACTGAAAAAAACACTTTGGTTTCTGATCGGCGTGACCGCTGACTGAACAGATAAGGCACCAGGATTAACTAAGCCTGGCCTAAGGCTAGCTGCACAGAATAAATCGCCATGGTAACTTATGTGCTACTGCTTTCGTGAAACCGAGTCAAGGCTTAATTCAACCAGGATATCTGGAAAATCCTGGCTTAATCCCTTATCTTGGTTTTGTGAAACAGCCCTCAGGACTCAGAAAACTAAGAAAAAACAGAACACACCCACAAACACCCACCAAGCATGCCTCACTCACCCAAAGGAGAAAAAATCAAAACACAAAAACAAGCCAAAACACAGTGACTCAGTCCCAAACTCAGGTGAGAGATGCAGGGTTCATGACAGAAGCACTTCAATCCTTCTGTACTTTAACTGAAGTAAGACTTTGAATGCAGGACTTTAACTTATAATTCAATTAAATTTCAATTCAATTTTATTTATATAGCGCCAAATCACAACAACAGTTATCTCACAGCGCTTTTCATAAAGAGCAGGGGCCCGTTCTTCGTACGTCGCTAACTCACTTAGCTGGATTTGATTGTTGGGGATTTGGCATGATCTTGGATTGCTTGGTTCTTCGACGCTTATCCTGGACTTGCTGTCATAGCAACAGGTGCGTAAGCTTGAACCTGCTCGCGAGCAGGCTTATATCATGTCAACAGGATTAGATCCCGGCTTTCTAAGCGGAGGTGATATGGGAAGTCTTTTGCAGCCATGTCTTGTCCGTTTTTACGAGAAGAACCTGTTGCTGAAGGTGGCAGAATAATTCGAAGAGCTTTTCGAATTAATCGCGTATTGCGAGATAGACAGGATCCATTAATGCAGCGCGATAATATTCTTATTGAGAGATATTGTTTTTCTCGTGAGGGTGTCATATACATCATTAATTTGTTGGAACCACACGTTAAAAGTTCGACTCGTCGGGAGCTTTAACAACGGCACAAACTGTGTGCATTGCCCTGAGATTCTTTGCGAGTGGCACGTTCCTTTGCACTATTGGAGATGCGGAAAACTTGGGGAAAAGTGCCGTCTGTCATTCGCAAAGTGTATCTGGCACTCAAGCAGTTTTTAAGGGGTTTTGTGGTATTTCCAAGCCACTTCAGACCACAGGTTGTTCTTGTATATCACTTGCACTTGCTCCCATGAGGTGGCTCTGACATTAAGCAATTATGAAATTATTAAAATACAAGAATATATACTGTAGCCTAATAAGTGATCATAACTTGGAGCACTTACGCATTTAATTTGTCTGCAACTTTTTGCTAGCCCTCTCTCCTGGCTTTTGCACACTTTGAGGTGTTCCCTGGCGTTTTAATTAAGTTTTCAAATTCTGTATATCCTTCTAGCGACAACTCTTGCTCTGCAGCGGAGAAAAACTGAGCGCGCGCTCTTTGGCCATGGTGAACAGCCAATAGCAGCGTTGCTGATCAATGTTTCTACTATCGATACATGTCCCCTTTTAAACCAGTGCATGAACGCGCAATTATCTCCGATAACTCAATCCAGCTATACTAATCATAACCGGCAGGTGTGTTCGAAGAACCCAATTAGCCAGATCATGATTAGGCCGATGATATTATCCTGGATGTCTCATTTGATCTCGGATGTTTTAAGCAACGTACGAAGAACGGGCCCCAGGTCTAGACCGAACTCTGAAGTTATTTACAGAAGCCCAACAATTCCCACCAAGAGCAGCACTAGGCGACACAGGCAAGGAAAAACTTCCTTTAAGAGGCAGAAACCTCGAGCAGAACCATGGCTCAGGGTGGGCGGCCATCTGCCTCGACCGGTTGGGGTGAGGGGGAGAGAGAGAGAGAGAGAGAGAGAGAGAGAGAGAACAAGAGAGAGAGAGAGAGCAGAGGGAGGCAACCTACACAGTATACACACAGAGGTACAGACAGTAAAGGTGATGGTGCTATAGACTGAATGAAAAATGGTACAGATATTTATAGTAATGTTAATGATAATAATAATAACAGTAATAATAGCAATAGGACTAGTAACAGCAGTTGCAACTGTAGCAGAGGGCGTCGAGCAGGAACACGGGGGCAGCAGGAGACTCCCAACCACAGATCCAGACTCCACAGCTCCAGAGCCAGCAACACCCGCAGGAAGCGACAGGAGGGGGAAGCATACGACCACGGGAAAGGGAAGAAGTCGAGTTAGTAACATGTATTAATGGGATGAGGTTGCACTCAGAGAGAAAGAGAGAAGTGGAGAGAGGAGCTCAGTGCATCATGGGAAATCCCCCAGCAGTCTAGCCTATGGCAGCATAATTAAGGGATGGTTCAGGACTCACCTGAGCCAGCCCTAACTATAAGCTTTATCAAAAAGGAAAGTCTTAAGCCTACTCTTAAATGTAGAGGCGGTGTCTGCCTCCCGAACCCAAACTGGAACCTGGTTCCACAGGAGAGGAGCCTGATAGCTGAGCGCTCTGGCTCCCATTCTACTTTTGGAGACTCTAGGAACCACAAGTAACCCCTGCATTCTGGGAGCGCAGTGCTCTGGTGGGGTAGTAAGGTACTATGAGCTCTTTAAGATAAGATGGTGCCTGACCATTAAGAGCTTTGTATGTGAGAAGAAGGATTTTAAATTCTATTCTGGATTTTACAGGAAGCCAATGCAGAGAAGCTAAGACAGGAGAGATATGATCTCTTTTACTGGTTCCTGTCAGAACACGTGCTGCAGCATTCTGGATCAGCTGAAGAGTCTTAATGGACTTTTTGAAGAGCCTGATAATAAGGAATTGCAGTAATCCAGTCTAGAAGTAACAAATGCATGGACTAGTTTTTTCTGCATCATTTTTTAGACAGGATGTTCCTGATTTTTTGCAATATTACGTAGATGAAAAAAGGCGGTCCTTGAAATTTGCTTAATGTGAGAGTTAAACGACATGTCCTGGTCAAAGATAACTCCAAGATTTCTCACAGTGGTCACTCTGTTTCCTAAAGATGTGCAACAACCTTTTGAGGTATGTTTTCGCTCATTGGCAGGTTTGACAGATCTGTTGCCTGTATTATGAGGTAACTGGCTTATCTAGATAATTTTAGGAGTAACTTTGTGACGTTGGGTGTATCCCAGTTAACCCATACTATGAAAGGTGGATAGGTACCCGAGGTCTGTTGCCATAGCAATTTACGCTGCATCTCTACACTGCTCCAATCAGGTTTTGTTCGTGGTTAACTTGAGGTTACCGTGTATACGCGGACTACACCACATCTGTACTTAGTGTTAATGATGAGAAGTGGGATATTAATACACATGAATTCATTAAGGACTGAATGCACACAACAACTGAGATACAACATGTATCATACAAATGAGCACATTTACTTTTGATACTTAAGTACATTCACTATGGAATATTTTTATAACCTTTTACTTTAATTGTGGAGATGGTATTTCTCCTCTTTTAAGTAAAGGAAAATTCTACTCTGTTTAAAGACAATCAGTCCTTCACTGTTCATTTTAGCTAGAAAGTGCAGCGGCAGCATTGTTGCCCTTTGCTTTTTAGGAGCAATAAGCAACACATTAATGAACTCAAAAATAGACAACGATGAGATCTCATCTGTTACTTTCATTTATCCTATTGTAATCTCATTTCAGTATCTATTTGTCTTACCTAAGTCTCAAAACCTCAATCTCTCTTCATCTCATCCATTTTAGGAGCAACATTTCAGATTGGAATGATCTCAAAAAGATATACTATTGAGATATTAGTGTTTTCTTAAGAGTTAAAGAAAGACTATTCTGAGTGAAAGCTTTTTCCTCTGGGACAGGCCACTCATCAGCAACGTGTATGTAAACAATGCCATATTAAAAAAGCAGTGAAGTGCAGTGCACTTGCGTACATGTTTTGAAAGGGTTGAACTGTTCCAAGGAATGTGAGAACATGTAGGAACCTGAAGCTGAGGGAGTTCAGGCAGGGTGAGTGTTAATCCAACATTTTATTATTTTACTGTCAGAGTCTCTGATGCAGTTTTCTCCCTGTTTGAAACAAATGAATAGATTTTCTTATTTAATAATACTTTAGTTTCACAGTTTCATCCAAATGTGTTTTTAACCACTGATGAAGATTATTTAGTTTAAAGAACTTTAATTGTAACTTAAGTAATAAACATTTTGACTAAAACTTTTAATTAATAAATAAATAATACATTTTAATTCAATCTATTTCAGCCAAGAGAGACGTTCATATCACATTACTCTCTCTCTCTCTCTCTCTCTCTCTCTCTCTCTCTCTCTCTCTCTCTCACATACACACACCATTTCCTGTAAAGTGAGGAGGAGGAGGAACAGTCTCATGAGAACAGAGAGGAACCAGAAAGCGAAAGAGTCAGTTCAGACTCCATTTTGAGTCGACAGAAGGAGGAAGGCTGAAGAGGGTGACCAGGGACGACCAAGGTACAAGTTAACAGTTTGTTTTTTGGTATAATTGGCACAGGCAGAGGAGGGTTTTTTTCGTTTTTTGAATTTTAGGCACAAAACAACATTCTGCTTGATTTTTGTTTTTATCAAAACAAAAACAAAAAACAAACAAAAAAGGTAATTCAGCACAATGTCTTATTTTATATTATTACTGACAAAACAAATGTTGAATGCTCAATAATTTGATTTTATTGGTGGGTTGACTTCATCAGCCTCTTGCTTCTGGATAGTCAAAAGCAAGAGGCTGATTTTAGATTGAGGCTCATTTTAGTAAGTAATGTGGACAGTAAAGTGTTCAATGGCATAGAATCAATGGCAAGCACTCTAGACAGGTAGGTATTGTCACAATGCAAAAAGTTGTAGAGTGAAATTAAGTTTTGTAATTTAAATTTTGTAACTCCCTAAAGTGCTAATTGGGCCTTGTTTTATACTCAAGACTGCCCACATGTGTACAAATCCCTGAGTAAGAGAAAGGTTTTTTTTGGACCTTAGTAGACATAGATTATCATTTAGCATAATTATGTCTGTAGCTTCTGTCCATTCATGGACTACTGTACCAGATGTGATTTTTAAAAATAGCCTAGATGGCAGATGCAAGCCAATAAGACTAGAAAACCACAACATAATTTTTATGAGCTAACTGCTGCCCCCCAACCCCCACCCTTCCAGAGGGTTGCCCCACCCCTAAATAATCATTAAATACTATTATATATACACTTATAAATAATTGTGTAAGTAGTAAAACAATAAAAGTTAAGTTTAGAAACATTTTGAGTCCCCCCTCCCTTCCCTCACAGTGGTTTGGTCCACTGCCTTTGAACGTTTGAACCAGTAGTTGTGGAACTCCAGTAAGGATGGCAGGGCTGTTTTATTCACTTAGAACATCAGAAGAACAGATTCTTTTCTCTTTCATACAGATGTTTTTACGTTAGTCCACTATCTATTGCAACATTGGAGTGAAGAAGACATAATGCTCACTATTTACATCTGCAGAGAAACATACAGAAAGAGACACATTCTTGTATTAAACTAGACTACACATTGGATATCTTAAAGTAGGGACCAGGTAAGGCAATAGTGAACACACCTGTTGGTGCTGATGTCATTCATACCATGGTGGCTCCATCGATTAATTAACAACAAGCCTGCTCCGGACGCAGCTCAGCTGCTGCTGTTTAAACAGAATTGCGGATGAAAAACTACCAAACATGAGTTGTCTTTTATGAAACTGCTGACAAAGTCAGAGCAGAGAGATAAAGGCAGAGAGAGAGTGACAGAGGTGTAGGTTTGTCTGAAGGGAAATGGTGAGCAGATTACTGTAGTTTGTGAGTAAACAATAAAATAAGCTGGAGAGTCCATCCATCCATCCGTCCATCCATCCATCTTCATCCGCTTATCCGGGGTCGGGTGCCGGGGGCAGCAGCTCCAGCAGGGGACCCCAAACTTCCCTTTCCCGAGCCACATTAACCAGCTCTGACTGGGGGGATCCGAGGCGTTCCCAGGCCAGTGTGGAGATATAATCTCTCCACCTTGTCCTGGGTCTTCCCGAGCCTCCTCCCAGCTGGGCGTGCCTGGAACACCTCCCTAGGGAGCGTCCAGGAGGCATCCTTACCAGATGCCCAAACCACCTCAACTGGCTCCTTTCAACGCAAATGAGCAGCGGCTCTACTCTGAGCTCCTCGCGAATGGCCGAACTTCTCATCCTATCTCTAAGGGAGACACCAACCACCCGCCTGAGGAAACCCATTTCGGCCGCTTGTACCCGCGATCTCGTTCTTTCGGTCATGACCCAGCCTTCATGACCATAGGTGAGGGTAGGAACGAAAATTGACCGGTAGATCGAGAGCTTTCAGCTCTCTTTTCGTCACAATGGTACAGTAAAGCGAGTGCAATACCGCCCCTGTTGCTCCGATTCTCTGGCCAATCTCCTGCTCCAGTCTCCCCTCACTCGTGAACAAGACCCTGAGGTACTTGAACTCCTTCACTTGGGGCAAGGACTCATTCCCTACCTGGAGTTGGCACTCCATCGGCTTCCTGCTGAAAACCATGGCCACAGATTTAGAGGTGCTAATCCTCATCCCAGCCGCTTCGCACTCTGCTGCGAACCGATCCAGTGAGAGCTGAAGGCTACGGACCAATGATGCCATCAGGACCACATCATCCGCAAAAAGCAGTGACGAGAGCCCAAGCCCACCGAACCTCAGTTGTTCCACGACCGGGATGAAAACCGTATTGTTCCTCTTCGATCTGAGGTTCGACAATCGGCCGAACCCTCCGTTCCATCACCCTGGCGTAGACTTTACCAGGGAGGCTGAGAAGTGTGATACCCTGTAGTTGGCACACACTCTCTGGTCCCCTTGCGAACAGGGGAACCACCACCCCAGTCCGCCACTCCTTGGGCACTGTACCCGACTTCCACGCAATGTTGAAGAGACGTGTCATCCAAGACAGCCCCTCCACACCCAAAGCTCATCAATCCCTGGGGCTTTGCCACTGTGAAACACTTTGGTGCCGACCGAAAGTCCTTCTCCATGTCTTCTCCAAACTTCTCCCACACCCGCTGCTTTGCTTTTGCCACAGCAGAGGCTGCAGTCCTTCGGGCCTGTCGGTACCTTGCAACCGCCTCCGGAGTCCTCCGAGACAGGTAACTCCGTCATTGCCCACATGTGCATTGAAGTCACCCAGCAGAACTATGGAGTCCCCTACTGGAGCCCCATACAGAACTCCATTCAGGGTCTCCAAGAAGGCCGAATACTCCGAACTGCTGTTTGGTGCATACGCACAAGTTTTCCCCCCCGCTACCCGAAGGCCTAGGGAGGCGACCCTCCCTACGCTGCTGTCACACCTGGCACTGCAGTGCTCTCACTACTACCTTTAAAACAGTCTGTTTCTGTTACAAGCCTGAATGGAAACCTCTTCTAGTACAATACTTATAAAGACTGTTGCTGTAAATCTCTGGCTGTGCGCGTACTGAATTTAGATCAAATGTGCTCATACTCCAGCATCTACTCTACAGATTTAAGCATAGCCCCTTTGAACTATAGATATCAAATATTATCAGCTGCATCAGGCGCATACAAACTGGCTCCTGGGTTTCCTTTAACATTTTCAAAGCTAAAATACTATTTATACTAGGGGGCGGTATGGCCGAAAATGTTATCTCAATGAAAAACTCATATCTTTCTATTTTGATAATTATCAGGAAAAATGTCAAATCATGATTTCTTTCAAGTTTAAAGGCGGATATTTGCTCCTGAGTGAAAACTGAAGCCCCGGGACCCTGTTCGCAGGATAAGCGGTTGACGATGGATGGATGGATGAAAGCTGAAGAAACCTGATGGCTAATTGTGGTTTAAACTACTCTTTATGGTCAGAATAAGAAAATCACACCAAACAGTGGATCACTTCACAAATCTCAGGTAGAACATTCAAAAAAAAAAATTCAACAAATATACACATGTAAAATTAAGTTAAATATTTTTTCAGTCCCTTTTTCCTCAATAAAGTAAATATCTTAATAAGAAAGTGCTAATTTGTTCATGATTCAAATTAATAAGATTAAACAACAATTATTGAATATTTATAGAACATTTGTTATATTGTTATTGAGGAAAATTATACTGTGATCATTGTTATTGTTTTATTGTCCAGCTCTAATTTATCCTATAACTTGAGTAAATATGTGATGATTATTATTTACTGAGCGACGTGCATCCATATTGCCCAGTCTGCCCCACTAATCAACATTTTAATAGTCAATGTGAATCCAGTGCTTTTCATGTTGCATTAGTCCAGAGTTGTAACTAAACCTTCATTGAGAGACACATAATCATTGTCTTGTTTTAATATCATGCGTGCCTACGAGAGATGCTCACAAGTCTCTGAGCTAGAGTCCAAGTCAAGTCTCAAGTCTTTGAGCTAGAGTCCGAGTCAAGTCTCTGAACTAGAGTCCAAGTCAAGTCTCAAGTCTCTGAGCTAGAGTCCAAGTCAAGTCTCAAGTCTTTGAGCTAGAGTCCGAGTCAAGTCTCTGAACTAGAGTCCAAGTCAAGTCTCAAGTCTCTGAACTAGAGTCCAAGTCAAGTCTCAAGTCTCTGAGCTAGAGTCCAAGTCAAGTCTCAAGTCTTTGAGCTAGAGTCCGAGTCAAGTCTCTGAACTAGAGTCCAAGTCAAGTCTCAAGTCTCTGAGCTAGAGTCCAAGTCAAGTCTCAAGTCTTTGAGCTAGAGTCCAAGTCAGGTCTCAAGTCTCTGAGCTAGAGTCCAAGTCAAGTCTCAAGTCTCTGAGCTAGAGTCCAAATAAGTCTCAAGTCTTTGAGCGAGAGTCCGAGTCAAGTCTCTGAGCTAGAGTCCAAGTCAAGTCTCAAGTCTCTGAGCTGGAGTCCAACTTAAGTCTCAAGTCTCTTGTGGTTATTAAGAATGTTGTATCACCTGCTGAGTTCAATCCAGGTTGCTTATAAAACTGCAGAGCTATAAGGAATTCTGTATTTGTAACCTGTTTTTTACTTACAGAGCACAACCATGTAAAGTAAAATGCGATTATTGACAGCTTATTAAACACTGGAAGACACTCCCTAGACTCTTAAACCCAGAGTAAAGTTAACTAAATAAAACTGTAAAGTTACATGATCAACAATAAAGCTGTAATCTATTTTTAACTTACAGAGCACAACCATAATGTGCAATGCAATCAATGACAGTTTAAACTACTGTAAGTCAACACACCCTGCAGACTCAAACCAGTGTGAAATTTGAAATTTATCAAATCATGATATCGAATGATATGAAATTTTTTTGATTGTGATAACATTTTTGTCCAGCCCTAGTATAAATAGTATTTTGCCTTTAAAAATGTTAATGGAAACCTGCCAGCTAGTCTGAATGGACCTGGTGCAGCTGATAACATTAAATGTAAATGCTCTGTACTTGTATAGCGCCTTTCTAGTCTTTTCGACCACTAAAAGCGCTTTCACACTACATTCACACAGTGAGCCTAAGTGCTCAAACAGAAACTAACATTCACACACAGGCGGAACAGCCGCCAGGGGCTATTCGGGGTTCAGTGTCTTGCCCAAGGACACTTCGACATGCAACCTGGGGGGAGCAGAGGATAGAACCGCCGACCTTCTGATTAACGGCCAACCAGCTCTACCTCCTGAGCCACAGCCGCCCGCAAAGGGGACCTATTATGCTTTTTCATATTTTCTAGCATTTCTGTAATGTCAGATGTTCATATTAAACATGACCAAAGTTTCAAATGATGATGTAAAAGTATTAAAAAGAAATCCCTGTGAGCCAAATCCTCACATATCCCCCTGATCTGAGTGCTCTGTTTTGAACTGGTTTTTTCTATTAGTGGCTCGGTCACAGTTTCGAGGGTGAGTGCAGAGGAGGTGAGATGCCAAATGCAAGACACCGAGTTAGAGCAGATGCAGTTCAGGGTATTTAATCCAAATGAGAACAGGTAATAGGCTTACATAGGCTTACACACAGTTGACTAGAAAGTCCAAACCGGCAGAAAGAACACTTCTCCCAATAAACATGACTGAGTGTGAACACTACACTACAATGACCGGTCACAGACTGAGGGAACAAACAAGTATATATATATTAGTGGTGGGCCGTTATCGGCGTTAACGTGCTGCGTTAATGTGAGACTCTTATTGGGCGATAAAAAAAATATCGGCGTTAATCTATTCTCAAAGTTGGGATGTATACCTAGCCGAATCGCACTGTAGGGGGCGAGAACAAGTCTTCGAACCTGTGTGTCTGCCTGCTGTGAAATTACCACATCAAAACGTGACGTGCTAACATGGATGCAGCTGTTGCTGCGTTCCATTTACCTCGGAGGTCGGAGCTGGGAATGACGTCACACCGAGCTGACGGCGTTCCAGTAACAACCTCGCTCGGCCAGCTGTTTGTTTACAACTAGCCAGGTTAGTTATTGATACGGCGGTTGATTAAAAAACAGCATTGTGAGCTGTTGGACAGCACTTTGTGTACGAACATTTCTGAAGCCGCCGTTGCTTCTGGGAAAATTTACTTTTAAGAAGCTTCCCAATGGAAAATTCGACAAGACTAAGGTTGTTTGCACCTTGTGCAATGTGGAATTAGTTTACTGTAGGAGTTCTTCCAGTCTCAAGTACCACCTAAATGCAAAGCACATCACACGCTACACACAAGTACATCTTACTGAACATGATTTATTTTCATCACCAATTATCATAGTAGAACAGCTTTCTCAAGCAGTTTGTGATGCATTTTGGAAACAGGAGATGAGCCCCTGGTCTAATGCGCCACCTGGCTTCAAACCCGTTCGCACACATATTTTAAATGCCTTCGGCAGAATTCAAATGAGCCATTTTAATCTAGATTAATCTAGATTAATTTCAAGATTACAGTGAGATTAATCTAGATTTAAAAAAATTAATCTATGCCCACCTCTAATATATACCCACATGGGTTAAGGAGCTGGGAGGGAGAAACACAGGTGACCGAGATCAGGTTAACGAGGCAGGCAGAGAGACAGCAGGAAAACAGAGAGACAGGCAGGCAGAGAGACAGTTAACCCAGAACACAAGTACACAGACCAGAAGTAAACACTAAGCCATGAACTGAGACACAGAACTAGGACACAGGGCTGAGATGCTGAGCTAAACCTAAGACAACACAGAAACTAAGCAAACTTAAAGATGTGGATGAATAACATAATAACCAAGGCTACACAGAATACGTGACAGACAGGTACAAAGTGAGCTAAACAGAACCAGTAAATGAATAAGGGAATACACAAGACTAAATAGAGAACACAAGACCAGGAACCAACCACAAACAGGAAACATGGATCAACTGCCTACGTTTAAACTAAACAGTACCGCAACAATGAGTTTAACATTCGACAATAGCAACACCAACAGGGGCCGAACTAATAACACAGAGTGACTAATGACGACAAAGTAACAGGTGTGACGGCCCCTGTGTGATCCAGTGAGGCTGTGACGCCACACAGTGTCCTAAGCATCATATACAGTCCTTTGCCAGTCACCAAAACAGAGGCCACTGTGTCTGTGTTTCAGATCATCAAACAAATTGAAATATTAGACAAAGGTAACACAAGTAAACACAAAATGCAGTTTTTAAAATCTGATTTCATTTAATAGGGGGAAAGGGCATCAAAATCTACCTGGCCCTATGTGAATAAGCAATTTTCCCCCTTGTTAAATCATGAATTAACTGTTATTAATCACATTTTTTTTGGAAAGCTGAGTTCAGTTTCTTTAGCCACACCCAGGTCCTACTTTTTCCAATCACCTAAATATAACCTGACAAAATGAAGTAGGCTAAAAGTTCTCAAAAAGCAACACATCAGCCTACCTTCTAAAGAAATTCAAAAACAAATGAGAAACAAAGTCGTTGACATCTATCAGTTTAGGAAGGGGCTACAAAGCCATTTTTTGGGACTCCAGCAAACCACGGTGAGAGCCACAACCCACAAATGGAGAAAACGTAGAACAGCAGTGAGCCTTCCTAGGAGTGGCCAGCCTACCAAAATTACTCTAAAAGTGCTGTGACAACTTATCCAGAAGGTCCCAAAAGAAGCCAGAACAACATAGAACTGCAGGCCTTTCTTAATCCGTGTATGATTTGTTCCTTCATTATTTTGTTTCAAAACCAAATGGAAAGACCAAAAAAACAAGTTGTTTTTTGTTTTTTCTGTTTTAAAACCAAAACGGAAAAATATTGATATTTAATGAGCCCGATTTGAGTAGCTTTGTGTGTCATACTTGATAAACCTAAGATGAGCTTGAACATCAACATAAGTGGGTTTTTAGTTAGAAAAACAGGACAATATTATATAACTGCAATACTGGAGGCTGCAGCTATGTAATATTGGCTGGAGCTTACAAGGCAAAGGAGAGGAGGTCGCACCGTGGCCGTAGCCTCTAGAAAACGCCCTTGATAAAGATATACGGATATTTTCTTAGATCGTTCAGGTAACCAGCTGCTTCAGATCTTGTTTCATTGATGCTGACATACTTAAGCTAGAATTGGAGAATTTTGAGTGTTTGAGGCTCTGTAATATAGTGCTCACTTCTACAATCATATTTGCCACAGTTGAGATGCAATGCGACCTGAAAAGAAAGCATATATAAAATTAAATAGGCCTAATAATATTTAGTCTAATGTTGACTAATGTCTCTAAAATATTTACAGCATGCTTTATCTATTCATTTGTAAGTAATCATTGTGGATCTTGCGTAAAATCAGAAGTGTCAGACTTTAGCCAGCCAAAGGGAATGATTACCGACTGTCGTTGGTGTTTGACAGGTGAGCCTGTAGGTGAGCTGATTAAACAGTGACAATCTGAGTCATACAAACACTCTGAGCCATGAAACTTTTTGTTGGCGCAGCTATGCAGCTACCAGAATAACATGTTTCTGCCGCTGTTCTACGTCATCAAACCGGAATTATGCTGCGCGATCTTGTGTGTGTGACTACGATCCACGTGTAGTCAGCAAATCAGGAGAATTGCTTCTATATGATGTCACATCCCTAATTAAGCCCTTCCCACTGCCTGTCATTCATTGCTGTTGTAACATCTGTGAGAGGCACACCCAGAGATGGGTACTCGAGTTTGAGACTGGGATTCAAGTTGCAATTAAGCATATAATGGGTGGTGATGGATAAGACACATGACTTTGGTGTGAGAGACCTGGACCCATCCATCAATGTGTCCCTGAGCAAGACACTTAATCTTAACTTAAATGAATAGCTATTTTGTTAATTATGTTACATTCTTTAATTTATCACCAATTAAGTTTCCTAGTGTTACCTAGTTTAGATACCGTTACAGTTAGCTAAGTCGCATAATTAAAAAAGCTATTTTGATCAGCAATGTAAATCATTTAGCTATGGCTATAGCCAGCTATAACCAAAAATGTGTATCCAGAATTTGAATGGTCTTTAATACAGCCCCTGTAGTTCTGTGAAGAATTAGATGACTTTATTCAGTTTGTTATTAAATTTGTTATGGACTTGAATCATGTTTCTCTTCAAATCAATGTTTATATACATTTTGCTCACGCAAAGTGACATTACTGTCGTACACAATATGCTTGACCACTGAAAATAACTATTTTGCCAAAATTCTGAAAACAAATACAAACACAATTTCTAAACAGAATATTACCTTTATGCGCAGACAGATGACTGAGGTGACCTTTAACGAAGCAGCCCCTGTGGCACATGTATCATGTTCAGACGTACCAAAAAGCCTTTTAGAGGCCTCTTGGTGAATTCCCATGCCTCGCCATGAAACAGGAAGTCTTCATAACTTTACTGTACCTGTACCAAATTTTGTGTGCTTCATAACAGCCCCACCACCCACCCAAACACATCTACACGCTAATTTCCACTTGTAGTCTGCAGCGCAACAAAGGGGACACAGGAAGCATAACACTTTTGTGCAGCTTCGGAAGCACATAACAAATTCACAGCCGCACCGGCAGAGGTCCAGAATCTGCAACACAGCTGCCTGACACCTCAGCGAGCTACGTGTGCGAGGGCCCGCGCAACACTTTAAGATTGTGTTCTTCGAAAAAGTCCATATCTCTCCTGTCTTAGCCTCTCTGCATTGGCTTCCTGTAAAATCCAGAATAGAATTTAAAATCCTTCTTCTCACATACAAAGCTCTTAATGGTCAGGCACCATCTATCTTAAAGAGCTCATAGTACCTTACTACCCCACCAGAGCACTGCGCTCCCAGAATGCACCTGTGGTTCCAATAGTCTCTAAAAGTAGAATGGGAGCCAGAGCGTTCAGCTATCAGGCTCCTCTCGGGCAGAGACAGCCCACCCTGAGCCATGGTTCTGCTCGAGGTTTTTGCCTAGAGGATCCCTGTGACATCACAGGGATGAAAGCTAAACGCGCCTCATATAACGCTCGCCGAGCGGCTACCCCGACACGCCCTCAGAAACAGCGAGCTGCAGCACACAGCTCTCCTCTCCCTTCCAAACACTAGCTACCCTCCAGGCAGTCAGTGGACATAAAGTTGTTACTGTGATGTAGAGACAGAGCTCGGTTAAAACTTTATGGATGAAAGATCCTTTTGTTACAGACAATAACTCACCGCTCTGAAACTCTTGCTCCAGTCCATGTTGCCAAGCTGGTCGGCAACATGTGCAGCTGAACCCGAGCTGTTTACCGGCTTCTCGCTGACCCGCCCTACTCTGCTTCTGATTGGCTAGTAGTCCTGCGACTCCCAACAAAGATCATTTAGAGACAAGATGTATCACTCTGTAGCTAAACCTGTTCTGGTACAACCTCTAAATAAGATTTTAAACCTGAAAATGAGGATAATACCACCTCTTTAAATAAAATTGATTTGAATTTAATTTAGTAATGAGGTGAATGAGCTATGTGAGTTTGTCATGTGACTGAGAGGAATGAAATAATGTGTGACTCTCCCAGCAGGTTGTTGTGTTTGTGTGAAGGTGTGGACTATGAGTCAGTGTGAGGACCAAGAGGACGGAGCCCCTCCCTCTAAAAGGACCAGAGCTCAGAGGTGAGATGAGGATCTCTGACTGATCATGACTCTTCTCCATGTCACAAAGCATCTGATTCTCCATCTGAATTAAATAAATTTATCTGAGCTAGTTTTTTTATTGTTCAGCCCTCAAACATTTACAATTATACATCATTTAACAAATTATTTGATTCAGTGGGAGCTTTTCTAAATATGTGAGCTTTAATGAATGTCTTTCTATCAGGATCCATCAGAGACCAGACTGTCCTGGACCTGGACCCAGCTGTGTGTCCATGAAGAGTGACCAGTCTATGGATCCTCCTATAGTCTTTAAAAGTAGAAACCACTCTGCTGATAAAAGGTGAGGATTTCAGACTAAAGATGATGGACGATGTACTTTATAGAAATGTAGGTAATCCAGGGAAATTAGTTTTTCCATGTCGGATGGTAGGTTTTCCCCTTAAGCTTAACTTAAGAAGTTACCTTGACTGGTAGGAAGTAGGGCTGGCCCGAATGTCATTTTTTGAGCTTCGACACTTCGATAGTAAGTAAGAGCGAATAATCAAAGCTTCGCCCCCCGCGGCGGGGCTCAACGGTCCGTTATTGTGATTGTCTAAACATGTTTTTTTTCACGAGCTATAGCTATGTATTTAATGGACAGAAGCAGCAGACGAAGGATAAATAGAAATAGAATAGAAAGAAAGAGAAATAGCAAGGGCATGGGTACTGTGTCTGTATGTGCGTGTGAGAGAGAAAGAAAAAAAGAGAGAGCGCTCCGTTTATTTATTCTCACAGCTAGGCTAACTTAGTGATTATTACCAAATCTTTGTTTTTAACTTTGTTATGGCAGATAGCAGACCCAAGTGCAGGACTAAGAAAGGGAGAAATATTTATTGCAGGTTAAAAGGATTGTCCTATATTGTGTAGGTGAAGAGCAGGCAGAGTGAAAATCGAAGCGTGGCAAACCAGGTTGGTGGCCGATATACAGAGCAGGGGGAATCATAGCAGAGAGTCTGATCCGAGCAGGTCCAGAGCAGAATCCGAGAATAAAGCCGGACAGGGGTCCAGGCGGAGAGCGCACGGGATGAGCGGTGTTTCCGGCAGCGGAACTAAATCTAACACGTTATATATAACACATATAATTCACTTTTAATTTTAATTATAGCGACAAAATGCTCTTCTTCTACAATCGGCCTAATATAATTAGGTTTATTTAAATGCGTTCATTGTGTTGCTGTTTGTTTCCAGCATACAGTTTGATACTGATTAATTTAAAAATGTAGGTAATTTGACTGTTTTAATCTGTAATGAAATTAAGCAATTGTAAAATCAATAAACACCATAACTTCCACACTACTGCTGACATCACTCAGTTTAAAGTGCTCCCACACAGTTGAGGGCTTCATTTAGTTTTCCATTTGATGTGAACTGGAGCGTTGCGTTCATTGCTGTTGGCGGAGGTCAGACGCGCAAAAAAAACACTCAATAATCCATTCATCCATCCATCGTCAACCGCTTTTCCTGCATACTGGGTCGCAGGGGGACTGGAGCCTATCCCAGCTGACATTGAGTGAAAGGTGGGGTACACCCTGGACAGGTCGCCAGTCCATCGCAGGGCCACACAGAGACAGACAACCAGTCACACACACATTCACACCTAAGGACAATTTAGAGACACCAACTAACCTAGCCTGCATGTCTTTGGATGGTGGGAGGAAGCCGGAGAGAACCCACCTGTGGTTCCAATAGTCTCTAAAAGTAGAATGGGAGCCAGAGCATTCAGCTATCAAGCGCCTCTCGGGCAGAGACAGCCCACCCTTGAACCCACGACCTTCTTGCTGTGAGGCTACAGTGCTCCACCACCACACCTCCCAAAACTTGATCAAATAACCTGCTGGTGTTATGACATCGTTTTTTTTGGTGTGATTTGGCGTCTCATCAGTTTTAGTAATAAATATAAATTTGACTTATATAGAACTTAAAGTACTCTAAGGCTTTTTAGAGGGGGTAAGATGATGGATGAGCATGTGTAATTCACCGGTGTCTACATGTTATGATTACATTCCTTATGACGTCGCTAACCATTCGCAATTGCAATAACACAAGATAAAGCAAAATTAATGACTAGCAGTGTTGGGCAAGTTACACAGGAATTGTAACATATTACTGTTTACTTATTACTCCTTTAAAAAAGTAATATTATTACATTAGTTATTACTGGGTGATAAAAGTAACGAGTTACGTTCAGGGTTTGACATTAACTTTTTGCTCACTAGCCAATGTGGCTAGTGGTTTTTCAAAGTCACTAGCCACACATCATTTTCACTGGCCACATTTTTGTTGTTGGGTTATACAATTAAAGTTCACAATGGCACGCTTAATTTGGCGTGGTAAAAATATTATCATTAGCTCTGATAAGGTTGTGTATAAAGTTCTTTTTAAAAAAAAAAAAGTCTGTTCAGATAAATACATTGAAATAGAAGCTTCTTATTGTATATAATAAAAGTGCTGCATGGGTGTAAAATATTAACTGAAAAGATAGATAAAAGATTTATTTATAAAAGCAGCAGGCTAATTACTGTAATACAGAGTAGAAAATTTATCTGCATTTAAAACAAACACACTTTAGGCAATAGGATTAAAATGTTATGTATAGGTTAGGCCTATATCATTTTTGTGCTCTTTTGGGGTGTTTATTTTTCCTGAGCTCTGACTGGATTTATGTTCATCATAAAACATAAAACTTTTGACTTATATACTTTTTCCTTCATTCTCCTGTGCATTTTCTCTCCACACTGCTCGGGCACACACACTCACGCACTGACTGAACACTGTGTTGATGTGTGTGTACATGCGACCAGTCGCATGTGATGACAGAGATCACACAATCAAGTTTAAAGCAACCGGGAGGCTGATGGTCTACAGGTCTGAGGGACTTTGGCTGATATGTGACAGATTCAACTTTTCTATTCACTTTGACAGAAGTCTGGATGTCATTTTTGACGTGCGCACTGCGCGAGAGAAGTGAGAGAGTGAGACGCGCCTGTTGTGTAGATTCACCTATTGAAAAAGCTTGCTTTGTCATCGCTGCTGCTGGTAAAGTGGATAATTAACAGCAGGCCAGACTGGTCCGATGGCCAGTCCGCGAGTTCTCCACAAGGTCTTCTTGTTTACAGTGTCGTTGGTCAATAGCGTCCAAGATAATAGTCTTCACTAATGGACCAATGGGCAAACACTACGTGCAGGTAGTACTCATGGGAGTTGTAGTGTCATAGATTCACATTGCAATTCGTTTGCTATTATGCCTTTTGACAAGCCTACAATTTTTCAGCAGGACAAAATGGCTAGTGGGAGTGACTGTGTTACCCGCCACGGCCAAAATCCACCCACATTTGGCGGGTTGGCGGTTGTTAATGTCAAGCCCTGGTTACGTTACTCGTTATGTTACTACTTTCCAGTGTTTCCCACAGAATGACAGCGGGGTTAGAATTTTACCAGAGGCACAGTGACGTCATCGCTCCCCTCTTGCTTCGGATGATCAGTTGATCAGTGAAAAATGGTGCCTTCCCTCATACTCTCTACGACGCCCATATCTGTGTCCTCTTAAAAAGGGACAGAGACGAAACAAATGTTTCATCATATCATCCCTTAAGCCTGCTTAACTCTGACTGAAACGTTATTGCAAAGGTCCTGACCAACAGGTTAAACAAATATATTGGCGCATTAATTCATCCCGATCAATCAGGTTTCATTCCCGACCGATTTTCCTTCTCAAATACAAGATGTAAACTTAATGTATTCAACCAAACTCCGCCACTCCGCTGTGATCTCACTAGATGCCCAGCAGGCCTTCGATCAGGTAGAGTGGGGATACATGTGTGCTGCTCTTGATAAATTGGGCTTTGGGCCAAAATTTATGAATATATTAAAAATGCTTTATGCTCACCCCAGATCTTCTGTTCTAACCAACCATGAAAGATCCCCCCCACGTTTTCATTGCACCGTGGCACCAGGCAGGGCTGTTGCCTCTCTCCAGTGCTGTTGGCATTAGCTCTTGAGCCGCTGGCCATAGCCATCAGAGCCAACTCCCAAATCCCTGGCATTACACTGCAAATAAGGGCAGCTAAAATATAAGAAAAAAACACTACATTTGAGGAGAAAATTACTTAAAACAAAAGAAATTATCTGTCCATGCAGCAAGTTAATTTCACTAAACAAGAAATCTTGAAATAAGATTATTAAATCTAAAAATAAGAAGGACCTGGTAAGTACTCAAAAGGGTTAAAATAAGTAGAAAAGGCTGGTTATTAGATAAAATTACTTGAAACCAAACTTCCTACAGCACAATAATAAGTGAAATATACTGAATATAAGCAAATAATTCTTATTTAAAAAGATTTGTATTCTTAATTTTAGTAAATTAAGGCTTCGGAACAAGAGAAAAATAACTCATTTAAATAAAAATTTACTCCGTTTTAGTCAAGTATGATTTAGCTGTTACTTGATACAAGTTTGCTCATCTTGAAATAACCTAAATCCATATTAAAACTAAAACCAAAAACTAAAAATCAGTCCTTATTCCTAGAATATACAGCTTAACTGATTCGACTGAATCACAACCACAGCAAATGAGTACTCTCAACATTTATTAAAATGTCTTACAGCATATAATTACATGTCCACTAACAGTGACTCAGGTGTGCTGCAAGCCTCTAAAGAACAGCAATCAAAACACATAATACACTGCTGTTAGTGCTTTGATTTGGCACATGAATACAATCCACATGTAATAAAGTATTCAAACGTGCCTCAGTTAAAGTGCCATCTAAAATCTGAGACCTCTCAAAAGTAAAAAAAATAAGTCCTTGGAGGGATCCGAAGGTGCGTTACTTTGGCAAAAAAACTAAGGACACTGAGGTAAAACTTGTGTAGTTAGCCAAGTAAGGCACAAAACACGTTACTGAAAGGCATTGCAAACAAAAACACAACAAACCTGACAAAATGCTGCTTGACGTTCAACTATTTTTCAACAAATGATTTCCATTCACCTATGGCTTTCTTATATGCATTAGTGGCATCTTGATCATGGATGGCATCACCAATGACCTCGGTCTGAATGACAGAAAGAACTGTGGCTACACATTTTGGGTATGTTAAGTGCAGAGTGTAGTAGTATGCCATCAATACCAACATTCCTTCCCACAATTCCTCCTGGAGGAGGGTGCTCACAGGCATGTTTCCCACAGCGACAATGCAGGTTGTTCCATCAAAAAGCAGCACTGGAGAGGAAAGAGGTCGCTTCTCCAGGTACAGCCCAGGATCCTCGCCTGACTGGAATAAAACAAAAAGTACAGTTAAAGAGAAGAAGTGCTGTTCATCAAAACTGATTCAAAAGTTTATGTACCTTAAACACTAAGTATTTGATGAAGTTCAGGTTGCAACTAATGAATTGAACAAAGAGCTCCATCAACAGTTAACAATGCACACTGTAATTTACTATTGGAACAGAAGAAATTAACATTAGATAATCCTTGTTACTGTGAACTTTGTTCAAAATTCTAAATTTATGAACATTAATGATTTAAATTAATTTGTGCTGAATTGAACTTTGAAGTAGTTCTGGGTGTGAACATGCACAAAAATGTGAGTAAATGAAGGACACATTACAGTGAGTTTTAAAGGCCTAAATAACAATTCTCACCTTAAGGATACGAAGCAGTGCCTCACTGGCATTTCCGAGACGCTTAGGTGGTGGAGTTGGTGAGGGGAAAAGTGATGGGAGTGCATTGAGGAGGGTGATAGTGAAATCCACTATGGAAGAGAAAAATACCCTTTTATGGAATAGTTTGAACATGGCTGACATAACAATGGATTTGGTTTATGGAACAGAAACATACCTCCACGCAAATCCAAGGAGAACGGGGGTTTGAGGGCCTTCTTCCACACAGCATAGAACTGCACCTTAGCACAAAAGTCTGCCCATCTTCCCTTCATTTCCTGGATGTATTTGCGGTTGGTGCCACCAACGATGCGGCGCAGCTCATCCATTGCCTAGGACACAATTGTGCTCAGTTATTACAGCTACTGAGCAGACTTAACATAGCACAGCCTGAACAGACAGAAGCACAGAGCACCAAAGAAGGAAGTTAATAAACTTACATTTCGAGTGTCTTTGAAGCATGGATATGCCTCAAAGACTTTCGCTGGTCGGTCTTCGTCCTTTGTAACATCTGCATCAATGAAAGCCCGCCTGGCCTCGAACTCCAGGTCCAAAAGCTGGGCAACATCACCTTGGTTGGGTTTTGCGTTGGGCTTCTTGTACATGTTGTTCAATGTTTTGTAGTGCCTCGCCTGCATCTTCCGACTGTCCTGACCAACTAGAACAGGGAAAGAAGTTAAAATGTAAACACTTCTCAGTTGATAGACTGGAGTCAGAGAAAGTGTTTTAAGTAACACCAAAAACTTTAGACCATGAAAAATAACATATGATGTGCTGAGGAATTTCAATTCAATATCCAACAATTTAGACAATGGCTTCCCCTCTGACAGCTACCATCACAGACAATGGCTAAAGGGTAATGATGGGCTTACCGACAACATCCTCAGTAGGTGAAGTTAGTGGAGTGGTCAAAGTCTTGGGCAAGGTTTCTGATGCTGAGTCAGATGGCAGCGGTGAGGCCAGGGTGTTATTGTGTGGCTTCCTTGGCAGACAGGGGGCTGGCTGTGGTGAAGACGCCTTTCCTGGGGAAAAGTTATAAAATAATTTGTAAACAAGTATAAGTAACAGGAAAACACAGGCCAGTCTCCACAAGTACTCTGGTGTACAGAAACTAGGACTATGATAGCACACTTTTATTTTTTACCCCTTTTAGCACACACCTCCACTGAAACTGTCCTCTCTGAGTTCATCATTGCTCTCAAGAATTATGGTGTAATCACTTGAACTGCTTGTGTCGGCACTTCTGTCGCCATCTGTCTCACTGTCTGTGTTGTTTGTGCAGAAGAGAAGCTTCTTCGAGGCCCCTCGTTGTGGCATGGACCCCTGCCTCTTCCTTGGGGACCTTATATTTTGGAGTCGCTTGTACATTTTGGTGTAGATGGTCAGCTGTGGTGAAATGATGTTTGATAAGTGTTTTTTTCTTGTTGCCGTCCCACCCAGTTGGTAATTAAGTTAGTAATAAAGGAAAAAAAAATACTTACATAAGGCATATCTGTGCCCGCATCTCGTAACATAGGGTAATAGTCAACAATCTTCTGTGACATTACTCTCATTTCAAGTTTGGAGGGGTATTTTACTTCTTTCCCCATGGGACTAGCACGCAGGATCGTAACCATGCTGGTGATTGTGTTTCTTATAAGTCTGCAACATAGCTCCTTTGACATCTTGCAATCCATTTCTTTTCCACTGCGGAGCAATGCAAAATACTGGCTGCGCACCATCTCTAATTCTGAATCTGTGTAAACCACATACTCTGGTGGGTCTGGCATTTTCATAGTTTTGTCAGCAGTTTGAGATAAGGGGGTAAAGGCTTGAGGCTGACAAGGTGGCACAGCACGAGCTGAGGGTATAATCCCGCTTTCACTACAAGTGGTGGCATCTTGGTCAGTAGTGTTTTCACACTATAAAAATTGCAGGAGATAAAAAAAAACAATTAAAAGCATTAATAATACAAGACATTTTGACAGTAATAATCCCATTAGTTTTTCCAATGCGTATTTACCTGACTGATGAAGTCCCAAAGCTTCTTTCTCCTGAGAAAATTTTCAGGGCCAGGGAAAAGATCCTTCAGGTCATCACGGCTAAGGCTTTTCAAAGCCTCCTCATCAATACTGGCAGCTGTAAATTGATTAGACAATTGTGTTTTTGTCTCTCTGAATTCCAAAACAATGTAGTCCAAGACAGAATGTTTGACAGAAACCCTTAAATTAATATTTTTATTCTAATTTTTAATCTACATGAAATTAATAATAATTTTTCTGAAAATTTCATTTAATTTATTTTTGGACAGTTAGATTTCATTGTACTACACCATATAAATTTTCTGAAATTCCACTTTGTTTAGACGTTGATTTTAATGCATCTTGTGTATACATGTTTTTTCAAAAGAACTTAGTTGTTATCCACGGCGACTAAGCATGGATTTTTGCAGACAGGCATTATCCAACAGTGTGCAACATTAATGATTCCGTTTTCAGATACGAAGACAAACGCTAACACTGTTAAGCTAATCAGCAAATATTAATGAAAAACACAACTTACCCTCCAACACAGAAAGTATGGTGTCGTCAAAATCGTCCATGCCGACTTAACAGAGTTCTCCCGCTCGCCCAAACCTTATCAGGTCGTACCTGGTCAAGACCAAGACCCACAGCCAGAGTGAGCTTGTGAGCTAAATTTAGCTAGCAAAAGTTGACATTGGCAGCTAGCTTGCTAGCCAGCAGCCCCCGTAGAGCACGTTATTTATCTTAACAACACCGTGTTTGATTTTTGCAAATATAATAAAAGTAAAGCTAAACTTACATACCTTCAACTGTTGTCCGCGCAATTTTCATAAAAGAAACGTGCCTCCGTTATCAGACCGCGATATCGCTTGTTTAGTGACTGACATCATCTAAACGTGATGGACGTGAACTAACGATACGCACGCGCAGAAAACAGTGAAAACACAAAACAAAAAAATATTCTTGTTACTAAAGTGTTTTAAAATGACAATTATAATGATGTAAGACAGTTATTTAATGTTGTATGTTAAATGGAAATAGTGTAGCACAGTAGTAAAAGCAAAAAATAAAATAATTGACTCACTTTCCCATCGTCCCTCAGGCTCATGGGTCATACCAGACGGCGACAGCGCGCAAACGGTGCATCATGGCGGCGTGGAGATGTATGATTTGTTTCGTCTTTGTTGCTTTAAGTTTGAAAGTGCTCCTTAGCCACATAAATGCAATTCACGGTCGTAGTCCGGATTTTTGGGTTTACTGTGGAATTGATGGTTGTGAGCAAGACTTCAGAGTTTTCAACTCATTCTTTCGCCACATTAAACGGATGCACCCTTTGTATTTGATGACTGGATGCCCACCAGAGGGATGGAGAACGATGCCCACAGAACAGCAACCGGCATTGGAACATTTCGGGGTATCACTTTTTTCCAACTGTAGCACTCCTGCAACGACCAGCGCTGTGGAAATATCGCCTGATGCTTCTGGACCCTCTCGACTTGAAACACCTGAGGTTGTTGGCTGCCCTGTCCCAGTAGGTTTCAGCGGTCATTTTGACAGCTTAAGTTACTTAGAGTTAAAACTCTAGTTTGTCTTTTTTATATATATAATGGCATTATTGTTAGGGTGGCTTGCAATATGATATTACACGAAAATCATCACATACAGCAAGCCGTAATTATTTTGTATAAAACAACGTAATTTTTCGACAGATAAACTGCTTCCTGAATGCAATATTTTTACTTAATGTTTGTTTTAGCTTCAATATTAGAATTACTGTTTTATCAAGGTATTTATTATTTACTTTTTAAATGCAGAAATGACAAAGTGTGTGTTTATCTTTAGATGGGCCAATTCATCTAACATAACTCAACAAAAACATAACAACTGATTATACTTCATTTTATTTTAAAAAAAAAATTGACAGAATGAAAGCTTGAAAAAGTTTGAAATAAATTGATGTGACAGCATAGCCATAGCATAACCCTTTTCATATTATGCTTTGTGTATTTGACAGCATTTCATGTGGAGCATTTTGAGAATTTTAAATAGAAAATTTGATACAAAAGATAAGTAAATACAAGTATTTTAATAGTGTTAATACTTATAAATTATAGTCTTTACTGTGATTATTCATTAATAGAAAAAACTACTTATTTGGACCTGTGTTGTGTAAATTTTACACCTGCACGTCTTTGGATATGTTTCTTGTCTCTGCAAATATTATTTATCTATTTATAGATTCCAAAAAATGTATTTTGAATAATATGACACAAAAACAGTTTTTAGTGTATTGGACACAATCGTTAATGTCAGGTGGCATACAGATATGAAAAAAAGTGTTTTTATGTTATTATCCAAAGGAAGAAGCTGTTGTGGTAACATCAAGAGCCAGACCTGATATTACCAGATCTGCAGCAGCTTTTGCAATCTCTGTCCGGGAACAGTGTCACTTGTCCCAGGTATGCTTGCCATGATGGCCAATATTTGTTTATACTGCTAATCCCTTACATGTGTAGTGTATATTGCAGACCTCTAGGTTATGATTAATAGTGGGGAGGATTTAAAATGAATCTCTCTTTTTGTTTTTTGTTTTTACAGAGAACAGTCAACAATGTCATCTCAGGGGTGCAACAATACCAATCTGTTCTCCTGGATACACTGAGGGAGGGAATGAGAAGGGTGCTTGAAGAGCATCCAGAGACGACCACTCAGCTTCAGGATGAGATTTTGGGAACATTTGATAAGTTCATAGACCCTTTTTCCACCGCTGCATATGGACAGAATAGAACTATTCGGGAGCTTTTCAATCCAGTCCATCCAGAAGAAGTAGTAGTGTCACAGAAGATTTGTTGGGTAAAGCGAGGACGTTCAAGGGTCATGGCCATAAGAAACAAATGTTTTTACTATGTACCACTAATTAAAAGTCTAAAACAGTTATTGACCAATCCTAGAATCTTCACCATGTTAAACACTGCACCGCAAAGGAGCATAGAAGGATTCTTTTATGACTTCTATGATGGGGACCTCTTTACATCTCATTCTTTATATTCTCGAAGGCCTAATGCATTGCAAATAATATTGTACTCAGATGAAATTGAAATATGTAACCCCTTAGGGTCCCATGCATCTGCAAATAAATTGGTAATGTTTTATTATAGTTTAGGAAATATTGACCCAAAATTTAGGTCAAAGTTGGCTGCGATACGACTCCTTGCTATTGCTAAGGCAAATGATATTTCTCAGTGGGGTGTAGATGTTGTACTAAAAAGAATTCTACAAGATCTAACACTGCTTTACAATGGTGTAAGGATTGAAACGCCAAATGGTGAAATAGAGTTGTTCGGTGCGGTAATAGCTATATGTGGAGACACACTTGCCCAGCATGAGCTTGCTGGCTTTAAAGAAGGTGTTGGATTTGCCTATAGCAAATGTAGATACTGCGAATGCACCTTTGAGGATATGCAAAGTAATTTTGAAGAAAATAAGTTTGTTGAAAGAACTTTGGAGAAGCACATTAGGCAGTGTCTTGAAATAGACAAAGCAAGCACAGATACCTTGAAGGCATCCCTCAGAACCACTTATGGGATTAACAGAAAAAGCATACTTGTTGATTTTCCCACATTTGACCTGATCAAACAAACTCCACAGGATGTAATGCACGTCATTTTTGAAGGCGTTGCACCAATGGAAGTTAAGCTTGTATTAAAATACCTTATTCTGTCAGGACTGATAGAATTAGATGAGTTTAATTCAGCCATTCAAAATTTTCCTTACTCACCTCTCGATATACGGGATAAGCCGTCTCCTATTAGTGTCAGCACTTTGGCAGCTAATGACAACAGATTGAAACAGTCTTGTGGGCAAATGTTAATACTTTTGAAAATACTTCCTTTTCTTTTGAATGATGTGGACAATGAGCATGTTAAATTTATTGTAAAATTAATTGAGATAGTTCAGATAGTCCTTGCTCCCATTATCTCTTTGGAAACGGTATTACTGCTTAAGAGTATGATTGAGCAACATTTGTATCACTTCAAACAACTTTTTCCTGATGCCAATGTAATACCCAAGCAACATTACATGTTGCATCTTCCAAGTCAAATCATTTCGCTTGGTCCTTTAATAAGGAGTATGTGCATGCGATTTGAGGCAAAGCACAGTTATTTTAAACAGTGGGCTTCTAAGTTAAATTTTAAAAATGTTTGTAAATCACTTGCAAATCACAATCAGTTTCTTGAATGTTGTCAGAATGAAATAGGCAATGAGCATCCAATTTTTGCAAACGAAAGAGAATCAGGGCCTGTCTCAGATGTCAAAAATCCTGATTATGTTAGGAGAAAAGTCAGAGATTTTTTGGGAATAGAGGTCGTGCAATCTGTTGTCTCCGTGAAGTGGTATATTCTCAATGGCAATAAATACATCAGTGGGAAGTCTATGATTATCGCAGACGTGGATGATGCTTTCCCAGTATTTGGACTGATAAAGGATATCTTTTTGATTGATTCCTCTTTTGTTGCTTTTGAGTACCAGCGTTATGAAACTTTAAATTTGAATCAAGACTTGTTGGCATATGAAGTGGCTGTGCCAACTATTGCCCAGGCTACAGAATTAGTACATGAGCTCATTGATCACACTTCATATTTCTCTATTAGTTTTAAAGAAAGTGTGTTTGTGCCAATTAAATATAGTCTTTGTGATATTATTGCCCATAGAAATGGGCATGAGGATGTGTAATTGTATCATGAGTTGATGTAGAGATATCTCTACCATGCTGTTTGGACATGTGTTAGAAGTCTGAGGCATTCTATTTAATAAATTATATTTACAAAAGATGCTTTATGTGTACTTCTTAAATCAAGTAACTTGAAGTTGTTACTGATTCTAAAAACAAGGGCATTTTTGGTGAGAGCCAGAGCTAGAACTAAATTAACTTATTTTAACATTCATTCATTTAATTTTAAGATTCCTAGACTAGTTGGGACAAAAAAGACATGTTCATGATCAATTTAAGACTATCCCATAAATGCAAAGATTAAAAACAAGTAAATAACTATTAAAACAAGACAATCCATCTAACATGTCTAAATTTAAGATTTTAAATCTTACCAAGTGCGGAATTATTTGCAGTGTAGGCAGCGGCATGTCCGAATACACCATCAGCCTGTACGCAGATGATATAATTTTGACCCTTACAGATGTAAGATCATTCCTTTCTCCTCTTCTTAATTTGTTGGATGGCTTTGGGCGACTCTCAGGGTTTACTATTAACTGGGAGTAATCTGTTTTATGCCTCTGTCTAATAGTCTTGAGTTTTTTTGAGTCTCGAGTTTTCTTCTTAATTTGCCCTTCAGAGTTACCCTTGACCGCTTTTCTTACCTGGGGATTAATATTCCCAAGAAATCCAAAGCTTCTTTTTAAATATATCTATATGGATCTGATTGACAGGCTCAAGTGTATGATAGATACATGGAAACTTCTCCCCCTCTCATTGATCGGACGTGTCAATATTGTCAAAATGGTTGTGCTCCCTAAATTTATTTATCTATTTCAGAACGTACCCATCTTCCTCACTTCCTCCATTTTTAAGATGTTAGACTCTATTATCACGCCTTTCGTCTGGGCCTCCAAGCCCCCCCCATATTTCAAAGGCCAACTTACAGAAGCCCACTGAGCAGGGTGGTTTATCCTTATTACTTGGCCTGTAACGCCAGGGCTTGGGTCTTCTGGAATCACTTCACGGCTGGGTGTGCAGAGGTGTGTGGGCCGGGCCCTAGATGGCCTGAGGTTGAGCTTGGCAATGCTGCATCACTTACTCTCTACATTGAAATTCACTTTGCATCTTTCGCCCAGCTCCAGGCCAAGTTCAAACTCCCTACCAATCATTTCTTTCGTTATTTACAAAAACTTTGTTAAGCAATCTTCCCCTCGCCTAGATGCAAACCCCATGCAACATGACTTCTATGATATTATGACTAGACCTCCCACCTCCAAACATTTGATCTTGCGGTTTGTCAAGCTCTTCACTACGGCAACCCCCTCTCTCCATATAAAGCCAGTGTTCAGCTCATTCAGTTTAAAGTAGTCCATAGGCTGCACTATTCCAAGACTAGACTGAATAGATTTTTTCCGGCTCTCTCCCCCGCTTGTGATAAATGCAAATCATGATGATTTAACTCTTGGGCACCTTTTCTGGTCCTGTTCGAAGCTCACAAGGTTCTGGGACGACATTTTCAGTCTGTACGGCACTGTTTATGATAGACAACTGGTCCTTGACTGCCTCTTAGTGATACTGGGCCGCTCCTACGATTCCTTAGCTCTTCCATCCGCTTTACAACAAGCCCTCATGTTTGGTATGGTCATTGCGAAAAGAGTCATCCTAAAGGAATGGAAGTCAGCTTCCCCTCCTTGCTTCAGGAGTTAGCTAAATTATATGGTTTCCTGTTTACACCTTGAAGAAGTTCGGTTTTCTATGTCCAACTCCCAGGATAAGTTTAAAAAGATCTGGGGCCCCTTTATAGAATACATCAGGAAGGATAGTTCACAAACTGGGACCTGGATGCGCTGCATTCGCATTTTTTTCCTATTTTTGTTTATTTATCCATGCTGAGACTCCATTCCCCCCGGCTCAGGCATCTTAGACTCAATCTCTGTGAGTGGACTTTCTGGGTCATCTGTTCAGTGTATTGATACTCATGACTATACCTTTTGTTGGGGTTTTTTGTGAGGGTATCTTTGTATTTTTAAGTTTCACTTTTTTGTTTGCCTGTGTGATTTTCTGTCTTTTGAGTTTGTATTGTGTGCATGTGTGTATCAAAATCTGCATAAATAAAATTAAATGAAAAATTAAATAAAAAATAAAAAAAGAATGACAGCGGAAACTTTGGAAAGGTTTGTGCTCCGGTGTTCACGAGAGAGAGTAAGAGGGAGCGACCCAGGAGGTGCTGCATGAATATATGCTCCTCAATACAGCTCCTTAATCAAAAATGATTTTAATGAAAAATTAATAAATCAATATGTGGTGGTCAGCATTGATAATTGACAAATTACAGGCTAATTATGGGAAACACCCCCTTCACCCCCAAACAAAGCTGTCTCTCTTTTTAACTAATATCAGCAGCAAGGAGTGTGGTTTTTACAAAGTATATAGCCTAGGCCTAAAATTTTTTTCGCTACCGTCTGAAAAAAAAAAGCAAGAAAATTCTGACTTTTAAACAGCTGTTTTTCTGCACATGCAGCCTATTTATAAGAGCAGTCTTCAGTAGTTACAAAATTTTACGTTAACACTACTCTCTCCCGGCGAGTCTAAGCATCAGTGGCAGCAGCTGGCAGAGTTTCTTTTTAGGTTTCACGGTGCTGCTTCTGCAGATGATTCAATAAATCAGATGTAGAAATGTTGGTGGCTGATAGCTTTTTGCTGATCGCACAGAGTTTACAATAGACGACAATGTTCTTTGTATCTTAGACTGTGACACAAAAATGGCAATAGCTACTTACAGCTGTAGAAAGAACGCCTCTCTCCTTCGTTCTACATTCTTCATTTAATTTTTGGCTGACATGAACAACAGAGTCCGGTCCCACTGAGCTGCTGCACAGTCGTGAATTCACGTCAAGGATGGTGTGTTCAGTATCGAGTAACGCAGCGTTACTTGCCTTAGTAACTGTAAAAATATTACTGTTTTAGAAAAGTAATTATTTACACTAGTTAGTTACTGGGAAAAGTATTATCATTACTGCCCAACACTGATGACCATTCCAATAGCAAGAAGGCCTGCTCACCGTCTGTCCTGCATCTAATAGCAAAAGCCAACCCGATATTAACTCTTGTCCAGTCTTTTTCTTCCCCTCTTCCGAAGTCGTCTTCCGTCTCTTTTCAGCCTCTGCCATAAAATCTATACTGAGAAACTGATAGTAGTATCCCCTTCAGACCATCTGACTGTGCTCTTTCACACGATATGAAGTCCCCAGTTTTAATACCTGTGTTTTTGTGTTTCTGGATTACTGTATGTACATGTTGCTGCATTGTATGTTATATTTATTTATTTATGTACTTCTTTTTTACTTAAGTGCTCATAATGTAAAGCCGTAAAACTTTGAGCTGCATTTATGTATGAAGTTCTATACAAATTATTGTATGTAGACCACTAGTGACCTCAGAATCTCCCGCTTCTCTCTCTCCTAAAATATCTTCAATATCCATCTGGTCAATGAATGGAAGGATATGCAACAGCATTAACAGGGACACTACGACATTTAGTTTTCACTGCCGCCTCACAGCAAGAAGGTCGTGGGTTTGAACCTTGGTCATTCCAGTCCTCTTTGTGTGGAGTTTGCATGTTTTCCCTGCGTCTGTGTGGGTGTCCCGACTTCCTGCCACCATCCAAAGACATTCAGGCTTGGTTGATTGCTGACTTTAAATTGTTTGTAGGTGTGAATGTGTACCCCGCCTTTCGCCTGATGTCAGCTGGGATTGGCTCCAGCCCCCCTGCGGCCCTGTACGCAGGATAAGTGGTTGACGATGGATGGATGATATTGTTTTGAAACAGGCTACTAGAGATAGGCAATATTAATTACCTCAAGTAAACATATCTCAAGTTCAGCAAGTAACAGTCACTAACAACAACTTACAGTTTCACCTTGTATGACTCACTACGCTGAAACAATCTTCCTTCTCTCTGCGTGTAGTAACATTGCTGGGCAGCAGTGATGAAAGGCAGCCCACCCTCCGGGTTCTAGTGAGAGGAAACAACCACAAGGATTATTTTAAGACAGTAAAAATATATATATATTTGTGTTATTCTACACTGTTTATCAATATTCTTGCTTGTCTTTGTTGATTACTTTTATAATTATTTCAGTTATTATTTGGGGAGGGGGGGGGACTTCGGACCACATTAGGTGTGACCTCAGGGTCTCTTTCCAGTAACCATCATCATCAGAAAAACAGGTTCCACCTGTCTTTATGCTTTTAAGAGATTGAGGTGGTAAATTTGTGTTTCCCGTCACTGTCAGAATGCACAACCTCATAATCCACGTCGCCCACTTGCGGCATGACCACAAATGGTCCTTGCCACCCGGTGAGCAATTTGGAGGTGGAAGAAGGGAGTAATTCAAGCATTTGATCTCTCTGTGCAAATTGTCTTGACCTTCTTCCTCTGTTGTTAAGGCACTGATGATGCTCCTCGGCCCTGAGCAAATTCTCCCATGACAATTGCCAAAGTGAGAAAATCCTGTGGGGTCCTAGGTCACCTCCTGCACTGCAAACAGAGGATCTAGCCACTTATCAATCATGCTCGCCCTCATGTACAAACTTATGGATCATGAACTTATGGATCATGAAGGTTATTTTTATTTATTAAAAAGTGACTAAAATATGCACATTAATGAACATCATTGATATGCCAGATTTAGTCAGAAAGCTATTTTTCATATGTATTCCTTGTTCAAAAGCTCAACTAGTCCATTAGTTTAGGGATGGTGCATGCTGGTTCAATTCGACTTCATGCCCAATAATCCATAAAGCTCTTGCAGTGCACTTGACATAAAGAAAGTGTCCTGGTCAGTTAAGATCTCTTTCAGGATCCCTCCCAGGGAGATCGCATTAAAGAGTGCACGCCAAGCACACCTAGCAGAGAAGGACACTACCTCAGGATCTTACGTTGCAGAATCAGAATCATAAATACTTTATTGATCTCGAAGGGGAAGTTATGTGTCACAGTTGCACACTTTCCACAAAAGGCAAAAGGAATATAAATAAAGATAGAAAGTTAGTATATAAAGAAGTAAATACATATCAGAGTGAAAAATAAATGAAAAAAAAAAAATAGAATATTTACATAGTTAAAGGTATTGTTATGGTGAGCAGTAATAATGAATAAATAGTAGCAGCAGGATTGCACAGTAAGTATTTAAGCAGTTATTATTGCACAAAACAGATAATAATGTCCAGTTTAAAAGTAACTAAGGCCACGTCCACACGAAGCCGGTGCGTTGCCTATCCAATATTTTTTTCTATCCGTCTCAAGAAATATCTGCATACACACGAAACCACTGAAACCGACTGAAAACGACTGAAAACGGTGTAGTATATATGCCAGACCAGTATGGGGCGCTGTAATTCTGCCACAGAGATACACTATACACGGAGAAGAAGACTTTGAGCATGCGCAAATTTCGTTTCACAAAATATACGGATTGGCTGTACACACGAAACCGCAAGGGTGTCGTTTTCAGATTTATCCACTTTGGGACCCGGTTTCAAAAAATAGCGGTTTCACTCTCCCAAAACACGGGATCCGTGTGGAGAGACACCAATACGATAAAAAATTTATACGTATACAGCGAAACACGTCTTTGTGTGGACGGGCCCTAAGTTTTTGTGTGTCAGATACTTAGACACAGTGTTGCAGGCACACATACTGTGGTCTGCCAGTCAGGTAGTCAACAATCCAGGACACAAGGGGGGCATCCACCTGCATCACAGTCAGCTTCTCACCCAGCAGGGCCGGCTGGATGATGTTGAAAGCACTGAAGAGGTCAAAAAACATGGCCCTCAATGTGCTCTCCAGCTTGTGGCCCACCTGGACATGCCAGGGAGCACTGTGAGGGTCATGATCAATTAGGACCAATACAAAGCAATATCCCACTTTCAAGCTTATTGAAATTACTCAATGCCAATGTCCATACCTCAATGTGTGGTAATGGACACAAAGGCTGGATCTGCGGACCGAATAACCTGGCCAACCTACATGAGCGGGCACTCACACCTCAAACACGCCCCTGTGTCTGAGAAGCCATCTGCAGGTCAAGAGCAGCACTCATATCGGCCTGAAGCCTGGGAAGGGAAAAGACAGAGGTTTAGATTGAGTAATTGGGGGACAAGTACCCTGAGAAACAGGACGGAGGTGGAAAAGCTCCAAACACAGCCGTCTCTTGGTACTCAGTACTTGGTAGTCAGACCAAATACTGAGTACATAAATTAACCTTTTTCAGAAGTTGGCAACTTTTCAGAAGGTCTAGATTTCTGGATTACACATTCTTATATTTATATATATAATATTTTGACATTTTTTGGATTTTGGATTTTTTTATTTAAATGAGCTGTAAGAGGTTATCATTAAGATTAAACAACAGACAGACTGAAATATTTCACTTTGTATGTAATGGATCTAGAATATATGAAAGTTTCACATTTTCACTAAAAAAAAAGAAATATTTTATTATATTCACTATATATATTTTTACAGATTTATCTGTAAGCTCCTGTCTGTTAAGGTGTTAATGCCTCTCCTCATGCTACGGGGTTGCTGTTGTTTTTAAACTGTCCCTCAGTGCACTGCTTGTACTTGTTTGTAGTTTTACACAAGTCATTGTTCATGTATTGACACACTCTTCTACCTTTACTCTTACCAGAGTATGCAGCCCTGCTGGCACGGTATCTGTCTGTGAATTATGCTGTCCAGCCAAGTCTCTATAAAGAGACATCACACAACAGTCCATGTGCTCTGAAGCGATCCTCAGTTGTAGTTCACCCATCTTCTTTACAATTGACCTAGAGTTAGTGAGGAAGTACACACCTATAGTTCACACCAATACATCCCTTTACAGACCATTACCTTGTGTCTGTCTCTGTGTGGACAGACATAATGTGAGCTAACTCCTCATGATTCCTCCACAGAGTCCACCAGGAGAGCTCAGAGGTTCCCAGTGGTCAGTCTGCCCAGCAGCATCAATCACACCTGGACTCCATATTTATGGTCTGTACATGTACAACAACTACTTTTCCATCTATTCTGTTCACAATAATCTCCACGCTGCACTTTTTAGACCAGTGGATTGTCAGTCTGTCCAACATGGATCTGATGTTTGGTTCCATGATTTGACTTTGATTGTGTCCTTCATATAATATTCTGTTCCAGCTGCTGGAGGACAACATTGTCACTTTTGTGAAGAACGAGCTGAAGAAGATCCAGAAGGGTCTGAGTTCAGATTACCCAGAATGCTTGGAGAGTCCGAGGGAGGATGAGGAGGTGTTGGACGGTGAGGAGGAGGAGCAGAGGAGGAGCAGCAGAGAGGCATTTCTGAAGATCACACTGCACTTCCTGAGGAGAATGAAGCAGGAGGAGCTGGCTGAGCGTCTGCAGAGCAGTAAGAGGATTTCTCTAAAGATTTAAGCTGCTGGATAAACGGGACATTTACTGATGGCTCAGCAGATGGAGGGAAACATGTTTATATATTCATTCTTTAAGGAAAATAAACACTGAAATATTTTATTGTTGTGTGTTCATTCAGGATATGCTGATCCAGTTTGTTTCCAACATAAACTCAAGTCTACCTTGAAGAAGACGTTCCAGTGTGTGTTTGAGGGGATTGCTAAAGCAGGAAACAAAACCCTTCTGAACCAGATCTACACAGAGCTCTACATCACAGAGGGAGGGACTGCAGAGGTCAATGATGAACATGAGGTCAGACAGATTGAAACAGCATCCAGAAAACCACACAGACCAGAAACAACCATCAGACAAGAAGACATCTTTAAAGCCTCACCTGGAAGAGATGAACCAATCAGAACAGTGATGACAAAGGGAGTGGCTGGCATTGGGAAAACAGTCTTAACACAGAAGTTCACTCTGGACTGGGCTGAAGACAAAGCCAACCAGGACATACAGTTCACATTTCCATTCACTTTCAGAGAGCTGAATGTGCTGAAAGAGAAAAAGTTCAGCTTGGTGGAACTTGTTCATCACTTCTTTCCTGAAACCAAAGAAGCAGGAATCTGCAGCTTTGAAGAGTTCCAGGTTGTGTTCATCTTTGACGGTCTGGATGAGTGTCGACTTCCTCTGGACTTCCACAACACTAAGATCCTGACTGATGTTACAGAGTCCACCTCAGTGGATGTGCTGCTGACAAACCTCATCAGGGGGGAACCTGCTTCCCTCTGCTCGCCTCTGGATAACTACACGACCTGCAGCAGCCAATCAGATCCCTCCTGAATGTGTTAACATGGTGACAGAGATCAGAGGGTTCACTGACCCACAGAAGGAGGAGTACTTCAGAAAGAGGTTCAGAGACAAGAAGCAGGCCAGCAGAATCATCTCCCACATCGAGACATCACGAAGCCTCCACATCATGTGCCACATCCCAGTCTTCTGCTGGATCACTGCTACAGTTCTGGAGGAGGTGTTGAAGACCAGAGAGGGAGGAGAGCTGCCCAAGACCCTGACTGAGATGTACATCCACTTCCTGGTGGTCCAGTCCAAACTGAAGAAGGTCAAGTATGATGGAGGAGCTGAGACAGATCCACACTGGACTCCAGAGAGCAGGAAGATGATTGAGTCTCTGGGAAAACTGGCTTTTGAGCAGCTGCAGAAAGGAAACCTGATCTTCTATGAATCAGACCTGACAGAGTGTGGCATCGATATCAGAGCAGCCTCAGTGTGCTCAGGAGTGTTCACACAGATCTTTATAGAGGAGAGAGGGCTGTACCAGGACAAGGTGTTCTGCTTCGTCCATCTGAGCGTTCAGGAGTTTCTGGCTGCTCTTCATGTCCATCTGACCTTCATCAACTCTGGTGTCAACCTGCTGGCAGAAGAACAAACAACATCCCAGAAGTCTGATGGATCTTCAAAAACACATTTCTACCAGAGTGCTGTGGACAAGGCCTTACAGAGTCCAAATGGACACTTGGACTTGTTCCTTCGCTTCCTTCTGGGACTTTCACTGCAAATCAATCAGATTCTCCTACGAGGTCTGCTGACACAGACAGGAAGTAGCTCACATACCAATCAGGAAACAGTCCAGTACATAAAGAGGAAGTTGGAGGAAAAACTCTTTGCAGAGAAAAGCATCAATCTGTTCCACTGTCTGAATGAACTGAAGGATCGTTCTCTAGTGGATCAGATCCAACAGTCCCTGAGATCAGGAAGTTTCTCCACAGATAAACTCTCTCCTGCTCAGTGGTCAGCTCTGGTCTTCATCTTACTGTCATCAGAAAAAGATCTGGACGTGTTTGACCTGAAGAAATATTCTGCTTCAGAGGAGGCTCTTCTGAGGCTGCTGCCAGTGGTCAAAGCCTCTAACAAAGCTCTGTAAGTACAGACATTGTTGGTTTCATTATAATAATAATAAAAAATAAAATAATAAAGAAATAACTTCCATCATTGTCTCTTCAGACTGAGTGGCTGTAACCTCTCAGAGAGAAGCTGTGAATCCCTGTCCTCAGTTCTCAGCTCCCCATCCTCTAGTCTGAGAGAGCTGGACCTGAGTAACAACAACCTGCAGGATTCAGGAGTGAAACTGCTGTCTGCTGGACTGGAAAGTCCACACTGTGCACTGAAAACTCTCAGGTTAATATTCATCGATATGTTCAACTGATTCTAGAGTAGGGGTCCCCAAACTTTTTTTGTGTGCGGTCCACATAATTTTTCCTTTCTCTAATGGGGGACCAGGTCGGTCTCTAACAGAAAATTGCATTTACCGGTGTGTCTACCAGTGTTATTGTGGGAATTTTATTATGATTTTAAATGCAGGCGTGTTTAAGGCTTGTTTCTGGCTGGTGAGAAGTCCAGTTTTTTTTTAAGTTATTTTGGTCTTGTTGAATTACATACAACACTTAATTTCGTTAGGACTTGGTTTCACATTTCAGGGAGGGCTGTCCGTATCATGTAAAGATCTATCAGCATACAACAAACTGATAGAATGGATAGTTATTAGATGAGGAACCTATGATCATAAATATAAAGTTACTGTTTAAGGCGGGACATTTTTTCATATAGTGGTCAATTTTGAGATTTGGTCTATTTTGCTTCTGTCTTCTTTTACTCATGGAACGATACATGGAAAGTAAACTTCCAAAATACACATTTAGATGGAGTTTGTTTTAAGCCTACTACCCTTTGTAGGTTTGCATCTGTAGATTTCTTCTAAATGAACTAAAACAATCTAATCTGCATATATAAACATAACATTTCAGGGGAAAAGAGACTAGATGTAAGCAGAGACAATTTAGAGGAGACACGCCACTCAATCAAAACCTCAATACAACTCTATGGGGAAAGCCCGTAACAGCAAAGATGGCGGATTATCCCACCCCTCCCACTAGAAAAGCCAATCATCTGCTTTTAGAGAGAGAGAGCATCGGAACTCCACCAAGTCTCATTTTCTGACCTGATATTTAGATTTTTTATTCAGTAAATATATTTGTTTCACAGGAAAGCTGTGCGGAAACAGGAATATATATATATATATATATATATATATATATATATATATATATATATATATATATTCATTTATTTAAAAAAAGCAAAAAAGCACAGCAAATAAAAGGGCACTTTCTCTTGAGGAAGAAAAAGCGCAGGCGCTTGAGCCCCTTTTGATGTCTTTGTGTACATGCCTGGTGGACTTCACTACTGTAAAGCTGTCTCTAAAAAGTCACACAGCTGCAGCTGATTCAGAACACTCCAAAAAAGTGGATCACATCACTCCAGTTCTGAGGTCTTTACATTGGCTTTCTGACTGTCACAAATTTATTTAAAAAAAACTGCTGTTGGTTTATAAAGCACTCAATGATTTATTTCTGACTAGTAACTGAGCATAATTTTTCTACATTGAAAAACGCGTTTGACTCAATAGAGTAGAAAATGAGAGCTGTTAACCGTTTGTGTGGCATACATTCCCTAGACACTGACGGATAACAGTGGTTATATTTTAAATGTTGGATCAAAATGATTTCTAGCGAAAATTCAGTAGTCACTGGATATTGATAGACTAGGGTACATGGCCCTACCATCACCACTAAATTCTATATTTAATGAGCTCAACCCCTCAGTAGCCAACAGTACTGTTGTATCACAGTCCTTCAGTAACCTTCCAGTCCTCACAGTACCCTCAGATTATGTGACCTGTGTTGTTTTGTGTTTGCAGACTGTCAGGATGTCTGATCACAGATAGAGGCTGTGCTCCTCTGGCCTCAGCTCTTAAACACAACCCCTCCTGTCTGAGAGAGCTAGACCTGAGCTACAATTGCCCAGGAGACTCAGTAGTGAAGCTACAGTCTGATAGATGTGAGGATCCACGCCAGAGCCTGGACACTCTCAGGTATGGAGAGGCCTGTCGCACTGTCGGGTCGTATGACTCTGACACACCAAGCTGAAACACCTGGATGTGGTAAACACTGATGCATCACACTGTTTGTGTCCCACATCAGACGATACAGTTTTAGTCCAGGAACAGTAGCGAAGATGTGACAAATGTGATGTTTTTGTGCTTCTACTACCTTTTTCACAGCTCTATGTGACCCCGTTTTGTTCCGTCAACTTAACACTGCATTTCCCACAGGGAGCATTTATATTTTCTTGATTTCAGTGTTTGCATTTTGTGCTTCTACTATGATTTAGTAAGCTATGTAGTTAAATAATTTATAAGCGTGTTTATTGTTTTACAACCCAAATTCCAATGAAGTTGAGACGTTGTGTAAAACATAAATAAAACCAGAATACAAATACAAATCCTTTTCAACCTATGTTCAATTAACTACACCACAAAGACAAGATACTTAATATTCAAACTTATAAACTTTATTGTTTTTTGCAAATATTGACTCACTTTGAATTTGATGCCTGCAACACGTTCCAAAAAGCTGGGACAGGGGCATGTTTACCACCGTGTTACGTCACCTTTTCTTTTAACAACATTCTTTCCCATTCTTGCTTGATGTACAACTTCAGTTTTTCAACAGTCCGGGTTCTCCGTTGTCGTATTTTGCACTTCATAATGCCCACACATTTTCAATGGGAGACAGGTCTGGACTGCAGGCAGGCCGGTCTCGGACCTGCTTTTACTACAAAGCCACGCTGTTGTAACACGTGCAGAACATGGCTTTGCATTGTCTTGCTGAAATAAACAGAGACATCCCTGAAAAAGACATTGCTTTTCAGGGATTCACAGATGTGCAAGTTCCCCATGCCATGGGCACTAACACACCCCCATAGATGCTGGCTTTTGAACTTTGTGCTGATAATAATCCGGATGGTCCTTTTCCTCTTTGGCCCGGAGGACACGACGTCCATAAGTTCCAAAAACAATTTGAAATGTGGACTCGCCAGACCACAGCACACTTTTCCACTTTGCGTCAGTCCATCTCAGATGAGCTCGGGCTCAGAGAAGCCAGCAGCGTTTCTGTTTGTTGTTGATCTATAGCTTTCGCTTTGCATGTTAGTTTTATCTTGCAATTGTTGACGTAATAACAAACTGTGTTAACTGACAGTGGATTCCTGAAGTGCTCCTGAGCCCATGTGGTAATATCTTTTACACATTGATGTCGGTTTTTTAATGCAGTGCCGCCTGAGAGAACAGACACTCAATGTTGGTTTTTGGCCTTGCCGCTTCCATGCAGAGATTTCTCCAGATTCTTTTGTTGATATTTTGGACCGTAGATGATGAAATCCTTAAATTCCTTGCAATTGTACATTGAGAAACGTTATTCTTAAACTGTTGGGCTATTTGCTCACGCAGTTGTTCACAAACTGGTGACCCTCGCTCCATCATTGCTTGTGAATGACTGAGCTTTTCGGGGATGTTACTTTTATACCCAATCATGACACTCACCTGTTTCCAATTAACCTGTTCACCTATGGAAAGTTCCAAACAGGTGGTTTTTTGAGCATTCCTCAACTTTCCCAGTCTTTTGTTGCCCCTGTCCCAGCTTTTGTGGAACGTGTGGCAGGCATCAAATTCAAAGTGAGTGAATATTTATTTATTAAATATCTTGTCTTTGTAGTGTATTAAATTGAATATAGGTTGAAAAGGATTTGCAAATGCATGTATTCTGGTTTTATTTACGTTTTACACAACGTCCCAACTTCATTGGAATTGGGGTTGTATGATCAGTCTCGACAAGGTGTTTTAATTTTAAAAATTGGCTGGATTCTCTATACCGTTCTGTATCTGACTTCCTGCCTGGTTCGATCTGCACTGTGCTGCTTGACGCGGTTTGCGGCAAAATAGACCTGCTACCTATTCTCTGTGGAGCAGGGAGACGCATCTGGGATGCTTCTAGGACATGCTGCAGACGCCTCTGGTTGACTCTAAAGCATTGACTAAAATGGCCGTGATTAGCTCCGGCAACCACGGTGCTGCTGTAACACGCCATAGCCAGAGTCAGTGAATTTTAGGGGTAACAATTTCCTGTGTATGAGAGTGATGTAACACCAATGTTTGATTATTAAAGAGAACGAGTTGGTCTGACCTTCCTTCTGCTTTCAGGGTGGAGCCCGGTGGAGTCAAATGGTTGAGACCAGGTCTGAGGAAGTGTAAGTATGTTTTTAGTTGATTCATAAAAATAAAGCACACACATTCAACCATCATCCTCCATCCTTGGACTGTGACATCACTCATTCAAATCTCTGATTTCATTTACATTTATTCATTTAGCTGATGCTTTTATCCAAAGTGCCTTGCTATATATGTCAGATTGATATGTCAAGTGTCTTACTCAGGGACACATTGATGTCTCACAGTGGATTCACACTTCATTCACACGACATGATTTCATCATCAATAAACAGATGATAGATTAATAACTGCAGCTGTATTGTGTCTCGTTCTCTCCATCAGATTCCTGTGAACTCACAATCGACACAAACACAGTACACAGAAAGATCAAACTGTCTGACAACAACAGGAAGGCAACACATGTGGAGGAAGATCAGTCATATCCTGATCATCCAGACAGGTTTGACACATGGAGGCAGGTGCTGTGTAGAGATGGTCTGACTGGTCGCTGTTACTGGGAGGTCGAGTGGAGAGAAAGAGTTTCTATATCAGTGAGTTACAGAGGAATCCAAAGGAGAGGGAAAAGTGATGACCGTTTGTTTGGAAGGAATGATCAGTCCTGGTGTCTGAACTGCTCTGATGAGGGTTACTGTGTCTGTCACAATAACACAGGCATAAACATAAACCCATCCGCTGTCTCCAACAGAGTAGCAGTGTATGTGGACTGTCCCGCTGGCACTCTTTCCTTCTACAGAGTCTCCTCTGACACACTGATCCACCTCCACACCTTCAACACCACATTCACTGAACCTCTTTATCCTGGCTTCGGGTTCTGGTTCACGGCTTCCTCAGTGTCTCTCTGTGCTCTGTAGGAGGGAGTCTCTCCAGTCTCATCCAGGGTTATTAGGGCCCAGTGGCGGCTCCTGCCAAATCTCTGAGGTGGGGGGCAATTGTTGCGATGATGGCTAACGTGACCAGTTGAGTGGTAAAAGTCTGCTATAAGACAAGGATTGTTCCTTAGACTACATACTGTAATGTATTTGTGAACACCTACATCCCATTCATTGTCAGTGTCTACAATGAATGAACAGTCCACAGTTAAGATCAACAGATCGTTAGACCTTTGGATGTAAAGGCAACTACTTTAGCAATAATGAAAAAAGAATGACTCTCACAATCATCTGATTTAGCTGTAACAAACCTTTTATTTAGGAACAACAAATCCAGAATAAAGTGCAGTGGCACTGGGCTGATGATATGCAATGAATAAAATTATTTACAGTTAATCTTGCATTGCAGCTAAGGGACCATCTCAAGTAATAGGCTACAGTTATGTAATAATACATATACAATATATGAAGGTGGATCAAACACAGCTATTGTTTAATGGGGTACAGATGAACCTAGTTGTTATTTTCATTCTTTACGTTACACATATTACACAAGATTAATAAGGTAAGAAAAGATGTAAAAAAAATTTGAATGTTCTCCACTTGTTATCCTGTAGATACACAATATTAGGGGTGTGGGCTGTATTAAAAGTAAGAGGAAAAGATATTACATTCTATTGTTTTTGGTTTATTTTTTGTGTTGCTTTCCTAATTCTTCTTTTTATCCTCCTCTGACCAAGATCATCACGCTTCCTCCTTGTTCTTCTGTGGTTTCTTGCAATAAAAGAAAAAAACAACACATAAAATAATTGTTGCTGGTTAAGTGCTGTAAAGTTAACTTTAAAATGACTCCACCACCACACAAACATAATAACAGTCACATTTAACATGAGCATAAAGGGGTGGCAACATGGTTAACGTGTAGACGCGTCTTAGCCAGCTCCTGTATATTTCTTCGTTAATAGCACACCAAACGCCAATTTATTCCCTTTTGATTTTTTTCCTTCTTCGGATAATCCACAACGCATCCTAGTATGACTGGGAAAGCCAGCTCCCGTCAAGAGCGTCCAAATCGAAAGCTAACGCTAACTCTACGACGACGAAGAAGACCCATCCTTGTCTGCAGTGATTAAACTTATTGAAACTTTCCGTGGTGAGACCCGCTGCTCTATGGACACCCTGCAGGCTACTGTGGAATCATTTGGTTCACGTCTTACAGCGGTTGAAACCTCGCTACAAGACTGTGATAACAGGATTACTGTACTCGAGGCCAAATGCGAGGCCTTGGAAAGACAGAGGACCTCGAGTCGAGAAGCAGGCGCCAAAATCTACGCGTGCTTGGCATTCCGGAGAACATGGAAGGGTCACAAGTAACATCATTCATGACTGATTTCGCTGGGTATGGAGATCCCCGAGGGGCCGGAGATGCTGGACTAATGTAGGCCCAAACACTCCCCCCAGACCAATGATCGTTAAGGTACACCATTTCAGAGTGAAACAGCGCATTCTTCAGCTGGCCAGGGAGAAGGGCCCGTTCGTCTTTCGTGGGCGACCGGTGCACATCTTTCCAGACTTTACATCTGAGGTCTCTAAAAGGAGGGCGTCCTTCAGTGTCGTCAAGCAGAGATTCCGGGATGCCAGCGTGAGATATGGTCTACTGTTCCTGGCTCGGCTACAGGTGTCGTTTAACGGTGGAAGATACAGTTTCGTTACGCCAGAGGAGGAAGAGAAATTTTACGCGGAGACCGTATCTCCGACCCTCATGGGCCGGGCTGATGGCGCTGGCGCTAACGAGTGACTCTCCACGGACTCCTGGTTAGTTTGTCTTTTCTTAGGACACACTCACGCTTTTATCTGGACAGCTTGAAATGGTTCTATAACTGTGCAATACATTTGCATGAGTCTTTCTTTTAGACCGTCAATTTTTTTTTTTTCTTCTTATCTGATTGAATGTGGTGAGGGTTAAAGCATGTTTATTTTAGTTCTGTTCTGTGAACATGTAGCATTGTTACAGTATTTTTCTAGACGTTTGGTTGCTGCATATTGTTGCATTTGGAGTACTGGCCTAGTGCAGTTAGGATGCACAGGGTAAAGTGTATTAGACGCTTCGTTTGGGGAGGCGTTTGTGGTCTGAGGGGTGAGTGGGTTCTGTTTATCTCCACACTGTTCTTGAGTCGTACTTTTGATTTGATAGTTGATTTAGTACTCAGTCTTAATGTAACGCCTGGTAATCCAGACAGATTTGCTACATACACCAATTGGGATTATGGCAGATAATACAACGATAAGACTATGCTCCTGGAATGTACATGGGATTCAGGACCCTATTAAACGTAAGAAAATACTTAATTATTTAAAGAAAGAGAATGTACAAATGGCCTTAATTCAAGAGACTCATTTAAATGACAGTGAATATTCAAAATTAAAGAGGGACTGGGTGGGCCAGGTTTATTACTCTTCTTTTACTACTAGGAGCAGAGGGGTAGCGATCCTGGTTCATAGGTCCTTACCCTTGACGGAAGTGGAAGTTAAAGCTGATGTGTCGGGCAGGTACGTTATGATTTGAGGGACACTTTATGGAGACACTGTCTCCTACTTAAATGTCTATGCCCCCCCTGTTCGCTCCCCAGATTTTTTCACTAAGGTGTTCTCCCTTTTCTCAGAGTGGACTGTTGAAACTTTGGTAATAGCTGGTGACTTTAACAGTTGTTTGAATCCGCGGCTGGATAGATCTAGCAAAACAGGGCAGCCTAATGCGGGGCAGAGCCGGTCTTTTGGCTGCTGCAGGGATATCCACTTTATTGATACATGGAGGACTCTTCACCCCACTGACAGACAATATACATTTTACTCTAAGGTTCATAAATCGTCTTCTAGAATTGATTATTTTTTTACTCCCAAATCTGCACTTCATAGAGTATGCTCCTGCTCAATTGGTAATATGATTATTAGTGACCACTCCCGTGTTTTTGGTCATGTCCAGCAAATTACAACACCCCATGAGCCAGTGGTGATTTCCGAACCATCTCCTAAAAAATCCAAACTTTAAAACATATGTAACTGAACAGTTTAAATATTTTGTCACTGAAAATGACGGCCCAGGTGTGTCTCCTAGTCTGCTTTGGGAGACCGCTAAGGCGGTTCTTCGAGGCCTTACTATATCGTTCTCAGCAAACCTTAAGAAAAAGTAGAGGGCAGAACAACAGGAGCTTGAACAACAACTAAGCAAACTGCAGGGAGAGTTCGACTTAAATCCATCAGATGAGTTGAGGTCTCAAATCGATGCCACTACTATATCTCTAGACACTCTCCTGTCTAAGGAGGCTCAGAAATCTGTTTTGTTTGTCAACCAAAGAATATACGAATTTGGAAACAAACCAAGTAAATATTTAGCAAATCTAGTGAAGACAAAGGCTGGATCTCAGGCCATCCCAGTTATAAAAGACATATCTGGTAATAGAGTTTACAATAACAAGGATATAAATAATTCATTCCTAGAATTTTTTGAACGTCTATATGATTCTGCGTCAGGCTGCAACACGGAGGCTCTGATAAATAAATTCTTGTCATCTATTAATCTTCCTCGGGCCTCGGATACACAGAAAGAACTACTTAACAAGCCTATCACCAGACAAGAAGTCATACAGGCCATATGTGATTTAAAAAACAATAAGGCCCCAGGGCCGGATGGTTTGACCCCTGAATTTTATAAAGCCTTTCAGAACCTCCCGATTGACCCCCTGCTTAATATGTTATCTCACTCCTTTGACTCTGGGGCTCTTCCAAATACCATGATGGACACTAACATTTCCTTAATTTTAAAAAAAGGCAAGCCTGCGGACGACTGTGCCTCCTACAGGCCAATCTCTTTGCTTGATGTGGATCGAAAATTAATCGCTAAAATACTGGCCAGGAGACTCGAAGGTATCCTCCTAGATATCATATCATTGGATTAGACTGGTTTCATTTCAGGTCGTAACTCCTACAATGTCGAGTTATCTGGGGTGTGGCTTCAGTGACTGCCTTAAACTCGAAAAAGGCTTAGGGGATGACAGAGGACACTTGGACAACTCGCTCCTTTAAATCTTCTTTCTTTGAATTTATTTAGTTTCCACAATCAGTTGAAATTCTTACATCAATGGAGTTTTGATAGGTTGATAACCTTTTAAATGCAACCAGAAAAAAAACAAACCAAACACATCAGCTCAATATTAAATTCTACGCAGTGATTTACCAACCAAGCCCCTTATTTAAATAATATTCCACTTGTAAACAGTCAGAATTTTTAACTCAAACTAAACACATGATCAAAAAGTTATTAAGCACATCAAAATACCTAGAGCAGTTCATTTAAGAATAAAGATTAACATGAATAATAAAAACTTTAAACACAGCTCTTAAATAAACAAGTTAAGCATGCGTCTAAGTACACCCATTATATTGATTACTACTCACGAAATTGAATCGAATCATGTTCACATTTTCACCCTGAATGACGTAATAAAGTAAAGCACCAGTATCCTCCGCTATTATGACTCACGACCACTAAGCACATTAAATAATCACTTAAACTAATTAACCATGTTGCTAAATTAAAGCAGACAAAATATAAACAAGCGCACAGCAGCATCTCAAAAGCGCTACGCTGATCTTTAAGAAAACATTAATCTTGCCGCACGCAAATCATTAAAAAATACCGGAACCCAAATACACTTAAACAAACGATCACTCACATACCAATAGCGTCTCTGAGATCTCCTGCACACTGATGCACCCTCCGCTGTTACTCGTTGTTGCCTTCTCCGTCTTTGTTTGACTCAAACCCATTTGCCGCCCTAATTCTCTTTAAATTGGCGTCTTTTCCCACCTGGCTGCAGCGAAACACCTCCGTGAACCCTCACCTCACGCAAACATCTCAGCTCAGGACTGCCCTCCAGGTGATCTCCCAATCAATCAATTCCGCTATTGGCATTCGAGAAAATAATTTAATACCTAAGCAACGAAAAAAATGAAACCTAAATCAATTTAATTTAAATAATTTAAACCCATTTAATAACTGAAATTCGTCTCAACATACAATAATGTAAGGAGACTCCTTAACTTTATACAGTATGGCACAAACTTGAAGGCCAAATGTCTTGTGATTTCCCTTGACGCAGAGAAGGCCTTTGACAGGATTGAATGGCCTGTTGCAAGTTCTCTCTAAATTTAACCTAGGTAGCTATTTTATTAAATGGATATCGCTTTTATATGCTATCCCTCGTGCCTCAGACATTACAAATGGCATGAGATCCCCAGCATTTACGGTAAGGCATGGCACTAGACAAGGCTGTCCAATCTCACCCCTTTTGTTCGCTCTCACTATGGAGCCTTTAGCAGAGGCCATTAGGATGGACACACTGGTGACTGGTATAGAGGTGGGTCCTCTGCAGCATAAGATTTCACTTTACGCAGATGATGTCCTTCTTTACCTGAGTAACCCTGAGGCTTCTATTGCGAGAGTTGTTAAGATAATAAGTTCCTTCGGGAAACTCTCAGGTCAGAGCAGAGGAAGAATAGAGACGCGTGCCTATATGTTACATGTTTGCTAGGTTAATGTGAAGAAAAGAAGTGCATGTTTGACTCAAAGTAAGTACATAAAATGTTTAGCCTAGTTTACTGTATTGTCTTGTGTATCATAATGTGATGAGTGTGGGGTCAGAAATAAGGCCAGGCTGGGCCAGTGAAGGCCTGGACCTTGCCCTTCACCAACGTAATAAACTTAACAAATAATACTCTATTAGTTTTCTTCTTTAGCTGATTCATCGTAGTCAAAAAACTTCACTGGAGACGATCAAGAGTCGGTGCAAAAGAGTTTATTCCAAAAAAGGACAAATAAACCTGAGTGACATCCTAGCAGGTCAGGATGAAACACTGAGCAGCGGTCAGTGTGCAGCGCCTTATATTACCTTACGCTCCTCCTACAAAGTGGATGTCACACCGTGACTCCACCTGCAGGGGTCGCTGACCACTCCTCTCCAATGGTGAATTTCTTATCCCATGCTGCCATCTTGAGGCCACTTTTGTGTACTATTTATTGAATCCAATGACACTTTTTGGTTGTTGTTCTAGCCTTATTTTTATCATAATTTGTCCCTTTTTATATATTTCTTATATATTTCAGGACTAGAAATTCACCATTGGGTTTCAACTTCACTCTCACCATTTTTTCTTTTAAGTCTTAAGGCATACTTTTGACACTATTAAAACTTGAACTTTTATCATTGTATTTTTTAAAAACAATCAACATAATCAATACGTGTATTGCATGATTTCATACATCATAACAGAATTAGATCATCCATGGAGTGAACTGCGTCACATCTCACACTGCCATATCCTACAGTAACCTCGCCACAGAGTTGCTTCTAGAAGGTACTTGGCACCCGTCCAACCGGGGTTGACACCAGGAATGCCACGTGCCGTGGCTGATACTCCTGTCTCTGATGTTACTTCTGCTATTGGACATTGACACATGCTACACGATCTGCCCAAGATGTTTTCCTTTTTTATATCATTCTGCCTCACAAGTTCACTCTCAGTTCACTCACGAGTTTACTTTCGGTCATACTACACAGTTCACTCCCGTACATGCTGAATGACATGAGAAACCATACCAATTCACGGCTTATATTTCTACTTGGTTACAGTAGATGCACATCTGATTATTACAGCATCTCTAAATGATTATAAAGTGATTGATTAATCTGTGATTAAGTTTCAGTGACTACACCAATCAATATGTATCCAGTAAATACAATAAACACAAAAACCCATAATATGTGAGTACATCAGTATGCATCAAAAATTAGATGGACTATATAGATGCATGTTCCGCAACACAACCCTCAAAAACTCCCCAGTAGGTGTTTTGATGCTGCCTTTTGCTATCTTATGCTGCTCCCTCCCTTTGCTCCCAAAGCACACGAACCTGCTCACTCACACAAACATGTGCAACTTGTTGAGCCTGGGCAGTTACATACAGAAAGGAGCACACACACCCAGAACTATAGGGTTTTAACACTGTGATCCTAACTTTACACTATAACATAACACTTTAAATAATGGCTATGTGAACCACCCTTACTCTAGCAATTAATGACAACAATTTAGGCTATAATGCTCTAAAATAATTCACAACATGAGCCTATGGCACAACTGCCAGGAGCTTCGAGTTATATCACCAACGTCCGCGGTCAGTGCTAGCTAACTGGTTTCATTGTGTCAGTTTGTGTGTGTATAGATGCATTACTACTTACAGCTGTGTTATTCATAGATTCTGTATTTGTTGGTGTGCGTTTCAGCTGTGTGTGTGTGTGTGTATATAGTGTGTATGTGTATGTATGTATATTATATATATTACACATATATTATATATAATGTGTGTAGCTCCTGGGTAGCTTAGTGATTAATGCCAATGACCCTTAGGCAAGGTCCTGATGACAAATGGGCTACTGGAACAAGACATTCATGGACTAGAGCAGAAAACATGGATCTGATACAATGCTGCTACACAAACAATCCCAGTGAGAGGGGTTATATGCAGAGACTATGGGATATATGAATGCTGTGAAACCACTTTGACTGTAGATGTGTCAGCTGACCTCTCAGCCTTTTTGTGTTTGTCACATGTTGTCCTGAGACTACTGACTGTTCTTCATCTTCTTCTTCTTCTTCTTCTTCTTCAGTGTTCCTGCTATACATGTCAGAGGTCGCATGCCTCTGGAGCAACTAGGGGTTAAGTGTCTTGCATGGGTCACAGTGGGGGATTGAACCCGGGACCAAAGGCAGGCATCATCCACTGCGCTATCACCACCACCTCTAGCTACCACTAGTGTCTCCAGCTGCTGTGAAAACTCTCCCATCAGCCTGCAGACCTTCTGTAACACTGACACCTGCTGCTGACTGGCAGCACTGCAGCTCAGAGCGGCTTTCTGCTCTCACCCATAGACTGTATATAAAAATGGATGTAGCGTCCGTGACGTCATCCATAGCATTCTGAAGAGCCGTTTTGAAGCTCATTCCATATGTCTAGTTCAAACACAGAAGAATGTGAACACATCCAAACTATGCTGTGTGTAAGTGCTGAAACAAAGAATGACCTGCACACAAAGTAATTGTGAATACCACTAGGTGTTTTTTTATTGTGACCTTGCAAACTCTGAGGTTTCAGAGCTGATCAAATGCACATGTGGTAAAGAAGTGCATCTATACAATGTAAACCACACAAGATCTTCTAAGAGGTCATAGTAAATGACACCACCTGCAGGGCTTAAAAACTATTCAGTGTGCAGATAATTCTTTTTTTCACTACAGAGTAACTTCTCAATGTCAAATTTGTCTCTTAAAGAAATGTCAAAATAAAACAGTATATAACATCAACCTTTCATTTTTTTACTTTCTACTAACCTCACAACAAGAATGTTCTCCCTGTGTCCGCATGGGTTCTCTCTGGGTGCTCCGTCCAAAGACATGCAGCCTAGGTTGATTGGTGACCTTAAATTGTCCTTCGGTGTGAATGTGAGTGTGACTGGTTGTTTGTCTGTATGGCCCTGCGATGGACTGGCGACCTGTCCAGGGTGGACCCCGCCTTTCATTCGATGTCACTTGGAATTGGCTCCAGCCCCCCGCAACCTTGTATGCAGGATAAGCGGTTGACGATGGATAGGAAATTGATGAAGAATGTGATTTTATTATATGTATCATTAGTCTGATCAATTTTATAAAAAAGTATTCCTAATACACAAGCAATAGTTTAACAAATTAAACTCTTGTCTTGCATTCATGAAAACATCAATATTAAAAGGTAACAAATATAAAAGTAGTTTTGTGTTTAATGCCAAGAACTCAGAATCAGTAGTGTTCAGGTGTTCAGGTGAATAAAAAGAAAAGCAGGAGCTGTACAGCTGGAAGCTGGAGCTGTTCTCTCCTGTTGAGCTGGACACAGCAAAACACATCTGAAGGGTTCTGCAATCAGCTCCTCTGGTACTTGTAAAGACAATGGTTAGACAGTTAAGCAGCTTCTTCCAAAGAGCCATAAAGCTACTGAACTCTGAGATCGCCTCAGCATGAAAACCTCTCTGGCATGTGGATCGTACTGAATGTTTATTATAAGGATCTTATTTTATATTTCTTATTGAACTGTACTCCCTTTTTCGCAAACTCTAATCCAACAAACAAACTCAGAGGCTGCTCTCAGACACTCTCGCCTTAACTAAACCATCGGCCTTATTACAGCCCTTAAGCTCCTTATCAGAAACATCACTGATCAAACGCAGTTATCAGCTCAGATCTTTTGCTGAATCTCAAGGAATGCTACATCTACTTAGTGTAATAAGTTAATGATGACTTGTCCTAATATGTACTTTGAATCAGTCATCCCCTCTGATGAACCTCACAAAGAATAGTAACGTTATCTTTCTGAACAGTAACGTTACACTTGGAGTTGCACGAGCAGGTGTGACAGTTTCAGCAGAACTCAGCAGCCACCCCTTGCTGTAGGAAGAAGAGAGAAACCAAAATGTCCTCTCATGAGGATGAGAGGACTGACAGCATTTTCATTTGCATTGTGTCCCTTGGAAAGCTGCTTGTAAATGCAATGCAAAAGACTGGGGGCGCTGTTTCACTCATTGCAAAGGCATTTTAATTTTGACCTAAAAAAAGACCATGAGCACAGGGACATGTAAATGCAATAGACTGGGGGAGCTTTTTTGCTAACTGCATTTGAATGAAGTCCACTTCAGAACTGGTTAAGCCTTTGAAAATAAAATGTCAAATGCTGTTTCAATTTTCATTTTAATATGGTCCTAGAATGCCCACATAAGTATGTGATAATGAAAAAGATTTTTTTATCTTAATAACACATTCATATGTGGAAAAAAGATAATGTCATTGTGGGATTACATTTTCATTTTCAAGTTTGCATGCAATTTTTATTACTGACAGACTTTTGTATTTTGATAGTAACTCCTTCCTTCCTGTCTTCCTCCCACCATTTCTGCCATATTTCAGTACCTTTCTTCTTAATGGCTGCTCTTCCTTCTCCTTTTCCTAGCGGTATTTGAACTGTTACTTTTGCAGTGCCTCTTTTGCTAGTTTGTCTGTAAACTCATTTCCATTTACTCCCTCATGAGCTGGCACGCAACAAAACTGCACATCTATATCTCCTCGAATTAATCTTAACAAGCTGTGAAACATTTCTATCAGTAGGTCTTCTCTGACAGATGTCATTGACTGAATGCTTTTAATAACTGCTAAGGAACCATCTGTGTGTCACTGTTGCTGCTGTGTTTCCCCTACATGGTAATGAGGCTGTGACATTTCCAGCAGGGGATTGGCTGGTTTTCAACGAAGTTCTGGCTGATCCTGCCTCCCACATCAGAGGTCCCCGATAGGAGCGGCGCAACAACCCTCCCCCAATCCCTGAGCTGCCTGCAAGACCGCCTTCAAGCTTCCTCTGGTTATGGAGTTTTGTAAACTGAGGTTCAGGAACAGGACCACGCCTCCCTCACTCATCCTACCACCTGCGCTTCTTTCAATACCTCCAATCAACCACCCGCACTCCACTGATCCCATCCACCTGTGCTTCTCAGTTCCAGCCACAAGCGCTTATGTATATAAACTGTCTAACCCGTTTCCTCTCCCGTTTCTCAGTTCTCACATCCCTCCCACCCAAACCCAGCTTGTTCACCTCTTTCAATGGGCAGCACTGCGGCCTCACAGCAGAAGGTTCTGATTTAGACCTCGCTCAGCCCAGGTCTCTCTCCGCACAGAGTTGCACGTTCTGGTATCTGGTAAGGATGCCTCCTGGGCGCCTCCCTAGGGAGGTGTTCCAGGCACGTCCAGCTGGGAGGAGGCCTCGGGGAAGACCCAGGACAAGGTGGAGAGATTATATCTCCACGCTGGCCTGGGAACGCCTCGGGATCCCCCAGTCAGAGCTGGCTAATGTGGCTCGGGAAAGGGAAGTTTGGGGTCCCCTGCTGGAGGATGGATGGATGGATGGATGGATGGATGGATGGATGGATGGATGGATGGATGGATGGATGGATGGATGGATGGATGGATGGATATTATGCTTACACTGTTCTCAGCACCTGATTTATCAAGCTGTGCGTACCTACCAAGCGTTTAAAATGTTTCAAGTTGGAAAACAGGAGACCAGAGGCTATCATGGAATGGAACCTGAGAAGTTACAGATCTCCTCCTGGGATCACTGCTGAGAAAAAAAAGACTTACACTGTACTCAAGTGGCAGCATCCTAGTGTCCTGTTTGGACTTCTACCAGGTTTTACAAGTCAGCCAGTCAGAGTAGGCTACCATCTCATCCACAAATCCATCTGAAACGTTCTTTATGAAATACAGTTTTTGTTATGTTGTAATGTTCTCACTGTTCTGGAGCCTACTTTCAGTTGGTAATATGGCTAAAGGTTAATTAGTTGGAAATAACATAACTGGCATAACTAATTATTAGTATTTGTTATCCAATTTTTTTATTATTACACAGGCATCTCTGAAGGCTTTTTAATCGCCCATCTAGGCAAAATGTTCTGGAAATGCTTTATGTACTGTTTAGTGCTGTGCAAATTTTTAATCTCAACTAATCACATAGTTATGCGTAAAATTAAATAATAAATTCTAAAGTAGTGTATTGCCACTTTTAATATAAATGTACTGCTATATATACAAAAGTGTAATAACATGTGGTTTGCAAACAAATAAGGAGCTTTTTCCCAGCAGAATTCCTTTTACACAGCAGCAATAAAATATTTCTTGTAAATCTCAACTTAAACATTAATGTAATCAAAGCTGTTTTCCACTGCCAGGAATTACCTTTTATCTAGCTTGCTAAAACACGTTACCATCAGAGTCCAGTTTTCTGAGCAGGCAGCAGCAGAAACAGTCTGTGTTCAGCAGCAAGTGTCCCAGTTACAGTGAGGGGAAGTAGTCGCCTCACACACGCCTGGCGCCGCCGAAGTTGAATTGTCTTGAACTTTTTGTATGCGACGTGCAGCATAAATCATTGGACATCAACAGGAGGGAATTCGCATGGCAGAGCATCCCCGCAAAACTAGATGAAGACCTATCATGTAAAGTTATGTAGCCTGTAATTTTGACTGAAGTTAAACAGGCTACAACAGAGCGCCTGTCGTTTCCTCGCAGAACGCCGTCTTCTACACGCTGCATCCCACATAGTCTGCCGAAGCCTCCCTCCGCTGCTGCCTGATTAGCAGGAGGATCAACAACCCGCCCTCCTGTGACCCAGGGTTTGACTGCATGTGTACTCAGAGCCTTTCAAAATAATTTTAAAAAGAAACTTTTAACGGGCAATAAAATAATTGTGGGCGTTAATTTATTAATGAGTTAACACAATAATGTGTCAACGTCCTGTACTGTTATTACAAAATATTTAGAATGATAGAAGATGACCTTTTGGTTTTAACACTTAAAGATGTGATAAAGTCTGACACACAGCAGTTTGTGGTCTAACCAGGAGCCTTCCACTTAAGACTAACAGGAAGTCAGCCTCCTGCCAGCAGAGGTAGTGTGATGTTTGTTGGTTATGATGAAATCAGCTCTATAAAATGTGTGAAATGTTTTAACATGTGATAAATTTGATGTTTTACGAATGTAACAAGGATGATAACAAAATTGATAAATGACTGAGGATGCTAAATTACAGTTTTTAATAACACATGTACTTTACCTGACCAAGAGTATCAGTATAAAGTCTATTACTGGTATTACTGAATTTATAATTTTCTGGTTTAAGTAGTTAAGTAATAGTAATTGACCTTGCTTTGATGTTAATGGTTTGATTCTAATAGGACAAGTCTGATGATATTATGAAAAGGTTTCTTACCTTTGGTTCTGCTGAATATGTTCTTCTTACTAGCTCAGCAACATTGACTGGAGCAAGACTTTCAGAGTGGTGAGTTATTAATTTTTTGTTTTAACTGAGCTCTGTCTCTACATTAGGGGTGGGAGAAATCATCGATTCTTAGATGCATGGCAATGCGGACGTGGAAGATTATTAATCGATGCACAAATGTCTAAAAATCGATTATTTAAATGTTAATTGATAACGTAATGTTGACGGAACGCAAAAGGCGGAACTCTCGGAGGAGCAGCGCCCGGACCGTCTGAGGAGCGCACACAACTGAGAGACCAGTATCCCCCTGTATTCGTCACCGCTGTGGAATGAATAACCACCTCAAAATATCACACAATCATTAATATCAATGCGCAAGTAATTATTTTAACTGGCACACTGCGAGCATGGTGACGCTCTGCAGCTGTGTGTGTGTGAGGCCGAGCGAGTGTGAGAGAGCAAGCGGCAGAACGTGACGGTGAAAGTTAGCGGTGAAAAATATTAGCAGTAAGTTTTAGTCTGGTAGTAAACGTGCAGCGTAGGTCGCTGTGTGTCCGTTAATAAAAGTCTGTAAGAGTTCCCCTTCACTGGAAAAGTGAAGGCTGTTAGCGTGAGCTAACATCTCCCTGTACAAGGGCTCACTCTGCCCCCCACACCAGACTCCGCAGCCTTCAGCGTCACCGCCCCCCCCGGAACTCATCCTCACAGAAACGCTCCCTGTCTGGACACTTTCACAAATCTACTAAGACCCAGCTTTTTACCCAGGAATTCAGTCCTGAATGATTTCTGTGGTGTCCAACAATAATGCTGCGGTGATGTGTTGAGAAGAAATCCGCTTGACACTGTTCTTGATCTCAAAAATTTATTAAATCAAAAGAGTTCAGCATCAATGACAAGCTCTGCAGCAGCTTGGAGAGTGACCCAGCCCGATGACCACTCTGCCTCACTGTTCATTACACATAGCTATATAGGACATGTTCAAACATCTGGTAAGTATCATAAAAAGGTTGGGTCTGCAAGGTGAGAGGTCAACCCCTTAACAGGATGGCACTGTTTGTTGTTCTGTTACTGTAACTATGTGTAAAGCGTCCTTGGGTCCCGTAAAAGTTGCTAAAAAGATTTATTTATTAATGTAATCAAGCTAAATTAGTAATGAAGTAATTTTAATTATCAGCTGTATGTCATTACTAACTAACCTACTAGTCAAGGGTTGAAAACATCAGGTACAAGCTGAGACTAAACTGTGTACAGCTCTGTCCTGTGTACACATACTGTACATGTTGATAATTATATTTCAGTTTTCAGGAGTCTGACAGCTGGTTGTTAATGAAATGGACCATGGAGCTGAGGTTAATAAAGTAAACTAGGGATGTAAACTAGTCCTTTTAAGCTAATTAGCAATTTTCTTTTGGATTTTAATGTGAAAATTAAATGCTTAGTAATTATCCAGGGATCCTGTATAGAAAAAATATGATGCATCAAGATGCATCGATAATCGTTTTATAATCGAATCGCAGCCCTCTGAATCGTAATCGTAATCGAATCGAATCGTGAGGTGCCCAGAGATTCCCACCCCTACTCTACATCACTGTAACAGCTTTATGTCCATTGACTGCCTGGAGGGTAGCTAGTGTAGCAAGGGAAGGGAGAGGAGAGGCAGCAGGCAGACGTCTTGTCACTAGCTGTCCATCATTGTTTTTTTATGCGCATTTTGAAGTATCGCATTAGAAAAGACTTGAGGTGGTTCTATTTCATGTAGGCTTCGCCCTCTAAGGCTATCGCTATTGGGTTTACCCCTTCCACGCAGCACTGAGAATTTTAGTATACGCACACCCAAAGCGTGGGCCTCTCCTACGTCTGCACCTTATATGTCCGCACCTCTTACTCCCTGAGTAACTGAAAGGTGAAAGGCAGGATGTGACAGAATAGCTCAAAATATACATCATGAGCTATCCTGTCACATCCTGTCCGTGTCTGTATGTAAGTTGCAGTTCTTGGTATTTTAAAAAGCAGAACTCCGGTCGACGCTGTTTTGCTCTGTTCTTTTCTTCTGCAGAAGCTTTTTTGCTGATTGTACTTTAATAAAAGACACTTTGAGTAAAGAATCTCAAAGATTATTTTTCCTCTCCTCCTCCTGCTGCAAGGTAAGGTTCTTCCACACTGCCACACACTGAGCCGAGGGCCACACCCCACACTGATCTTATTCTCTAGATCTGGAGTTTAGGAACTGGTTCCAGGTTGTGTTTGAATCCTCTACTCCCTGATGAGAAACGGGGGAGGAGCGGGGGACGGCGAGGAAAGGTAGAAAGTCTGGAGTCAGACTTCTGATACTGAGGTAGGCCAGAACCTGATATTGAAACTAGCTCGTTATCAGGGGCCATTTTATATTTACATTTACTCATCTGGCAGACAATTTTATCCAAAGCGACTTACTTTTGAGGAACAACATACGATCATCAACAGAGCATCAAATACAGCAGGAGATCTACAGCTGACAATACACAGCACTAATAAATACAATTAATACAAGATAATTGTAGGGGATAGAAGAAGAAGAAGAGCACAGGAAGTGCATGTTAGAGGTTAGTTAGTTAGAGGTGTTATAAGAGGAAGTGTTCTCGGAAGAGATGAGTTTTCAAGAGCTTCTTGAAGTCAGAGAGGGACGCCCCTGCTCTGATGGTGTGTGGTAGCTCGTTCCACCATCGTGGTGTCACAGATGAGAACAGGGACTGAGGTCGCTTTGTGTAAAGGGCTGGCAGAGCCAGGCGCCGTTCGTTGGAGGAGCGTAGCGGCCGAAAGGGAACGTAAGTTTGTATTATGGAGTTAAGGTAGATGGTGCAGACCCAGTGGTCACTCTGTATGCAACCATTAGTGACTTGAATTTGATTCTGGAGGCCATGGGGAGCCAGTGGAGGTCACTGAGTAATGGAGGGACATGAGTCCTTTTGGGCTGATCGACGACAGGAACCATTTGTAAGGGTTTTACCGCACAAGCTGGAAGACCTGGTAGGAGGGCAGAGAGATAACTATGGCCTGTAGCAGAAGCTGGGTGGCATACTGAGTGAGGTAGGGCCTGATTTTCCTGATGTTGTATAGACCAAAGAGGCATGACCAAGAGACAGCAGCAACATGGTCTGAAAAGGACAGCTGGTCATCAATCATGACACACAAGTTTCTCACCACCCTGGTTGGAGTGATGATTGAGGAGTCAATTTGTAGTTTGATGCAGAGATGCTCTTTTGAGCTGGTCTTTGAGCTAGAGTCCAAGTCAAGTCTCCAGTCTTTCCTTCTTATTACGAATGTTGTATCAATTGCTGCATTCAATCCAGGTTGCTAATAAAACTGCAGAGCTATAAGATATTCTGTTACTGTAACCTGTTTTTAACTTACTGAGCACAACCATGTAATGTGCAATTCTATGGGATTAGAATCCTGCCAGGATTCAAAACTGAAAACAAAGTTCTGAAAGGTTGAAACTAAGTGTTTGAAAACTCAAAATCTTACCAAAAAAAGTTTTGCAAGATCGAAAACTAAGATTTGCAAGCTTGCAAAACGTAAAAAAAGTAAAAATCTCTGCAAACATTAGTCTGTTTTTGAGTTTTCCTTCTTCAGAACTGCAACAGTTTTTTTTACGATGTTGCGCAAACAATTTTTCAGAGTTTCAAATTTGTCAGTGTTCTCCCAGTGTATTAGTTTGGTTTCCTGGTTTGAAACCTTGTAAATGCCGATCTGCAAACTGGTGTGCAAATGTGTGAAAAAAAGTTTTGAAACTCTGAAAATTGTGGATCGAAAGGCCGAATCTTACGGTGCATTAGTTTGTTTTCCTGGTTTGAAACCTTGTAAATGCTGATCTGAAAACTGGTGTGTGAATGTGTGAAAAAAAGATTTGAAACTCTGAAAAATGAGCTTCAAAAGGGCGAAACTGTATTACATTACATTAAATTTGCACTCCTACGGCAGACTATTTTTTCAGTGCTGAGTTTACAACACCCACTTTGCGGAGATACGCCCACAGCCTCCTGTGAGTGATGACCACAGCATGCTGCCTCGTCTTCAGTGCTTTATAAAAGAAAAAAAACACAAACAGTTGTTACTGGTTAAAGTCAACTTTAAACTCCACTACCACACATAAAACGTGGCTTAATAGAACAATCCCACTTAACAAAGGCCTACATTTTGGCGTAATAACTGGAGATTAGTCTGGCTGATAGTCTCCACTGATAGTCACTGTAAACTGTTTACCGCCTGCATGTTACGTAGCATAAGTTAGCCTAGCGGCTAGCGGACTTTTCCTCGTAGCTTAACAAATGACATGTTATTTACTATTTCTTACTCACCGCTGGTTCGGTTACTGCATCTCCCGACACAACACCACGGGAGACATCGCGCTGATGAACAAACCGCCCTGAGCTTCCACCCGTCGCACATTTCCTCTGCACGTCCACGCACCGCTTGGACGGAGACAGCCAGCCCGTCCAGGGAGCCGTGCTTCCTGAACACGGATCCTGTCCGCGTCTCTCATTGGCGGAGCAGTCTGTCAATCCCTCTATCCAGTAAATGTGACTTGTGATTGGACTGTACTTCAGCAGCCTGCCAAGCATCGGCCAAGAGCAGAAGCCCTGCCTCCAGGCCTTTTTTTTAAGTTGCGAGGTTGCGAAGCTTCATTTTCGCTCAGTCTGATTTTCAGAGTTTCAGAGCGAGACTGCGGAGACAACGCTGCCACAAATCACGTGAGTCGCAAGCTTCGCAACTGTGTGAGCGTATCTCCGCCAAAGTGGGTGTTGTAAACTGAGCTCTGAAAAAATAGTCTGCCGTAGGAGTGCAAATTTAATGTAATGTAGTACAGTTTCGCCATTTTGAAGCTCATTTTTCAGAGTTTCAAATCTTTTTTTCACACATTCACACACCAGTTTTCAGATCAGCATTTACAAGGTTTCAAACCAGGAAAACAAACTAATGCACCGTAAGATTCGGCCTTTCGATCCACAATTTTCAGAGTTTCAAAACTTTTTTTCACACATTTGCACACCAGTTTGCAGATCAGCATTTACAAGGTTTCAAACCTGAAAACCAAACTAATACACTGGGAGAACACTGACAAATTTGAAACTCTGAAAAATTGTTTGCGCAACATCGTAAAAAAAACTGTTGCAGTTCTGAAGAAGGAAAACTCAAAAACAGACTAATGTTTGCAGAGATTTTTTACTTTTTTTACGTTTTGCAAGCTTGCAAATCTTAGTTTTCGATCTTGCAAAACTTTTTTTGGTAAGATTTTGAGTTTTCAAACACTTAGTTTCAACCTTTCAGAACTTTGTTTTCAGTTTTGAATCCTGGCAGGATTCTAATCCCATAGAGATGAAGAAACAATAATGCAAAAAACACCATAAATCCAAATCCAAGTGGTGGTGAAATAGTGCCAAAGAATCTGTTGGTAGTCCTTAAATCTGTAAGAAAGAATATAAATCTAGAAAACACTGGGTGAAGACAACGAGGCTCAGGTGATTAAGGCTGAATGATTTTGGAAAATAATCTAATTCCACCCACCACCACACAGTTACCCGCGGGTGGCGGGTGCTATTTTTATTCTCTGTGTGACACTAAAGTTTATGTAGCGTGAGCTTCTGTCAAGCTTAAAGGCCCCCTCCAGTGTATTTTGACATTTCTATGATATTTCATATTTTTCTGAGTCACTTCCTTACAATGTTGATTACCCACATAGTTCGCCAAATATTTTTTGACAAATGGCTTAATTTTGTGCTCAAAGTTGCAAAAGTTGCTTAGTTGTTAAAACGGGGTGGTGACGTATGACTTTAGTAAATTCCATAAGTCATACGTCATTCTCCAAGCTTGCGCAGGCGCACTCTCATGCCTCCGTAAAAACTGTCAGGGCTCATTCAGAGCATCAAACCGTTAAACATCGTTGTGAACTAACCAATTTATCATGTCCTTCACAAAAAACGCGTCGCACTTTCACCTGCCACCGCCTTGTATACAGTCTGTAACATGCATTTTACCGGACGGCCGCTTTTACCAATGCATCGGCGGAGACACCCCCACCTCCGCGGTAAAGTAAGTGCACCATAAAATGTAGCGGGAGTTATCGTGTGCAGCGCGTGACAGGACCATCGACTGTGTGATTGATAACAGCTGATACGCGCACATTAGTTTCTATCATGACTAAATAACAGCTGCTCCTGCCAGACAGTAAAGTGGACTAAACTTTACAGTGTGGTGATGTTAACGCAGCATGTCGTTAGTGACACTGCAGCCGGTCAGTTTTTGGTTGTCATGGTAATGTTAAGTCCGACTATTAACCACACCCCCATTCTCTGTTTGAGAAAGAACGGTCGCCAAAACGGCCGTTAAAACTGGCTGGAGGGGGGCCCTTAAGAGTTCCTCGGTACATTTCGTTTTTTATTTTCCAGCCATTTTGGCTGTGTTGAATGTATATAGATCAAATTTTCCAGAAGATATTCTTTTTAAAGAAATTTTTTAATTGTCGTGTCAGTTCCTTAAATTAGCTTAAAATGGCTAAGCTACGCATAAACCGACACATTCGTCCCTTAGGACAAAACGTGCCCCATTGAAAACCATTGAAAATGCCTTTTTTGATCCTGCATTTATCCTAACCTAAACTGATGCATTCCTTTATGTTAATATTTCATTTTGCACTACTAGCTGTCACTTTTTTATTTTTATATCTGTCCACCAGTTTGTGCTACTTTTTTCCTTTTTACAGCATAAAGCAAAATTTCACATTTTTTAGCTGTTTTCTGCGAGGGTGTCTTTGCCCCTGAAATGACATGTGTGTGTCATATTGATGTTGGATAATGGTGTCTGTGTAAAAGAAAGGTCTGTGTGTGCATGTGTGTCCAACTTCATCCTCAAAGTATTTTCTCTTTGAAGGCCACACTCTGCATTATGAACTAATTCAGGAATGAAAACGATGGGCAGCGAGAACCAAAACAAAATTGGGACATTATTTTATTCTCATGTAGGTTGTTTATGCAGGTCCACTGCAGCCATGGTTATACACTCACCGGCCACTTTATAAGGTACACCTTGCTAGTACCAGTTTGGAGACCCTTTTGCCTTCAGAACTGCCTTAGGCCTAGTCAACACGGACAAAGGTATTTTTATAACCGGATTTTTTCATCTGTTTCAAAAAAAAACCCTCCGTCTACATGAAAATGCAAAACCATGCTTGCTATCAAACGCTGCCAAGACCACGCAAACCACCAGGGGGCAATATGACCCTAACTGTAAAGCCATGTTGGCCAATCAGTGCCTAATAATATTGTAAACAAAGCAGGCAGTGGCGCACAATCTGACATCAAACATAGCAGAGATAATGGTGCACCCACTCTTACATTGCAAGGAAAAAACTCTGGTTTTACGGTCAACACAACAACACTACAACAAGCATTTCTTAAAATCTTCAGGGGTTTTCAAAAATGTTTGGGTTCAGTGACCTGATACTACGTCTCCATGTGTTCGGTACGAACGGCCAAACCAAACGCATAGAAAAAGTCAAATTTTTGAAAATACCAGTGTTCGTATAGACAGGGCCCTAATTCTTGGTTTCATATTTTCAACAAGTTGTTGGACACATTCCTAAGAGATTTTGGTCTGTATTGACATGATGGCCTCATGTAGAAGTAGTACCTGCTGCAGATTTGTTGGCTGCAGATTCATGATGTGAATCTCGTTCTACCACATACCAGAGGTGCTCTATTGAATTGAGATCTGGTGACTGTGGAGGCCCACTGGAGTTCAGTGAACTCTATCATTTTCAAGAAACCAGTTTGAGATGATTTGAGCTGGAGTGGCACCCAGTGTGGTCTTCTACTGCTGTAGCCCATCCGCTTCAGGATTCAACGTGCTATTCATCAGAGATGGCATTCTGCATACCTTGCAAGTGACGAGTGGTTATTTGACCAAGTCCTCCCATTCTCCTGACATCAACAAGGCATTTCTCCTCCACACAACTGTATATTTCCTCTTTTTCAGACCATTCTCTGCAAACCTTAGAGATGGTTGTGCATGTAAATTCCAGTAGATCAGCAGTTTCAGAAAAACTCAGACCAGACATTCTGGCACCAACAACCATTCTGATGTTTGAACTCCAGCAAGTTGTCTTGACCACATCTACATGCCTAAATGCATTAAGTTGTAGCCATGTGATTTCCTGACCAGATATTTTTGTTGATAAACAATTGCTCAGGTGTACCTAATAGTGTAAGTATGAGCAGTAGTGCAGGAGAAGTCATTTTGGAGTTGGCAAGACAGCATCCAGGAGGATCTGGAAATGATCATATATCATTATAAGCTAAGATTATGAACTTTTATCTGCCACTGAAGAAAAAAAATGCATCAAAATCAATTATGCTGCTAATCAGAGACCCATCTCAGGCCCTGGTGGTAATAATAATCAAATACTCCTTGAATTGTATTTTATGGAAATTACATTCATTTTTTTGTTTTTTTGCTAAAATAACAGTGGAAATGTGTAAACATAATGGCATTTAAAGGGTTAAAATCCCCCAAACCTAGTTAATGTTTGATATGTATATTTCAGGCTGAAGTAGCTTTGAAAGATTGAAACATTTAAAGTGGAAAAAAAAAATGTATGACATTTTTACAGCAGTTTTAGGGAAGGGGCGTTTTTCGTCACGATGGACAAATATGTGAGTTTTTCTTAAAATGTTACACTGCAAAAAAAAAATAACAATGCATCAAAATCAATGTTGCTGCCAATCAGTGACCCATCTCAGGCCCTGATCATAATCAATTATCAAATACTCCTTGAATTGTATTTTATGGAAATTATTTTGTTTTTTTGTTTTTTTCCCTAAAAAACAGAGTGGCGTTATGTTAACAAAATGGCATTTAAGGGGTTAAAAACCCCAAAATATACTTAATGTTTGATATGTATATTTCAGGCTGAAGTAGCTTTGAAAGATTGAGTCGTTTAAAGTGGAAAAAAAATATTAATTTAGGTTATTTTTACAGCAGTTTTTGGGAAGGAGCCATTTTTTGTCCCGAGGGACAATTAAGTTTTTTTTTTTAAGGAACTCTTAAGGGTTAAGGCCATTGTACAACAAGAAGGCAAGTTACAGCGTCACGTCAACTTCATCCACAGACTGCTTTACTCTTGGGTGTTATGTGACCAGATTGTAAACGCAGCCTTTGCGATTAGAAAATCTCATTTTATTACATCGCGATAATATCGCAAATGCAATTAATTGTTCAGGTGATGCACATCAGACAACCAGTGAGCACAGACACAGGAAGTAAAACTAGACAATAACACAAGGGGAAAACAAACTACAAAATAAAACAGGAAACAAGAAACGACAAAAACCCCAAATATATACAATATCTCACTGAAGTGAGTCCACCCCTCACATTTTGTAAATATTTGATTCTATCTTTTCCTATGACAACACTGAAGAAATGACTCTTTGCTACAATGTAAAGTAGTGAGTGTTCAGCTTGTATAACAGTTTCAATTTGCTGTCCCCTCTACGTGTTTTCAGACGTGACTTGGATAAAACCAACATCAGTTTCTTACAAGTAAAACATGTTATCTATTAAATATTTAGCACCTGTCGGTCATCACAGGCTTGCAAACTTCAGTGGGCTGAAAAAGAGACAGTTTGGAGAACAGGGCCGAACTTCTCTTTGTCACGCAGCACTTTCAGTGTGTTGCTGCTGGATCAAACAAAGCTTCAGTAGTTAAAGAGGAACTACACACTAAAGTGTTTCTATTCACTGAACATAGAATCACACGGAGTCTCGTTGGTACAAACTCAGCTCGGACGTGTCTGATTGGATTTGACAGTTCAGTTAAGCTAAACTCTCTGGCCCCTCCCTAACTGTGATGAAACAGGCCAGACTCTGAGGTCTGTTCCTCTATTGTCATTGCTCCTTCACTCCACTGATTTGTTGGTAAGGGTCCTAGCAGAATAATGGTGCTTTCAGACCAAAAGCAAAGCGAGCGTTCGGGGAGGTGAGTTTACATACACAGTCAATGCAAAGACGCGTAGAGCTGCAGTTTCCTGTCGGGTGACGCGAAGGGGGCAGTATCGGCAAGGCGAAGGCAAGTAGCGAGTAGCGATAGCCTATCAGCGTTGACGTTGTCCGTTCGTCACAGCCAGCTTCAGTAATTTGTGTGAAAAGGACCAGGGAGAGAATTAACTGCAAGCACAATTAAAGAAACAGCCCGAAGGTCCACCGAGAGGCGGGAAGGAAGATGGACCAAATAGGACACACTACATGGAATCGACTGGAACAACAACGACCAATGAGCCAAGGATCCTTAGGAAGTGCAGCTGTGGGTGGTCGAAAATAACATCTTACATGGGCCTACGAATTCACCAGGGGAACAGGGTGCTGTGGGAACAGCCAACTGCAAACTAGCACTGCACTGGCAGGTCAGACAAGAGGGAATCAGAGCCAGGTTGAGCACCATAGTGATACTGAACCCAAAATTGCAGATGGTCAAGAGGAGGAAGAGCAGCCTCTCCTGTTTCAGCATAGGCGCCAGCTGGCACCCAGCCCCCAACAAAGGCAGACACCCAACAGTGACCCCACTGCTAGAGCCGAACAGGTAAAGAGACCAACTCAACGAAGGAGAGTCAAGTGGCCCAAATCCATTGACAAGGAGGCATGGGAAAGCTTTGATCATGACCTAGGGATAGTCCTAGAAAGAGCGCTGCGGGGTAGCGTGACTGCCAAACTTAATCTCTTTGGAAACATCATATACGAAGAAGTCTTGGAGTGATTTGGAGTTATGGGCCAGAGAAGTAACACCCCTAAGGAGATCGGACTAGTAAAGGAAAGAAGACTTCTACAGAAGTCCTGGAGGAAGGCATCGGAGCAGGAGAAGGAAGGCCTGGAACTCCTCTGGAAAGATATCAGAAGTAGACTGGCAATCCTGAGGAGGGCAGAACGGATCCGTAACCGGATAAGTAGAAAGGAGAAAGAACGAGCCAGGTTTTTCTGAAATCCATTTAAGTGTGCCCGCAGCCTGGTGGAGGAGAAGAAAAACAGAAAATTGGAGGTGACTGAGCAGGAGCTTGTGGAAGACATCACAAATCAACTATGTGACCCAAAAAAGAAGGCCCCTCTTGGCTCCCCAGGACACGTACCTCGCCCTCCAAAACCATCCTCTCAATTTGACACAGAACCCCCAAAGTGGTCTGAGGTCAAGTAGGTAGTAGACAAGGCAAGGTCTGCATCAGCTCCAGGACCAAACAGCGTACCGTATAGAGCAGAGGTCACTAATAGGTGGACCGCGGTCCGGATCCGGACCCAGCCGCCATCCTCTCCGGACCGCCGACCTACAGCCGATTTATTATAGAGAATTACTACCTCGTGATGGAGCGTTTCTGTTTTAACCCACGCAGCTTTTGTAGAATTTACTGTACTGATTTAACGGAATCTCTCAGACCAATCGCATGTGCTCTAATCGCCTCATGTGATGCTGCTCAGCCAATCAAATCTGTGCATTCCAACAGGCATTGCGAGTCAGCAAGTGCGATACACCGGAGACGTTTTAGAAACACACCGAGTGAGGAGGCGATGATGAGAGAAGATATTTCACATGGCTTTTAAATCAAGAATGTACAGATTCCTACATGTACATGTCTCCCACGGTAGATTCAAAACCAGAATATATTAAAAACTAGAGCTCACGTTTCTCACTGAATTAGAGAAAGTAGGAAAGTGGTAGCTCTGTAAGAGGGAATGAAAGAGAAGAGGAGGCCTTACAGCTGTTTATTTGTTAAGATGTGTTGAGTGTTTTGTGTAAAATTGATTACACTTCATCACTTCAAGCTACACTTTTTATAATTTTCCCTCCTGAAATTAAGCACTTTATTTTAGTTTAATTAAATTTAGAATTTATTATTAGATTATTTTTTATTGTTATCCCTTCAGTTTGATGTGAAAACTGAATATTGTTGAAATATTGTCAATTGTTGACTAAAACATATGTTGATACAAGGTACTGAATGATAATGCAAGTTTGTCGTTATGATGTTCCGGACCTTTGCTTCGGGAAATTTTCTCTAACCGGACCTCTTTAAATTCTAATTGAATACCCCTGGTATAGAGTATATAAAAACTGCCCTACAGTGCTGAAGCTGCTGTGGAGAATGATGAGGGTGGCCTGGAAGAACCAAGTGATTCCATCTGAGTAGCGTAGAGCCATTACCACCTTCATCCTAAAGGAACAAGATTCCAGAGACTTTAGCCAGTTTAGAGGCATTGCCCTCCTAAATGTGGAAGGGAAAATCTAATCGTGTTGGCAAAGCGCGTCACCAGATACCTGCTGGAGAACAGCTATATTGACACCAGCTGTCTGAAAGCAGGCGTACCTGGGTTCCCAGGATGTGTAGAACATTCAGCCATGATCTGGGAGCAGATCCAGACTGCCAGACGTGAGAAGTCCGATCTCCATGTGGTCTGGCTGGATCTGGCTAACGCCTATGGCTCTGCTCCCCATAAGCTCATCACCTTTGCCCTAGAGTTCTTCTACATTCCATCCTGCATCCAGGATATGATATCTACCTACTGTAGCGACTTCCAAGTCTGCTATACAACAGCAGATGTGACATCTAGCTGGCATCAGCTCGAAAAAGGCATTGCAATGGGTTGTTCAATCTCACCCATACTGTTCACTGCTGCCTTTGAAATTATCCTGTAAGTGGAGAAAGAATTCCATTGCTGAGCGAACAACCTATTCGGAGCTTGGGGAGACTGTACACAGCCGAGCTATCTGACAAACACATGGCTGCCATTATCACAAAACAGCTCTGCGAGGGATTGGAAAGAATTGACCAAAGCCATCTCCCGGGGAAATTTAAAGTCTGGTGCTATCAGTCCATCTTGAACCAGTGCTTAATGTGGCCTCTGAAGATGTGTGAAATCACCTCAACTGCAGTAATGAGGATGGAAAAAATTCCCCCCTCACACAGCTGTCACGAAGAACAAAATTATCAATATACTCTAAAGCTATTTTTGAACCAGATTGTAAACATGTTTTATTCTGCTATAAAGTTGGGCTTTTTAACATGGGGGTCAATGGAGATTGACTCCATTTTGAAGCCAACCAAGTGGCCACTCGATGAATTGCAGTTTAGTTACTTTGTGGTTGCATTGGAAGTGAGCGTCGAAGGGTTGCCGCTTGCTCTCAACTCATCCTGATGCTTCTGGATATAGATTTATACCCATCAGTGTCTGCAGGCGGAGACAGAAAGTCTCTGTGACCCCATCTGGACTTTAACAGGTAACACGTCTCACCTTTGAATTCATTTGTTCTGTTTTGGTTTTTACTGTTTGTAGATCTGAATATTCATAAACTGGAGACAAATGTAGGAACACTGATGCTGGCAGTGTTCGTCTGCAGAGGAGAGAGAATGAGTGCTGCTCCTCCTCAGCCTGCAGGAGGACAGGTGTCCAGCAGACTTCATGTTCTCACTGCAGCTTGTAGTAGTTTTACTGGCATCGCTGACTTTTTAAAAAATAATCTGGTTTTCAGATTGTGTTGTTACAGAAAACTGAAGTAAAGAGCTGCAAAGTCTGCTGATAATTATCTGTGGGTTTGTCACTATGAACGACCTCTTTAACTTTCACGTCCTCATTTGATCCGTTAACAGAAAAATATTGATTCGCTTTTAGTCACTGAAATATTGGTGAAAGTCAAAGCTGTCTTAAACCTAGGTCTCTCACTGAACACCAGGACATTTTAATAAATTGTTCAGTCTTTTGTTTTTCCTTTGACAGGAAATGAATCCAATATAAAAGTACTACTTATAAACTCTAGTGTCATTATCAGTGATTAAGATGATGTGCATGTGTGTATTTGTTTGTTTCCTCATATCGTGACCGTTTGTTTTATTTCAGAAAAACATAAATGCTCATGTTCAGATCCCGTCTTCCTTCTCATGTGATGTAAATCTCCACAGTCCAGCTTCTATGTTCCTGTTTATTTGACAGGGATACTGATGTTAAACTGTAGTAGAAAACATGTATGTATACTCATACTCACGTATTTACTCAAATCATCTCTCTCATTAGAAACACTCTCTCTCTCTTGTTTTCCTCCTGCATCTCTTCTGTGTTTCAGAGAAGTGATGTTGGACAGGAGACAAACCCAGGCGGCCTAACCTGTCCCACCAACAGCTGAGAACATCTTACTGCACAAACCACAGCTGCTGAGACTGAACCTGGATCAATACTTTCTGTATTAATGACAGTTACTCAGGTCTTTGTTCTCCAGTAAAGACTTTAAGAGCTTCATCTGACTTTGTCAAGATGCACTCAGTGAACTGATGCTTTGCTCTGCAGCAGAAGATCTTTGTCATTTACTGTCTTTATGCTGCAGGCGCCTTGTTTTCAAATCACACTCACACATACAGAGGATTTGCTCCACATGTGTGCTGATCATGCATGAAGTTTGAAATGTAAAGTTGTAGAAGTGAAAACATGTTGGTCATCATGTTTCCTGCAGCATCAGAGAGTTACAGTTTTCTGTGTGACCCTGCTAGTTTCCACATCACATGATCAACACAGATACATGAAGTCAACCTGTGGAGCCTTTTCCCCTCAGAAATCAGTGTTGAAGCAGTCGTTATCTGCAGCGTTCATGTTCTGGAGCTCCTGCTGGAGCTGCTTTCTGCCAGCAGACGTCAGCATTTCCACTGTTTTCCCTCAGAGAGCTTTAACTGACCTGATGAACTGAACTGCTGACGGCAACACTTTCTTTCACATCCACAGAAATGAGCTCCGCCTCCACCAGCTGCAGCAGTAAAGGACCTCCTACATTATAATGATCAACAATAATGATCCAGGAACATAATGACACTGACAGGAGCCATCCTGCATAATGAGTTCAGTACTTTAAGTGAAGTAACACTTTGAATGCAGGACTTTAACTGATAACAGAGTATTTGTGATACTTTTACTTGAGTAAAGGATTTAAACACAAATAATAAACCAAAACATGCTGTAAGCAGAAAACACCTATATTTTCAGCACATCCAGGCTGCCATAATAACTCACTGGTGATAAATGAGGTTTTTTATGACTGAATGAAAAGAAGATGTTTCACTTATTAACTTTAACGTGGGGCCACAGCAGCTGTTTGTGGTGCTGACGGCTGAATTTCAGGCCCACAAAGAGAGTAAATATGTCACACTTCATTACAGCAGGTGTCCTGTGTGGTTCTGGTCCTCAGAGCTCAAGTTAACTGATCAAACCTGAACGTCTCAGCTGGCGTTAGAGCGACTAATCCTAATTATTTAATGAACACATGTTTATCATGTGAGAACTTTCTTCTTCTAATGTTTGAACAGCTGCAGCAGCAACATGTCTCTGCTTCGGTCTGCTGCTTGTTCCTGTTGGTTTGTGTCCTGCTTTGTTTCCTGTCTTCCCTGATGTCCTAATGTGTCCCACCTGGGTTTAATCTCATGTTTGACTGTCACTATATATTGTCCAGGTGTTCCCTTGATGTTTCTAGTCCCTGTTTGGCATCTTGTTGTGCTCATCTGCCTGACTGCTCTCTGTGTTTTTGGATTTAGGTTTCTGACCTGCCTGGCTCCCTGGATTATTGTTGTTGCTCTGGTTGGTGGACTTTGGACTTTATGTTGCCCTTCTGGATTTACTGTGCTGTGTTGGATCACCCTGTTGGGTTGGATTTCTTCACTTGGACATGTTTGGACTCTGGGCATGATCCTGTCTCCACCTGTTACTGCCTGAGCACATGAAAATGGTAGCTAGCTTTAGTTAGCTGTTAGCTACATCAGCCATCAGCTAACTCCATGTAAATGGGTACATTTATATGAGCTACACTGGCTGGGTGTTTTGGCCACAACAGAAGGGAACCATTAACCAGGAATATTTTATAAACCCACATAAATCAAATTAAAATATTTAAGTACATACACTGTAGTACTATACGTAGTCAGAGGTGTGTGAGATGCATGAGTGAAGGTGATGGGTAACCTGCTGAGTCACGTTTAATAATGAGTCACATGTTTATTGCCTATGTATGAACGAGTTATAATCTCACTTAAGAATGAACCATAAATCTTCTCTGTAACCTCTGACAGCCTGTTGCTGCTTCCTGTGTGAAGACAACCCGATCGCATCTCATGTGTCACATATACACGTTTTACTAAAGTCATGTCTATAGTACGCAAAACGGCGATTTTGCGTGTATATGAGACGCAGCAGTATACAATAGCGTTGCAACACAAGGGAGGTCGACATGCATATATTTACTTTAAGCACCAACTAATGTCATGGTTGAGGTTAGGGAAAATGCCTCGGGGAGGCTGTCAACTCCTTAAATAAAACCATCGCTAGCTAACTAGCTAGTTAGCGACCGGAAGCACTACTCGCGCATCCGGTCACCCAGGGCGTCACATACATACGCTGCCGGGATGCGTCTCATACACACGTACCTGGGGGCGTAAACTATACACGCAAAATCGCTGTTTTGCGTACAATAGACACGGCTTTTCCAAAGCGTGTTTATGTGACGCAAGAACAGGCTGGTGAAGAAATCTGGTCGTGTTTTCCCTTAAATCTATTGTCTTAAGTAGTCTGTGACGTTGATGCGCTCTCCCCTAATGCCAACCAGTTATTTGTTGCAAACAGTGCTGGGCAAGTTACTTCCAAAATGTAATACATTTTTATTGGTAAATAATCATCAGATTGTCAAAGTTTCTTTGTTTGGTCTCAACTTTCTTCTCTTCTTTAGTGAGAGGTGGTCTGCAGGAGGTTTTAGATGAACATAAGATCAGTCTGAGGAGGAGATGTGAACATGTGACTGAAGGAAGTGATGAAACAGGAAGTGGAACCCTCCTCAACAGGATCTACACTGAGCTCTACATCACAGAGGGACAGAGTGAAGAGGTTAATACCCAGCATGAGGTGAGGCAGCTTGAGACAGCTTCCAAGAAGAAGACCCTCCATGATGCTCCAATCAGGTGCCAGGACATCTTTAAAGTTGTTTCCATCCAACATTACAGAAGGTCCCAGCAGAGAAGCTCGCTGTCTGCAAACTGTTGTTCATCTTTGACGGCCTGGATGAAAGCAGACTTTCATTGGATGTCTGATGTCACACAGAAGTCATCAGTCAACCAGCTGCTGACAAACCTCATCCAGGGGAAGCTGCTTCCCTCGGCTCTCGTCTGGATAACTTCCCGACCTGCGGTGGCCAATCAGATCCCTCCTTCATGCGTCGGCAGGGTAACAGAAGTACGGTGGTTCACTTCTTACCGGGTAGATCTCCATGGTAACTTATGCTGAACGGTTAACCTGCTCCGAGCAGGTTCTGTTCCAGAAAAGAGATTAACTCTGTGAAAACGCTGCCTACTGACCAATCAGCTCTCTGGAAAATGACATCACCATCTGTAGGAAATCCCACAGACTGTTTTAGCCAATAGGCTGCTTTCTGTTTGCAGCGGTGATGTGGAGAAACTCTTGACTATGGCGATCCTACAGAGACTGATTAAAAGCCTCAAGGTAATGTTGGTCCGATCTGTTGTGACTGTCCCTGTCACACTTTATCATTTCTGCCCCAAATTCTTCTCTAAAAAAGTCTGAAAACTTTAAGAGCTGTGAGAAAACCTCATTTGGTCAGAAAGTGCAGGAAGCCTCCCTGGTAACAGCAGGTTGGGCTTTATGTTCATATAGACAATAGAGATTTGTCAACCAGCAGAGATTTTGTTGAACCTTCATTTGTTGCTCAAAGACAAACATTCACAGTTTGGTCTACAAACTGATTTTTATTGGATTTCCAGAAAATGTACAATTTCATATAAAGTGACATAAACTGTGGTTTAAGATTTTATCCATATTGCCAAGCACACAACAGCTGCTGCAAAACAGCTGCTCTGAATCCCATCCTAAACACTAGCATGCCTACCACTAAAACAGCAGAAATGACACTTCAAAAGGAAAAGTGCTAAAGACGTGTTGAGATGCTCTCCCTGTGTTAAACATCCAAACAACAGTCCAAATAAAGATTTAGGAAGAAGACAGCGAGGCGGCTATAATGAGCTCAGTTCATCTAAAATAATATCTGCTTTGCTTCTGTGATTAAAGGAGAATAATGACAGACATCAACTTCCAGCTCCAAACTAATAAAACAGATTTTATTTCCATGTGTTGAAGCCATCACAGTGAACCAGAGCAAGTTGAGCAAAACATTTCCCAGCAGCCACTTCTCCCACAGCAGAGTCCAAACAGTGCTTCCTGTTCTCTACAGTTAGGTGTCTTATTGGAAATGGTCTCAGTAGATGACAGTATCTGTCTCGTCTCTATCCTTTCTATTGGCCTCCATTTCTCCTCCTGTTTCCTGCCCTTTCTCTCTCTCCCTCTTTCTCTGCCTACATGAAGCTGACTGATACTGATGGACTGCTGATATCACTGCTGTCCATTCTGCAGCAACACACAGAGGCCAAAAGCTTGTCTATGAACCCTTTCCTCAGGAAGACGTACAGGAACAAGTCTGCAAGAGGACTCAGCTTAATAAAGATGGCAGACAGGATGTCGAGGGTCTCGTCATAATTTTCTTGTAGAATCAAAATGATGAAAGGCAGGAACAGCAGAGTGTAAATACGCAGCACCAGAACCAAAATTCCCACAATTCGTCGTTTTTCATCAGAGGGGACCGAGATGCAAGCAGACAGGGCTTTGAGGGTCCCAACCAGGAAGAAGATTAACAGAGGGAAGGGAAGGAGGAGGATGGAGAAGAATCTGAAAGTGACATCAGTGAAACAGTAAATGACGACACAGACAGCAGAAAGGACCCAGACCAGGACACAGACCACCACAGAGGTCTTGATGGTTCGTCTGAAGCGGTACCACAGTGGGTGGGCGATGACCAAATACCTGTAATACAAGATGGACACAAAGTCTTTGAGGAGCTTCAGAGTTATAAACTAATATAATGTTCAGACACAGAAGGAGCTACACACATACTGGATAGACAGACAGATACCTTTCCAGGGAGATGCAGACCATGAAGCCAACACTGGCAACCAGAGCAGAGCAGTAAATAACAGAGAAGATTTTATATATCTTCTCATTCGGATTTGATGCCACCTGAACGATCAAGCAGCAGAACTGAATCAGGTCAGCAATGAGAAGGTTGATGACGTAGATGGGAGCAACATGATCTCTTCTCACCTGCAGGAAAACATTGGTAAAAGTCAACAAGCAGTTGGAAACATGTTGTGAAGTCCACCTCCTCCCAAATCTGTCATCTTGCTCTGCCCAGCAGCTGCAGTCAGAGCCATTTCTGACTTTTTCATCCAACAGAAATCTCAGGTATGACACACTGGCCAATCACTGCAGGAACAAGACTAAGGGCCAGATTTCCTGCAGCTTCTGCAGCAGTTTTTTCAGCATTCTGGCTCAAACACATGAGCTGGATTTATCAGACTGGAGTCGCAGTTTGAGGCTCATGTTTGTGTTTGCAAGGTGAGCCTCTGTCCTCCTTGAATCTGCATTTCAGGGAGGATCGCACAAATAAGAACTGGAGGCAAAGAACTTGATAGAGTCATTAAGCTCAACAGTTTAAGAGAAGGCTGGAATGGAGCCACACATGGAAACTGCATGTGTTTAGGGTCCAATCAGCTTCATGGACATTTGAATTCTGGACTCAGGTTAGAGATCATTCCAAGCCTTTGTCCCAGCCCCCTGACACCTAGCCCCCAAACCAGATCCAGATCCTTTACAGACAGACAGACTGTAGGACAGACAGGAAATAAATAACTCTCAGTCAGAATGTACATACCATAGAATAAAGAGAATAGATGGCCACCAGGGTCAGAGGAAGGCCGACAGCAATGATTATGCACGTCAGCACACGGTGGATGAGACCAAATTTTTCACTGTACTCATTCAGCTCAGTGTCATTCTGGTAGTTGGAGGTGATGTTGCTGTAATATTCCATCCTTCAGAGTGAAACCTGTTTGAGAGATCAGGTTATTAAAGGGAGCAGGTTTTTTAATATCTACCTAACATTGTTCAGTGACATCACTAAAGCTGTGAGCTGAAGTTCACACAAACACAGTGTACCTATAGTTTACCCACAATCAGATCAAATCACAAACTGCTGTCTTTCAGTTAACTTTTATTTAATCAAATAAGAAAAGAAGAACAAATATCTGTACGTGCTGATGTGAGCTCGTTACTGCAGCCACAGAACATCGTCCAGCTGTTTCACTAATTTAATGTTTAATGTTAATGCTCATTGGTTTAGGGACGTCCTGCCTGTCTCCTGTACTCGATGCCCCCCCCACTTGTTGAGCAGCCCTCTGAGTTTGGATGAGGAGGTTTACATGATGATTAATCCACCTGACAGGGGACAGACTGTGCACTCTTCCTTGTTGGTGTTTGTTCTGACATTATTTCTGGAACAAACACTTGTTGCATGTTGTTGGGATCACAGGGAGCTCACAGATGAAGCTGTTCATTTGGGATCATAACAGAACTTTTATCTTTCCGTCGATGAACTCAGATTCCTGAACTCAGCTCTCAGCTACGATTGACACTTGTTAGGATTTGGGTTTTGTGTGATTGTTTTTCCTGTCTTTATATGATATTGTCATGGTTTGGAGTTTTGTAGTCTTGTTTATTGTTTTTGGTTCTTTCACTTTAAGTCTTCTTAGTAACTGTCTTGTCTCTCATCTTAGTTCTGTCCTGTACTTTAGTTCATGTTTAGTGTTTTCCTATTCTGTGTACTCTGATGGTCTGTCTTAGTGCTTAATCTTGTCTCCATGTTTTAGTATAGTCTTGTCACCTGTTTGGTCCCGTCTCTGTTCATGTCCTGATTTTGCTGTCTTTGTGTTTTTACTTTTGTAGATCTGTCCTTGTGAACATTACTTCCTGTTTTATTTTGGGTAATCTTCCGTACCTGGTGTCCTTGTGTTGCTTTGCTTGTTTACCTGATGTGTCTCAGCTGTGCTTCTCTCCCCTGTTGTCCCTCTCTGCCTGCCTGGTCTCGTTAGCCTCATGTCTGTCTCCTGTGTTCTCCCGCCCTGCTCGTTTGTCCCTGGTGTATATATGTTTGGTGTTTCTCTTCAGTCTTTGTCCGGTCATTGTTGATGTTACTCCCTGTCTGTCGTAGCTTCAGTGTTCCAGTCTCGTCCAGTGCTTCAGCTTGCTCTTTTCTGTTCTTGGTGTTTTGGATTACTTATGTTGGATTTTTTTTTTGTTCCACATTTGGCTTTTTATGGATTCAGCCACTCGGTATGGAAGTGTGCTCACTTTTTGTTAGTTAAATAAATCACCTTTTGAACCATACCTCCTCTGCCTTGCGTCCTGTGTTTGGGTCCTACAACCTGCTCAACCCACATTCATAACACCGGTGACCTGTGACCTATGATGTCAGCTCATTAATAAAAGCTACAACACAGCGTCGGTGTCTTCGCTTCTCTTCTGGATGTGACGGCTTCACAGAGCTTAACTGTTGGAGCGTTAAAGCCTTCAGATCGCACAGCGGGGATTTGAATTTTATTTCCATCTTGATTAATTCTCTGGGAGGAGTTTGTTAAAGTACGGAGCCTTTCATTCAAAATGGCCGACTTCCTGTTGGGTTTAGGGCAGCAATTCCCAAAGTGTGGTGCTGTCCCCTGGGGGTGCACGAGCTGCTTCCAGGGGAACACGACAGTAAAAATGTGATGGTGGTGTAGTAGTGTAATAACTACAGCAATTATTTTTTTCTGGAATTTTTCATGATTCATCTTTGCTTTGTAAATTTAATTTAAAATTAACAACAGTATTATTAATATTAGCTCAGATGGAGTGGCTCCTCACACACCTCTTTCCCTCTGTCTCTCAGTCGCCCACGCTGTACTTACAAATCCTCATATGTCCTTTTTGTCCATGTTATCTGTTTATGAGGCTCTAACAGTTTAAAAACTGTTGGTAATCCAGCATCCTCAGTCATTTATCAATTATTTATCATCCTTATTACTTTCTTAAAACATCATGTTCATCAATTATTAAAACATTTCACACATTTTATAGAGCTGATTTCATCATAACCAACAAACATCACACTATCTCTGCTGGCAGGAGGCTGACTTCCTGTCAGTCTTCAGTTGAAGGCTCCTGTGGTTAGTGTGGTCAGTCTTTAAGTGTTAAAACCAAAAGTCGTCTTCTATCATTCTAAATATTTTGTAATAACAATACATAAAGCATTTTCAAATTTCCAAACATTTCCAGAACATTTAAAAATAATGATCACCAAATACACTAAAGCAACACTTTGATTAATTCAACAAGCATATAAGCAAATACACTGAAGGAATAAAATTTGATATAAACTGACTGAAAGATAAACTTCCTGTCAGAGTGAAGAGTTAAAGTAAAAATCCATCCCTACTGTCAGCACTGAAGCAGACTTACAAAACATGATTACACAACATTATTACCATGGTGATAATAGGGAGTGGCGGTTGCGCAATGGAAAAGACGATGCCTTTCATGTGAGAGAGTGAGCCTCCTGCCAGCAGAGAGCATAGAGAGATGTTTGTTGGGGGTGGTGATGGAGCAATGGATACGACACATTCGTGTGAGAGACCCGGGTTCAATTCCCCACTGTAACCCATCCACCAGTGTGTCCCTGAGCAAGACACTTAACCCCTCGTTGCCACAGAGGCGTGTGACCTCTGACATGTATAGCGATTGTAAGTCGCTTTGGATAAAAGCGTCAGCTAAATGAATAAATGTGATGAAGCAATGAGTTTAAGCAGCTACACAGCAGCATCAGTTTAGAAGGTGACTTTAACAATGTGTTTAGCAACTTTACTTTAAGTAATATTATCTTATGAGATGATTCCTTAAAGGGTAAAAATAAAGAAATAAAATGAAGAATAATCTTTAGATGATTCTCTTGTTATATTTTCTGTAAAAGTGAAAAACATTTAAACACATTTCCTGTCCAATTCTATCAAATCCTTTTTATATGCTAACTTTATGATGCTCATCTCTGCAGTATATTTAAACATTAGGAAACTGAGTTATATTAAAACAAAGAACCTTTATAGTGAAGCGCTCACCCCCGGACAGTGAAGGCAACATCCTCCTCTTTTCTCAGGCTTTCCTCCAGGACAAGGCTCAGTCCCCCTGCACAGGGCAGCAGCCTGCTTTTGCTGCTTTGTTACTCAGTTTCAAGACACCTCTAATATCTCAGAGACACTTTAGCTTCTTGTAGTTTAACTCAATAAAAACCCTGTACAAAGGGTTCAAACATGGCTCCATCTACCAGCCAGTTACTGGTCAAATATGCAAATGTCTGCTAGATTTACTTCATCAGCAGCTAAAAACAATGCTAATCTACTGAGTGCTAGACTTTGAGCGTTTACTGGCTGCTGAACAAAAAAGTTCATTTAGCACCCTGCCTGTGTCCAGACAGGAGAACCAACTACTGTTTTTTCTGGAGCCACGCTGTTGGGCGCCATGTAGCCTCGTGTTAACCCCTAGAAACCCGGCTCTCTCAGGTCGCCACCCAAAGACCGCAGCGCATTATGTTCAGATCCTCCACAGGACAGAGAGAGGCCCCTGATAACGAGCTAGTTTCAATATCAGGTTCTGGCCTACCTCAGTATCAGGGCCCGTATTCACAAAGAATCTTAAGGCTAAAAGTAGCTCCTAGTGACGTAATTCTAAGAAAATTCTGAGAAAAGTGGGCGTGTACTCTCAAAATTAAAGAAAAAATCGTATTAAAGAAAAAAGTAATTCATAAAGCATCTTAACCCTTAAAAGAGCTCTTAAGCTCAGAATTGTTAGGAATACGGGCCCAGAAGTCTAACTCCAGACTTTCTACCTTTCTTCGCCGTCCCCCGCTCCTCCCCCGTTTCTCATCAGGGAGTAAAGGATTCAAACACAACCTGGAACCAGTTCCTAAACTCCAGGGCCCATATTCATAAAGAATCCAAGAGTCCTCTCAGAAAACTCTTATCTTAGCTTAAAAACTTTTACCTAGGAGTATTAGCTTAAGAGCTATTCAGGACTGATCTGAGAGCAACTCTGAGCAAGGAAAAGACAAAAACTTTTGTCTTAGTGAGGAGGCGGGGTTGACCCCGTTGCTATGTAGGACACAATCTTTTGAAGACTGTGATTGGTTGGTTGCCCAAGAAGGAAAAACCAGTGATTCTAAGTACAGGTGATATTCCAAGCTTCACTTTGGAAATTACATGCGGAATATTTCCTATTTGACCGTTCTCTCCTCTCACACACACAAACACACATTATGTGTATATAAATCCTGTTTTTATTTACCATGCTGTTAATTTCCTATCAGGTATTTGATTGGCTTGGAATGATAAAAAATTGTTCCACTCTTTCCAATTACACTGATTGCTGGCGTTTCTATTTAAGTGTTGGTTTGAATGTTGGTTTTAATGGATCAAACCGGTTAGTGGATGAACACAAGGAAATTCTAAAAGGAAAATTCGGGCCGGGTGTCACAGCACGGGGCGAGAAGCAGACGAGGGAGCGTATAGCGCAAACTATTAACGGTTCATTCTGCTTGTGCACCAGGGAAGCTGCTATATTCATACATGCAGTTTTTTGAGCCTGCAAGGTGGGAATGTCCAGTGGAAACAAAATGAACTGCGACACAATAAGAGGTTCTGACAGTGCTGTAACTGTTTGTGTGATCACGCTTACAGAAGGTTGTGACAGACCCAAATCATCACCGCTGCTTTGTTGCCAAATTTCCTAATGTAGTGATTCCTTTCATTCCTGCCTGTGTCGGAGATGTTAGCGCGTCTCTAATAAGATCAGTCACAAACACGATCCCTGCACGATCTAATCTATAGCGTCTGATTAACTCACTGTCATCCTGCAACACATTTCTTCTCCCTCTTTGTCTTTCTGCCATTTTCTCCTCTACTAAAGAAACTCTTAAGCCTCTTAAAAGTCCTCGTCCCTGCTCCTAACAATTCTGAGCTTAAGAGCTCTTTTAAGGCTTAAGATGCTTTATGAATTACTTTTTTCTTTACTAGGATTTTTTCTTTAATTTTAGCCTTAAGATTCTTTATGAATACGGGCCCAGATCTAGAGAATAAGATCAGTGTGGGGTGTGGCCCTCGGCTCAGTGTGTGGCAGTGTGGAAGAACCTTACCTTGCAGCAGGAGGAGGAGGAGGAGGAGAGGAAAAATAATCTTTGAGATTCTTTACTCAAAGTGTCTTTTATTAAAGTACAATCAGCAAAAAAGCTTCTACAGAAGAAAAGAACAGAGCAAAACAGTGTCGACCGGAGTTCTGCTTTTTAAAATACCAAGAACTGCAACTTACATACAGACAGACAGGATGTGACAGGATATCTTTTGATCCATGTTTGCTGATTGGTTGATCTGTAATGTCCGTGCAGATGAGCCATGATCAGTACCCTGTAAGTGGTCTGTTATCCAGATCACACCAAACATGGTACACATGAACACAGAATATATGTCCGCCCACCTGTTTCTGTAAATGCATTGCATGCACACAGGGTGAAAAGAGGAGCTGACAAAAAATAAGGTGTTTTTTGAAAATAAACCATGTAAAGCTGTTCTGTTACATCCCCTAAATAACATGATGAACCTGGAAATGAGCAGAATATGAAATCTTTAAAAAAAAACTGTTTCATAATGTTTAATATCATCAAAGTGTCAAACTAGGATCAAACCTTTAACATTAAAGCAGGGTCAATCACATAAAACTACCTAAACCAGATGATTATAAATGAAGTAATACCAGTAATAAACTGTATACTGATACTCTTTGTCAGGTTAACTACAGTATCTCACTAAAGTGAGTCCACCCTCACATGTTTGTAAATATTTGATCATCTATTCATGTGACACACTGAAGAAATGACGCTTTGTTAGCATGTCAGGTTTTCACACCTGAGACCCTGTAACACTAACGAGTCACATGACACCAGGGAGGGAAAATGGCTTATTGGGCCCAATGTGGACATTTTCACTTACAGGTGTCCTCACTTTTGTTGCCAGCAGTTTAAACATTAATGGCTGTGGACTGTTGTCCATCCATCCATCATCAACCGCTTATCCTGCATACAGGTTTGGGGGGCTGGAGCCAATCCCAGCTGATGAAAGGCGGGGTGCACCCTGGACAGGTCGCCAGTCCATCGCAGGGCTGTTCACTGTTGTGAACAAACAAATCTCTACATTTGTGTGTGGGCGTTTTGAGACTCTCCTGCCGTGTCTCGGATCACCAATGCATTTCTTTCAACAGGGAATTGTCTGTAGCCAATCAGAAGGCTCCTTCTGCTTCAGGTGCAGGTCAGCCTCAACATGGAGTCTGGTAGGTGATTTTCTCTGGTAAGAGATAATTCCTCTGTCATTCATAACAGTCCAAAGACTAAAGAAGGTAATTTCTTAGACACAACAGTGCAGCTCATAAATGGAAGGTTAGATATAGGTCTATAGCTGGCTGAAACGTCTGGATCCAGGTTGGGCTTTTTCAGAAGAGGTTTAATTACAGCTACTTTAAAGTACTGTGGCACGTAGCCTGTTGATAAAGACAAATTGATCACATCCAGCAGAGAAGTGCCAACCAAGGGCAAAACTTCTTTAAGCAGCCTAGTCGGGATGGGGTCTAAGAGGCAGGTAGATGGTTTAGATGAAGAAATTATTGAAGTTAGTTGATAAAGATTGAGGGAAGCAAAGCAGTCTAAACATATAACTGGTTTTACAGCGGTTTCTAAAGTTCCTGAGTATTGAGTTAAGTCGGTGCCAGTTGAGGGCAGGTCTTGGTGGATTTTGTTTCTAATAGCTAGAATTTTATCATTAAAGAAGCTCATGAAGTCAGTAACTACTGAGAGCTATGGGAATACTTTGCTCAATAGAGCTGTGACTTTCTGTCAGCCTGGCTACAGTGCTGAAAAGAAACCTGGGGTTGTTCTTATTTTCCTCTATTAATGACGAGTAGTACGCTGCTTTGGCATTACTGGAGGGCCTTCCTATAAGTTTTAAGACTATCTTGCCAAATTAAACGAGAATTTTCCAGTTTGGTGGAACGCCAATTCCTCGAAGTTTCTGTGATATTTGCTTTAATTTGCGAAGTTTCAGTATTATACCATGGAGCTAACCGCCTTTGTTTTAGTATTTTCTTTTTTAGAGGGGCTACAGAGTCAAGTGTTGTTCGCAGCGTGCCTGCAGCACTATCAACAAGATGATCGACTTGTGAGGGACTGAAATTCACGTAAGAGTTCTCTGTTAATTTGATACCTAATAGTGAATTTAGAGCCGATGGGATCGCATCCTTAAATTTAGCTATAGCACTATCAGACAGACATCTTGTATAGAAATTTTTGCTCAATGGAGGGTAGTTCAGCATTACAAGCTCAAAAGTTAGCAAACAGTGGTCAGATAAAGAGGGATTCCGTGGGAACACTATTAAATGTTCAATTTCAATACCATATACCAGAACAAGGTCGAGGGTGTGATTAAAACTGTGAGTCGGTTCATGAACACTCTGAGAGAAGCCAATTGAATCTAATAGAGAGATAAACGCAGTACTAAAGCTGTCATTCTCTACATCCACATGAATATTAAAATCCCCTACAATAATAACTTTGTCCGTTTTAAGGACTAAAGTTGACAAAAACTCTGCAAATTCAGATAAGAATTCAGAGTACGGCCCAGGTGCTCGGTACACTACAACAAATAGAATTGGTTGCAGTGATTTTCAGCTTGGGTGTGAAAGACTCAGAACAAGACTTTAGTTTAGGTTTAGAACTGATTACTAGGCTAGAGTCAAAGATAGCTGCAACTCCACCTCCTCGGCCTGTGCTTCGAGGAATGTGAGTATTTATATGACTGGGAGGGGTGGATTCATTTAGGCTTACATATTCTCCATCACCCAGCCAGGTTTCAGTAAGACAGAATAAATCAATGTCATAATCTGATATTAGTTCATTTACTAGTACACCTTTAGAAGAGAGAGATCTGATGTTTAAGAGTCCACATTTTACTCTCCTATTCGTTTGCACTATTGCTCCTGTGGTTTTAATTTTTATGAGGTTTTATGTACAGCCCTCTTCTGTTTACCTTTGATTTAAATAATTTCAATGGTCGGGGACAGACAGCGTCACTATAGGGTTTTCACTAAGTAACTCCTGGAATGAAGGAGCAGAGAAGTGTGTTAAACTGCGACTCTGCGTAGGGTTTTAGGTGGGTAACTGCTGAATTAGAAGGGCAGAGAGTGTGTTAGACTGACTCGCTAGGGTTTGGGTGGGTAACTGCTGAATTAGGAGGGCAGAGAAGTGTGTTAAACTGCGACTCTGCCTCCTGGTCTCAACTCTGGGTTGTCATGGATTTGGTCCGCTAATAAAGTTGGCCAGATTTCTAGAAATGAGAGCTGCTCCTTCCCAAGAGGGATGGATGCCGTCTCTCGAATCAGACCAGGTCTTCCCAGAAAGTCTGCCAATGATCTACAAAGCCCACATCGTTGGCTGGACACCACCTCGATAACCAGCGGCGGAATGACGACATGCGGCTATACATGTCATCACTGGTCAGATTGGGCAGGGGTCCAGAGAAAACTACGGTGTCCGACATTGTTTTTGCGCATGAACACACCGACTCAACATTAATCTTAGTGACCTCCGACATGAACCGAGTCATACGACGGAATAACAATCTTACTGTATTACGCTATCCCAGCCAGCAGTTTCAAATAGGACTCGATGTCGCCTCTGGCCCCAGGGATGCATTTGACTATGGTCGCTGGTTTCGCTAACTTCACGCTTCGCAAAATGGAGCTGCCAATTATCAGAGTTGGTTTCTCAGCCGGTGTGTCGCTGAGTGGGGAAAATCTGTTAGAAACGGGAAGCTTAATGATGGTGTCCTGAGGGCTTTGAATGCTTACTGACTATTCCTCCTTCGGACAGTCACCCAGCCACCCTTTCTTGGCTGCTCAGGAAATGCCGGGGAACGGCTCCCAGAGACTAACTCAGGCCGGTCCACACCGACTACCGGGGACTGGCTAGCTACAGTAGGCTGATCTACCAAGGTGCGGAGCCGGACTTCTAACTCACTGAGCCTCGCCTCCATGTCTACAAATAAACTACACCTGTTACACGTACCATTACCGCTAAAGGAGGCAGAGGAGTAACTGAACATCTGACACACCGAGCAGGAGAAGCCATCGCTAGCTGCTAAGCTAAAGTCACTAAGGGCTAAGCTAAAGTACGGAAAACAACTATGAGATTGAACAGCAGTCACTAAAGATGGAAAGAACTGTGAGTGCTTAGGCAAACTTACTGTAAGAACAAGTGTTTAGCGGACAATTGGCCGCTGTAATGACAAATCTAACAATTTTATCTGTTATTTAGCGAGAGCAGCAAACAGGCTACCAACACACAAGCACCGGAAACGGAAATGAGTCAACACGCTTACCGCAGTACGTTAGCACGTCAATGAGTTTGACCTGACAAAGTACAACACATCACAGGAGGGACGACGGAGACTGATTCCAGCTGTGTGGAACTGCAAAAAGGCTCGGTAAGTCTGGATGTGATTATCAGCACTGTAAAGCTGAAGCAGATAATAACTGTGTTGAAATATTGAAGTTATAAAATATTTGTGACACTATTAAGATGTGTTTAGACGGGAAGCGACACTCCTGCGTAGTTGGTTGGCCCCACGGAGTTGCTCTGCGCTTCACAACAGACAGGCAGACAAGTGCTCCGCTAGTAAATGCTAAGCACTCAAAGGATAGTTACCATGGCAACGGCTTCTGTGCGCTATACAGTTGTGGCCTATTTAAAGGTTCAGTGTGTAAGATTTAGTGGCATCTAGCTGAGGTTTCAAATTGCAACCAACTGTCCAGCCTACCACTGTCCCCTACCCTTTCAAAGAGCGTAGAACAGCTACAAAAGGTGTCATCTTTTGAGACAGCAGCGAGTAGCCAGTCAACAAAGGAGGTTTCTTTAGATAGATAAATTGAGAAATTATATTTACTGGCCACTGACATCTTACATGAGTGCGTAACTTGTCACTGTTTCTGCACCACAGTCCATTATAAACCACATAATATGTGAAGGTTATACAAACACTGACAAGGGAAACACTCTGTGATTATGGTTCTTCCCCTGTAAAAAGGGGGTGACCTGACAGATTTAAATAATTACAGACCCATCTCGAAATTGCCTGTCCTGGCTAAGGTTAAGGAAACTTGCGCACCAAGCTTCATACGCCACTTCAAGGCATACAGGTCCTGCGTGGATGCTGCTCTGGCACTCTGTCAGGTTAGGACACCTAAAATATCAAACAAGGAAGAAAGACAAGAGAGTTAATAGCTTTTTACTCGCGAGGAGAACGGACAGAGATGTACTCAGTTACATCCTCCAACCGCTCTGAGTATCTCTGCCGCTTCCTCTCTTTTTATTATGTTCAGGGAGGTCCCTAGTTACATACACATTGCTGCTATATGGGGGAAAGGAGATAAGCAGATAAGCAGCAACATGAACTTGTGACATAGCAACATTAACATATGTTGCTATACAGAAGTTTCCAGGAACTATTTATGTTATCATAGCTGCATATCAAAGTAGCTGCTTCTTCGGGTGTCTGCTCCATGACTCTTGTCTGACACCCATCCACTGCAGGTTTCCTGTGTGACAAACTCAAAAGCTCACATTAGTAAATGCTTTATATTTCATAAATGTATTTCAATGTACTGAGTAAATATGAGATAACTTATATACATAAAGATTCCAACACACTCTGTATTGTGTCAGTCACACTATAGGTAACCCCATGGCCCTCAGACTCTCCCTTTCATTTAATTTCAACCCCACTTCAACTTTGTTTTTTTCGATATATTTTGAGTTTTATAGGAATTATGGAACCATTTTCGTCATCATTTGTAATACATTTTTTATGTGTTTTTATTTTTTATTCAAAATTTCAACAAGCTGCGTTTTAACGAGCACGTTTTTAAAACATCCACAGACTTTTACCCGTTCAAGGCATCACTACCTTAGGATGCTGTGACATTAAAAACTCAGAGTTGTAAAAAATTGCTAACAAACTTGTTATATTTTATTAAAATAACAACATGCATACCTGCATGTTGGCTCATGTATGGCATCATGCTTACACTTGACCATATCCATTCTCACAGAGAAATGATCAACGTCTTTCATGTCCCGTATTATGCATTCCTTCACTGTCAGATACTTGTCAGGGATCGATGTTTGAGAAAAGTACTTTCGGTCGGGTATTACGTACTGTTGATCAAAAGTCTGTAGCATGGCTTTGGACGCTGGTTTGTCAACGGTATGGAATGGCAGCATTTCTTTAACCAAATAGCGAGTTACGCTCTCAGTAAGTGGTCGCCACTGATTGCTTTTACGTTGGTACTTAGCTCCTCTCACAAAACTGTTGCTGCTGGCCAGAGGTTGTTAGCCAACCTCCTCCTGAGGCAGGTGTGCTGCTCCCAAGTCCTGTAAATGCCACAGGATGGTGTGGATGGCAATGGCACAATGGATAAGACTATGCCTTTGGTGCGGAAAAATGGAGTATGATCAGGGGTACGTTATCAGCTGGATATGAGTGAGGATGACTGTGGTGCAGCTGAAACAAATAAATGATGTTTTTCATTGTCTGCTGAATGTGTCTTGAAAACATTAAAAAAAATACGAAATGAATTTTATTAATGTAACACAGACGTCTAAACTTCACCGTCAGTTTGAACCTAAACACATTTTCCACTGCAAAAAAAAAACATTAACAGGCATAGGCCTACTGAGTCGGATCGGTCCATGAGGAGCCCAAACTGTGTCTCATCTGTTTGATTATTATTTTCATCTTCAGTTATCGCCACCAGCATTTAGCTGAATAAACAGGCCTGTAGCTATTTAAAATGAATGACAGGCTGTAGTAGCACTTTATCATTCATTAAGGAAATTACAGTCTGGTAAATGACGAAATGATGAGCCACGCTGTATAAAATGTAATATTGTTAATGTATGGATCCTTCCTCCACTCCTGCATTTTAGAGCCAATCATGTTCCGCGCACGGATTCATATTTCTAGCTCCACCCGATTAAAATGGACACTCTGCCTTTATTTACCCGTTTCCATGTTGAAGCGTAGGATCGGAGCTCCATTGATGAATCTTTTTTCCATCCCCACGCATGCGCTTCCAGCAGGTTCAACATACTCAGAGTTGACTGAACTAATTTTAAACACCTGTTCTGAAACCGGAAACCGGAGTTTGACAGCTAAGCTGAGTTTGTTGAACCTGCTTTCTGAAACGGGGCCAAGGTGCTTTCATTATTGTGTTGTACTGATATTTTTTAAGCAGCAAAGAAGAAACTGCAGAGCCCAACTGATATGGGTTTTTGGGGGCCGATGCCAATGCCGATATTAAAGTAAAAAAGAGCCGATTTATGAGCCAATATTTAGATTTAGAGGATGATTTGGATAGCAGACCGATTTACTGCACTTTTACTACACTTTTATGGACAGGACAGGACGATACTGAAAGCTGGTATGTATGTGCTCTAAAAAACTTTTCCTAAATGGATTATGTTAATAAAATAGATAACAGTCTAAAAAGTGAACATCTAAACAATTGCACATCAATAAATATTTGTTGCTGGAATAACCATGTGTATTTCACTTTACACATAATATCTCATAATTCCAATGAAGAATTTTCAATCTAGTTCATCCCTTTACCAGCACTCTTCTAAACAAAGCTACAAGAAACCATTTCTCATCATCTGTCTAAATCATGCCATCTATGATCCAGTGACCTGCTGTTGAATGCATCTAATACTACGTGACTCCCTACAACGAGGATGTGCAACTTTGAGATTTTATTTAACTTTATAACTACAAACCGTTACGGCGGTGACTACAGTGTTTCACATCTGTCACACAAATAGGAGCTTTTTAAATTTAGTCTCAGTTTTAGTCCAGTTTCAGCATCGCTTGTTAGTTTTCATCACATTTAGTCGACATCATCCCATTTTTATTTAGTCTAGTTTTAGTCGACTATAAGTCAAGCATTTTAGTCTTTATTTTAGTCCAAGAAAACATAATTTTATTCGTTTAGTTTTAGTCAACAAAAACTGTCAACATTTTAGTCTAGTTTTAGTCAGGACATCATTTTAACCTTTTACTTTTTTGTCAGCAGATAATATTTAACATTTCCTCGAATTTCGAAAATGTGTCCATATATCACGTCTCCTCTTTCTCCCGAGCCCCGTGCAATGCATGTTTTACTTTTAACCTGTCGCCGCCTCGCCGTGAATCCAGCTCCTGTCTGCTCCATGTGTTGTGTAGGCTACTCTGTGCCCGCCCGCTCCAGGTTTGAAAGTGGGTGTATGGCGGAAGAGCCGACAAGGAGGAGGCGGAGGAGGAGACAGGATTTGACAAAACCATATCATATAATAATATGTAATTTTCGCCTCGTCTTTGTTCGTGAACTAAAATGTCCATAGATTTTAGCCCAGTCTTTATTTACCGAACTGCATTTTCGCCTCGCTCTTTATTAGTCTACTAAAATTATTTCTGATTTACTCCCAGTTATTGTTTATTAGTGGGGATTTTAGTCTCGTCTCATCTAGTTTTCGTTCGGTGAAAAATGTGCGTTGACGAAAATATTTTCGTTTAGTTTTCGTTAACGAAATTAACACTACTGCAGACAGACAGCTCACAGATGTATTTAGAATACACCAGAAACTATAGTTTAACGGCTCGTTAGGCTGTTAGTGCTCCTCCACTGGTAAACACTGCATTAGATTTGTGACTAATTTAGCAATGGGCAGCGTTAGCTGCTGTAACATGATTTTATAGAATATTTAGAAGTGATGAACTAGAGACAAAAGTGGACCTTTCACAGGAAGATCCACACTGTTTAAGAATAAATCTACAGTTCTGGTAACATTAACTTGCTATGAGCTGCTAGGAAGCCGGGGGAGTGCAATGAAAAACGGGAGGGTCAGCAAGTCATGAATGTTTTCAGGAGAAGAGAAGTGATTGGGTCTGTTTTTATTATAATTATTTAAATCATGTAATTAATGGGGCAAAAGGCCGACTCACTGCTCACACAGCCCTCTGCGTGTTTGGTTTCTACATGCTGTAGTAAACTCAGGTCAGATGATTTTTTTTCTTCTGTGTTTTTTGTGGTGAGACAGTGTTGTTAATAGGGGAGCTGCAGCTGGTCGCCCTCCAGTGGACAAACTATGCAACACCCATGACATGAGTGAAGGTTCTGACTCTGTTTCTTTTTTAATTGTCATATATCTGCCGTTATAAATGGCAGATGCCGATTAAATGCGGTTGTGCTGACCTCACAAATGTGCTTCTAGAAGAATGGTCAAAAATTCCATGAACACGCACCACCTTGTGGACAGCCTTCCCAGAAGAGTTGAATCTCTTACAGCTGCAAATGGTGAGCCAACTCCATATTACCCTAACCCTATGGATTAAAAATAGGATGTCATTAACCTTCATGTGCATGTAAAGGCAGCTGTCCTAAAACCTTTGGCAATATAGTGTTTGTTTAGATGCTCTGATGGCCCTCCAAACAGTTTCAATGAATGAACCTGGACTGTATGTGAGACCTTTTCAATATAAGAACACAGACAATGAATTAACATGAGATCCTTACCGATCCTGTTGGTGTGTCAGAGATTCAAATAGTAAGTTATGCTGCTGTGCCTTGTACGTAAATGCACACAGCGTCTCTCTTAATGGAGATTAATGTCGTTATTCACTCTTCATTTTTGATCCTGCTGTCCATCCACATATCACATTCAACAAAACAACATCAGTGATATGAAAGCGAAATGACGTTAAGGAATGCAGTTAGAACAGTCCTTTATGACTAGCTACACAAACACTGAAGGGTAGAGAGTTTGATTACGCATTTGATCATCTTAAATAAGTAATAAAACTTATGAATACTCAAGAACAATGTAGATTCCTATTCCCACCATGGGTTGTGTATTCCAGCTGTCAGTCCTCTTAAATGTCACAGCGGCCAAAAAGACTTCTGCAAAGGATACACTGGTGTATCATTGCATATACTCTAGCTTCTCCAGCAAGTCTCCTCGATCCTTGCTCTTCAAGGTACATTTTTAAAACTGAGATATCTTTCAACATGGCACATTGAGATCAATTTCCGGGTTACAGGCAGAAGGACAGAGGATCAAGAAGGTACAAAATAGGGACATGAGAAAAGCCCAGAGACACACAATGGAGGTGGGAACCAGTAAAATACAGCAGGAGTCAGATCCATGACAGAATGTAACAAAACTAACAACATGTCTGATTTAATCATTATTCCAGACTGACCTGAGGTCAGCAGCATGTTACTGATCTGTGTTGACATGAATAGGTGTATGAATGCTGTGCTGACATTTGGATGATGTCTGTAGAAGGCTGACATGATGATGATCCACAATATCACAATGACAAAGTCCCTCTACTCATTTTAGGGAAAAGCTCATTGGTTAGGACATAGTAATGTTGAGCTCCACATTGAAAACCTGAACACATCTGATTGGATTAGAAATTCATTTTTATCTCCATCATTTATTCTTTGAGATTGAGTCGCTGCAGGTTGTCAGAGATCAGCTGTGCTTCTCTGGCTTCAGCTCTGATGTTCAACCCCTCCCATCTGAGAGAGCTGGACCTGAGTGAGAACAAGGTGCAGGATTCAGGAGTGAAGCTGCTGTGTGGTTTTCTGGAGAGTCCACTCTGCAGACTGGAGACTCTGAGGTCAGTAGAGGGTTGGAGTCTGTCCATGCTGGTTTCAGCAGTATTGTACTAAGCACAGTTAGCATCAAAGCAGAGATCCAGTATTTCCTGTAAACCTCCAACCTTCTCATTTCCAAAGTAGCTGAAATCTTCAAATGTGACTGAGCAGCTGGTTTTTAACAGCTTTGAGCCGTAACAGCAGCAAATCCATCATTACAGTGAGCAGTGAATATCTCTCTGTCTCTGCAGTCATGATGCGTTCAGGGACTCTCTGCACTTTATTTCCACTGTGGACTTGAGTGAAACCTGCAGAGCAAACAGAGCTGATGGCCAAAGTCTCTGCAGGTCTCAGTGTGTTCACACCAATACGTTAACATGAGAGCTGAAAGGAAGCTGGCTACGCTACACAGCCGCTCCACTTCTGGTCTGAACAGGACTGAAGTCCCTGCTGGTCTTTATACTGGATGTGCTGCATCACTGACTGACAGCTGATGAAGGGAGTCTCTGTAAACTCTGATTTATGACTTCTGCTCTCTCTCTTCTTCTCTCATCAGCTGCTGATCTCTGTCAGAGTGTGAGGGATGAGAAAGGTGGTGGTGTTGAGAGAGGATCAGCTGTGTCCTGATGATCCAGAGAGGTTGAAGCAGCAGCATCAGCTTGTGTGTGGAGAGGCTCTGACTGGGCCATGTTACTGGGAGGTAGAGTGGAGAGGAGAGCTTCATCCAGCAGTGACTGACAGAGGAATCCCATCAGTGCTGCAGTCTGAACTGCTCTGAGATCAGCTCCACTGTCACACACAAAGTCAAGTCCACCATCATCCCTGTCTATTCCTCTGGTGTTGTATATCCACCAATATGAAAAAGTTAAATATCCTAATGTTTAAATATATTGTGGAGTATTCCAAGTATTCTAAGTTGATGGAATTGGCAGGGAAATGTGTTTAAATGTTCTTCACTCTGACAGAAAATGTAACAAGAGAAATCATCTCATTTTTTTATCCTTTAAGGAGACCTCTCGTAAGATAATACTGGCTGAAGTAAAATTGCTGAACACATTACTAGTCACCTAATGTTAATCTAATGTTGCTGCTTAGTTCAAACGTTTGGGGTCACATAGAAAATTCCTTGTTTTCAAAAGAAAAGCAAATATTCAGTCTTACAGTGTAGACATTGTTAATGTTGTTATATGACTATTGCTGCAATCTGCTGATTTGTAAACGAATATCTACAGGCCCCCATTATCAGCACCATCAGCTCTGTACTCCAACAGCATGGTGTATTTGCTAATCCAAGTTTATCATTTTAATAGTCTGATTGATCATCAGAAAATTGTTTGGTAGCTCAGCTAAAACTGTTGTGCTGATAAAAGAAGCAATAAAACTGGCCTTCTTTTGACTATTAATGTATCCGGAGCGTCTGAGTTTGTGGGTTCCATTACAAGCTCAAGACAGCCGTAAAAAAAGAACTTTGTTTTGAAACTTGTCAGTCTGTTCTTGTTCTATGAAATGAAGCTATTCCATTAGAGAAACTGCCAAGAAAATGAAGATCTGGTACAATGCTGTGTACTACTCCCTTCACAGAACAGCACAAACTGGCTCTAACCAGACCTGAAAGAGGAGTGGGAGGCCCCGGGGCACAACTGAGCAAGAGGACAAATACATTAGAGGGTCTAGTTTGAGAAACAGACGGTTCACAGGTCCTCAGTCGGCAGCTTCATTAAATAGTCCCCAGAAAATGCCACTCTCAACTAAGGCTGGGCGATATGGCCAAAAAGTCATATCCTGGTACTGTTAGGCAGAATTCCAATATAAAATATATATCTGTATTTTCTGCTAATCAGGCTGGGTAGGGGGGAGGGGGGCAGTTTAGTGGGCATGTTTTTACTACTTTTAGTAACTTAGCTTGTTTCTTATTTCACTGTTTTAATTATACTTCATTCTCCATCTTAACTATCACTCACTTGTTAAATTCGCCTCCTTTAGTTCTCCGACTCACAGACTTAACGTCTCCGCTGCAAACACGTCAGCATTCCCTCCCCACTTCTTATGCGGTTTTTCCATTACCAGCACAAGCTCAACTCGCCTCGTAACTGCTCTGCTGCTGCTCTGTCTTTCTGCACAGCCTCTGCAGACACACTGAGACTCCTTCTGTTTTTCCTTTGCTCACATCTTGTTGGTCTCTGAAGCTCCTCTGCTCAGCTTCTAATAATGACACTCAGCTGTCTCTCAGCCATCAGCAGCAGGAAGATGAGCATTACATCTGCACTTTGTGCTCTCACAGCGCAAACCTTCAGTCTTGATGTAAATCTTCTGGGGCTCGCTGACCTGCTGGGTTTCCTCTTTACAGTTAGCAGCTGTTTCACTCATGAAACAAACCTCCAAAGCCTGTTTCCTCTGAAGAATTCAAAGGTGTCAGTATTTACAGTGATGCTTTGAGGGGCACAGGTTCGCACTGATGCAGGTTGTGTAATAAACTCACTCAGAAACAGAGTCAGCAGACAGGAAGAAAGGAAACAGCCTCTCAGACGGTTTCTCACAGAGCAGACAGGAGTTTCAGTCTCAGCTGTCTTCATGTGTCACATTCAGCAAATTCATCCTGTAGATCTGAACCTTCTGCTGTCCTTTCACACTGGAGCTGCTGTGTATGGTGGCCTGGGGCGCCACCTACAGGGTGGAGGTGGCACTCGGTGGGGCAAGTTCAAATACAAGACTTTAAAGCAGATTTCAACAATCTGACACAGTGTTGATGTATTAAATTACTGCAAAGCCGTAACACAGGAGGCTTCATCACCCTGCACACAGACATTAGAAAGATCCCAGAGATTCAGAGTCTGAAGCCTTTTTGTTTGAACAGTTAGAAAGTAGTTTCACATGTTGCTCAACATCCTCCTGGAAAACACCTACAGAAGCTTTTTAGCCTTTTAAGGAAATGTTTTTATCTAGTCTGTCCACGGAAACACAGGTGACTTTTTAAAATCTAAAACATACCAGAATATAATTCAGCAGATGCTTTCAAGCATTCTGTATTTTTTACTTTCATGGTTCAGTCTTCCCTCCTCGGTGTGTCTTTGTTTGGGGAAGCTCCTCTTTAAATGTGGCACCTTTTCACCTCGAGGATCAACTGATTCATTTTAATTCCATCAGAAATTCCTGGACTGAATGTTCAAAACTTTTTGTATCCGTCCCACATATCTGTGTAATCTGACATCTGAGAATGACGTCATCATTTAATCACAATTCACAACATTTTTCAAAACCTCCCCGCTTTATAACCTGCTGTTCATCACCTGCTGATGTGATACAATCCCAGACAGACAGACACTGAACCCGTTTAGGAAAGTAAGATGAGACCAAAACGAAACTAACTGAAAACACTAAACCACAGATCCTCACGGTAACTTCAGCAGCTCTGATTCCCACCAGAACAAGGCTGTGCTTCAGATTACACATTTTTATATTGCAAAACTCTCCCAGCTACGTTAGCCGATCACAAACTGTCTGAGCTCACTGCGCGAGACCGCGAGGTTCGCTTGATTTCAGTCACAGCGCCCGCCGGTGTCGCATCAGCTGGGTGGAGTGATCGCGCCGAGTGACACTTTCAGTTATAGACATTAGTTTTTCCAATGAGTGAGAAAATTGATGTGCTGGCGTGAGGGTGAATCAAAAGCGTCAATTGCGTGAGTCTGTCGCTCAGTGCGTGAGAGTTGGCAGCTCTGATATCTCCCATATGAATGTGAGCTTCCTTCCTGTTGGCACCTCGAGCTCCTCGTGTTGCAGCTTCTTCTCTCATCTAAAGGTTCGGATCTTTTCCTTCTCTCTTTCCCTCCTCGCTCCTCTCCACCGGACGAACTCCTGAGCTTTTATCTGTCCGTGTTTGTCTCTCAAACTGTCGCGCGTTTAAATTTAAATAAGACTTCACGTTGCATCATCACGTTTACACACCGGCTCCGAGAATTTCGTCATAAAGGTTTTCGATTTCTCGCGTTTTTTTGCAGCACAGTAGCATCGTAGCACTTTCAACAGGTCAGATAGGCTCATATTTAGGCTGAGAGGATGAGAGAGGATGAGGACACACAGAGACTGAGGGCCTTTCTGAAACTGCTTTCTCCTCCATCTTCCTGCTTCCAGGCCGTTTGCGCTTCATGCGGAGGGTCCGCAACACTGATGGCGTCAGAAACCACTTAGGAGCGGTAGCGGGTTATTAAACCTTCACATGCAGAGTCAGCACCGATGCCGGCTCCTTGAAGGTGTGTTACACCCTTTGCTGCACGGTGGGGGACCTTTCTTTTAATGTGAGTTCCGTCTGACTTCACTGGTTAACATGAAGGATTTTTAAATTCCGAAACTGGGAATGGTTCCAGCACCGCGACCCTGTACGCAGGATAAGCTGCTGACGATGAATGGATGGAAACTACACTTTCATATCACCAATCACAGGTTAACAAGGCAGCCCAAAGGTTATACTGTGTTTAATAAAAAATGCTCTCGTCTGATAGACAATACAACTGATGTATTTATTGTTTTATTATCTTATATCCAAATAGCCGACAGTAAACTAAAGAATAATAGAACTTGAAACAACTAGATACACAGAGGGCTCAGTAACAAGCAACAAAGGCATTAAAGAAAAATAGTTAAATCATTACTTACATACTGTCGTGGAAATTTAGATTCCTGGTGAGAGATTAGGCAAATAATGGAGTTACAACCAACCGTTGTCTTTGAAGAATTTATTTAACAAAAGAGAAGAACAGAGAAGTACTACAACAGAATCAGCTGGACCAGAGGTTCTGTCTTCTAAGACAGTCAGTAACGTCTGGCCCAGAACAAAGGGATGCATAGTCATTTACACAGTCTGAGTATCTATGTTTTGGGTAACAAAAGGATCCTCTGCCTGCTGACCCTGGTCCCAGACAAAACAGGAGAGGAACAGAAAACAACTTCACATCCTTGACTTAAACCCTACACACATGTGGACAGACTAGAAGAATAAGATTAATAATAAGAGTAATAATAAAAGGAACACGTTGAAGTTTAAACAATGTATAAGACATAATAATAATTAAGGAAAAATAGCACTATTATAAGTACTTGCATAAATGGATAGTAAATGTAAGAAGAATACAATTTTCTGCCCTTACAATCCTCCCTCTGGCCATATAAATGGACAAACCTAAGTATAGAAAATTGTCAGCACATCAACGAATGTTCTCATTTTACTGTTTAAACAAACGCATCATCAGTTGACAAGAAAATTAGCCTTAGCTGTTTTTGTAGAACATAGACCTCCTGGAGTTATGAGCAAGCAGAAAGGTTGAAAAATACAGTTTGATTTAAACTATTTGGTCAAAACAATCACATCCTGAAAAGGAGGAATCCAGTTAGTATCTGCCAGATGCTCAGTTAGGGACAGCATCTGGTGGGCAAGAGCTGTGTTGACAGTCTTGCCTATGACACCTCGGATACCAGGAATGACGCAACATCCTATCAGGGCAAACACTGCTAGGGTCATGATTACAGCAGACCCAGAAGTCAGAATGAATGACTTCCATTTCCGGATCATCGAGTCAAACCACTCAGTCATCCAGTCATCTGTGCCTGCATTCTCTTTTAGTTCTCGGGCTAGAGTTTCCAGTTTAGACAATGCTAAGGTAAAAGTACCATCGCTGTCAGTGTTGTTGGGGATAAATGTGCAACATGAATCACCAAACATGACGCAAACGCCTCCTTTCTCCGCAAGTAACATGTCTAATGCCAGTCTATTTTGCCAGGCCATCTGGGAGGTAGCATGCAATTGTGCTCCCAGAGCCCTGAGTGCATCGCGCGTGAGGTTAGCGTAAAGTTGCTGCGTAAAGTAAACATAATTAATCCAATCTACATTCTTATTAATTGTGCACCACCAACACAAGCTTGATTCAAAACCGCCGCTAATTTGATTTCTTGCTTTGAACTTCATTTGGGACTCCTCTGGGCACCCCGATGGCATCTATGTACACATGAGGGTGCGCTGGAGGAGAAATCTGGGATGGAGCGTGTCTGCCTATGAGGTTGTGGGGCATCATATGGCATGATAAGGACATCTAATGCCAAGACCACCCTCGCACATGTACCTCTCCATCCTTCCGGTAGAGTTTGGTACAGTCGACCCCTCCCACATGACCAGTACAGGTCAGGGATGGCACGGACTTGGTGTGACAGCATGTCAGCGTTGGGCTTGTATGCAGTGTGGCAGTTTGTGAGGTCGTCTACTGTGCATTCAGTGGTACAGTCCCAGGTGTGTGAGCACACCCCAGGAAAATGCCCCACCGATTGATCCGCCGTGTAACCCCCCTTAGGATGCGTCTCCCCTCGGTGAAAACACTCAAATTTTGCATCTGTTGCAACTGTGGTGTTCTGAGGAGTAGGCGTGACAGTGTTCTCTCGGAGTGTCTAGGAGTGGACATTTAGCGTAAGTGTTAAACAGGGTCATGTCAACTTTGTAGCCGCGTGTGAGCATGCAGTTATTGGAGAATGGAAAAGTTTAAATTTGGAAACTACATGCGAACGCTCCGCGCAGGCTGTGTAAGGTAGAGGTAACTGCCTAGAGCGTAGCTTTCCGGTCATGCATGCATAGCAACTAGAATTTACAGTGGCGCGCACAGAACTATTCAATACTCTGTACCAGGCGTTCCCCTCCGGTGGGAATGTCAGTGATGTTACCGCTCGCTTTGATCTGTTAAGACTATGTGGTGTCAGTGTGGTCGAATTGGATGCAGGTGGACGTTTTTCAAACACATACAGAATAGGAAACACTACAATCACAGAAATACAACACAACAACAACATTGAACCTCTTAGACCAAGCCGCTCCCATCCTGGCAACTGGAAAGGATGCCACGGTCATGTGGATCTGGATTCCATCCTCGTTCCCTCGTTGGTCACTCTGTAGTTCAAATACGTGTAGTGTCGTGTTTTGCTACCTGCTTCTTTCTTCTCCCCCCCCCTCACTCACGTCCCCCACGGAGCAATGAATGTTATGTGCCTATGCCTATATGTATGGTCAATTCAAAATACTGAAAATAGTGACTTGTTGTTACCTGAAGCACAGGTAACTACCCTTCTGGCGTGATGTCCTCAGCGCGTCTGGTTTGCTGAGCTCGAGCCGGTTGGTTTGGGATGTGGATGGAGGACTCGATGTCGTCGCAGGGTTCTGGGATAGGCTTACAGTGGCTGGCGTGAACCCATGTATCCCGTCCTGTGACTTTCACTGCGGTTTCGGTGGTTAGGAGAACTTGGAAAGGACCCCGGAAACGCCGTTGCTTCCAGTGCTTTCTCCTGTGGTCCTTGATGAGTACCCAATCTCCAGGTTTCAGGTTGTGGAGAGTAGCCGTAGCCACTGAGGGTAATGCACTTTTCAACTGGGAGTGCAGAGCCGGAAGAGAAGAAGACAAATTAGCACAGTATCTCAACATTTCATCATCACAACTTGATGTGGTTGGTACCGAGTGCTTCACTAGTCCTATTCCCGTCCTTGGGGGTCTGCCAAATAGGATTTCAAACGGGCTCAGACCCCATTTGTTTCTCACCCTTGTGCGCATGTGGAAAAGCACTAGTGGGAGTGCCTTGTTTACAAACCCTGGTCCATTGTCACTGCTGATGACTGTTGGGATTCCCCACCTGGGAATCAGCTTGGTCAGTAAAGCTTTTGCTACTGCACTGGCATCCTGGCAGTGGATGACCAGCCGGTGGCATGTGAATAGCCCCTTCTGCATTGTTAGCTGCACAAATCATACATTTTTTGCAAAAATCCTGTGCAAAAACAGAAAACCCCCTCGTGTACCACACAGAGTTAATCGCTGAGCACATCCCCCCTTTGCCCACGTGATCTCTCCCGTGAGCCATTTTTGCATAACAATGGTAGAGAGCACGTGGCAAACATGGCTTATCATCAGGACCCATCCAAACAGAGTTTTTGAACACAGCTCCTGACTTAGCCCACTGGGCTCGCTCCTGTGGAGTAGAAAGAGACTGAATGGTTTGTACATCATCATATGGAGACACCTCGTCAGGTGTTCCCAACATTAGACAACATGGAACAAACTTAGAGCCTGATACTGCTGCTGTCTTAGCAGCTGCATCTGCTGCAGCATTTCCTGCAGAAACAGAATCTGTTTTGTTAGAGTGTGCAGCACATTTTATCACTGCAATTGCTGTAGGGAGCAGAACAGCATCCAACAGGCCAGCCACAAGGTTGTGGTGTGCTATTGGTTTACCTGCTGATGTCAGAAAATCTCTGCCGCCACAAAGCAGCAAAATCATGAATTGTTGCAAACGCATAACGAGAATCTGTGTAGATATTAACTGTTTTGCCTTTACCCAGCTTGCAGGCTTCCGTGAGAGCCACTAGCTCTGCGGCCTGAGCTGAAAATGTGCAGGTAATTTACCACTGAACAATGTTTCATGCTGAGTGACAACTGCAAACCCCACCAAACCTTCACCAGTGTCTGGAGAGCGGGACGCTGATCCGTCCACAAACAGTTCAAGATCTGCATTTTCCAGAGGGATGTCTGTTAGATCTGGTCTTGGAGTGCACACCTGGTTAATGGAAACAACACAATCGTGTGGATTCCCATCTGCTGGGGTAGGGAGGAGAGTAGCAGGGTTAAGAACAGTACATCTTTTAACAGTGATGTTAGGCATATCAAGAAGAGTAGTGTGATATCTTAACCAGCGCTGCGCAGACAAATGCGATGTCTTTTGTGTGTGTAGAATGTGTGCAACCGCATGCGGTACCATGAGTGTGAGATCCCCATATCCTACAATATCTCGTGATGCCACCACTGCCTTTTCCGCTGCTGCTACAGCTCGCAGGCACAGTGGCAGTCCAGCAGCAACGGGGTCAAGTCTGGAGGAAAAATAACCTACAGGTCATTGTTTTCCCCTGTGCTCTTGAGTCAGAACAGAAGTCATGTACCCGTTCTTCTCGTCAACAAACTGAGTAAATGGTCGGTCAGGTTTTGGAAGGCCCAGTGTGGGCGCAGACTGTAAAGAGCCCTTTAAGCCTGTGAAAGCTTTTTCAGCCTCGTCAGTCCAAGTCAGTCGGTCATGTGCACAGAGATCTTTACCATGAATCATGGAAGAGGGGGGTGCCTCTCTTTGTGAGTAGTTTGGCAGCCATTGTCTTCAATATGACGTCATTCCAAGAAAACTCATTAACTGTTTCTTTGTTTGTGGTTTTGGAACAGACTGAATACTCAAAAGGTGGTTGGGGGAGAGGGATTTGCCCTCTGCAGTGATCACGTGCCCCAGATATTTCACTTCTGTCTGGGCGAATTGCAATTTAGACAGACTAGCCTTGTGGCCATTGTGAGCTAAATGTTTTAGCAGCACAATGGTATCCAGCTTGCATGCTTCATGGGAGGGACTGCAGACCATGATGTCATCAACGTGCTGCAACAAAACCGAACCGTGCGGTAGATGTAAACTTTGGAGACTTTCACATAGCGCACTGTGAAAAACCCCTGGGGATTCGCAGTATCCCATGGGGCAGCGCGACCACGTGTAGCTTTTCCCGTTAAAGGAAAAAGCAAACCAGTACTGGCTGTCTTTGTGTACTGGTACCGAAAAAAATGCATTTGCCAAATCAACAACTGAAAAATGTGTGGCATCTGGCGGAATCAATAACAAAAATTGTGTGTGGATTTGCCACTTCTGGTGCTCGCGGATGCACCGCTGAATTTACTGCCTGCAGGTCTTGGACAAACCTCCATTCTGTAGATTGACCTTCTTCTCGGATTTTCTTTACCGGATAAATGGGTGTGCGCACTGGGGAGTCAGGACATGGAACGATGACTCCAGCCTGTAACAATGAATCAAAAAAAACGGTTTAATACCTTCAAGCGCTTCCTGTTTAATTGGATATTGTTTCACACAGGGACGAAAATCTGATTTTGGGCGAACTACCAGAGGTGTGGCTCCTTTTATCAGTCCCACGTCAAATTTGTCTCGGGCCCACAACTCAGCCGGCACCTCCGACAGTTCGGCCATGTCCACCTGTGTATGCGCAACCATGTTGCATGAGAAACCTGTTACTGGACTTAGTTCAACAGATCTCTTAACCAGAGCAGTGTATGTCAAAACAGTTTTGAATACATCACCCTCCTTACTGTACAGTGTTCTCGGATCCCCTTCCATGGGCTTGTAGTCAGTCAGCCGACTCCGAACGTGAACCCATTTCTCCAGATCCCTCCATTTCCAATCGGCAGGCTTAGCCAACGCCACATGCGGGCAAAACTCACCCTGGAACAACTGAGATTGAGCAGAAGAGAGAGACACAGAAACAACAGCAGCACTCCTTGTCCAATAAACATGCTGTAAACACAGTGTTTCTACCTTTTCACTGTCCCTGTTCCATAATTTCTCAAATTTCTCATCTTGTCCCTCAGAACAGTGTGCTGTGCAGTGCAAGGAATCATCTGGTTGAAAATCAGAGGCCTGAGTACAGTGTTGATTTACAAATTTCCTCAGTTGTGGTACCACTGCAGACACACTAGATGGCGCCAAAACCCACCCATACACAAAGTTCAGTGCCTCTGCACTGTATTTCACCATTTGGAATAGAATTTCCAGTCGGCTTACTTTCAACCCCTCGGGATGTGAGGTTAAAACAATACCAAAATGAATCATGAGATCTCGTCCCATTAAATTGATTGGACAATTCTCTGACAACAAAAATGAGTGTTTGGTTTTGGTGTCATCCAACGCACATGACAGTGGTGTCGTGTATGGTTCTGAAATGGGAATTCCCCCTGACCCCACCGTTTTGCAAAACCGCCCACTTCTCTTGGGTGGAGTTGGTAAAGCAGATTTTTTCAAAACCGATATGGTGGCCCCAGAGTCAACTAAAAACACCACAGGGTGTCCTGCTATGTTTAAAACTAACTCGGCAGCTTCTTGAATCCCTCATTTCCATCTATATACATTTCAAAAGTCAAACGGTCAAGTTTATCAATGTTTTTCTTAGCTTCAACGTAAGTTATTGCCATCATTATTTTGTCATAGTCTGTTAGAGTTTGCGACTCACCCATTGATGTGTGTGTGGCAGGCTGGTCCGTCCCCAGGGTCCGCTCCGCCTCCACTCCCTCGTTTCAGTCTGATTTCACGTAAACCCTCTTTTTTTCTTTTTGACATTCATTTCGCCAATGTCCAGTTTCCCCACAGTTCCAACAAACATCCGGATCACTGGAACTTTTCCGGTTCTTCTTTCCTGCTCTTCCCCGGCCTTTCCTTTTCCAGTTTGAGCGAGCCCCCCCCTTTCTCCATCTGAGGACTCTTTGTTTTGGTTGGTAGTTTTGACGGTGTTATACATGGACAACTGCGCATCCACCAGCTTCTTACATACATTTAGGACGCCATCTTGTAATAGTCCATCTTGAGCATTTTGCTTTAGCTCAGTCATTGTTGGTCGATATTCTTTGACAAACTGATTCATTTGTTTTTCAAAACTTTCGATGTTGTCAATCGGACTGGTCAAATAAACAATTGCGTCTGCAAGATCTGCTTCAGTCCAGGGACGGAAAACTAGCATCGGGCCTGCGTGCCCTGCAGCTTCCATCATTGGCATTTCCAGGTTCAAGTGTTCATCAGTTTTAGGCCCAGACCTCAGTCCATATCGAGTTCGCTCCAAAGATAGTGCCCTCGGCTTTCTGTCAGTACCTCTGCACATAGAGCTGCGTCTCTGATGCACCTCTGTTCCGACACCTCCAAGGCCCTCTCCTCAGTCTTTGATGTAACTCGAAGCGTTTCCCGCAGCCACAGCTGGTGTTGCAGCTTTGATTTCAGGCTCCTCCGGAACCATTGCGTGTGCTCCTTGGAGCTGCTGGTCTGGATCTTCTGGTTGGTTCAGATGTGGCATTGTAGGGAGGAGGAAGCGGTGCGGAGTCCAGGTCCGGATCCAGCCGAAATGGATTTTTTGCGGTGTACCCCTCAGGCAAAGAAGAATACAAAGTGTTAGTTTGTGTTTGTGCATTAAGATTAGAAGGTAATTGCAATGCTGGTGCTTGTTGTGTGCATTGTGCCAAAAAATCCCAAAAATCCTTTTTCATGCTCTCCCTCTTTTTACCCTGAGTGCTCTTATCCTGATCGTCTTTTCTGAGACTTTTTCTTTCCCTAGCCTCTGCCTCAACCCTCCATTCCATATAAGCTTTCCAGTCTGCTTTAAATGGTTGATTTTTCTTTTGCTGTTTCTTGGACAAGGCTGCATGCTTCTCTGCTGCCTCCTTTTCCTCTACCTCCAAACGTATCTTCAGCTGTCGCAATTGATGTAGACTAAGGCTCCCCGTTGCTGGGAACCGAAATTCAACCCACTTATCAACTTGTCCCATAGAGTTTTTATGTTTTTCAGTCATGCATTTCACGATTGGTGAGGGTAATGGTGAAATGGTTCCACATCCAGTCTTCACTTACTCTGACACTTCCCCATCGTCTCTCACTACTAGCTACTCTGTACTTGGGTCCACAGCAATAATCAGGTCCACTGAGTTCGGTTAAGTCTGAGGCTAAGCGCTGCAACCCTTAACTTATCAGCTGGAAACCCCAAAAATCACTCTGTTCAATCTCACTCTTTTAGCTTCTCACTCAATCATTCACTAATTTCTCACCGTGTAAGTTCAGAACCGGAGCGATGACCAGGGCTCAGTTGAATGCAGCTTAGGAATACCTCTGTTAAAATATTTCTCCACACTTCACCAGAGTCCAGATCATGCGTCGGTCCTGCCGCGGTCGCCAAAATTGTCGTGGAAATTTAGATTCCTGGTGAGAGATTAGGCAAATAATGGAGTTACAACCAACCGTTGTCTTTGAAGAATTTATTTAACAAAAGAGAAGAACAGAGAAGTACTACAACAGAATCAGCTGGACCAGAGGTTCTGTCTTCTAAGACAGTCAGTAACGTCTGGCCCAGAACAAAGGGATGCATAGTCATTTACACAGTCTGAGTATCTATGTTTTGGGTAACAAAAGGATCCTCTGCCTGCTGACCCTGGTCCCAGACAAAACAGGAGAGGAACAGAAAACAACTTCACATCCTTGACTTAAACCCTACACACATGTGGACAGACTAGAAGAATAAGATTAATAATAAGAGTAATAATAAAAGGAACACGTTGAAGTTTAAACAATGTATAAGACATAATAATAATTAAGGAAAAATAGCACTATTATAAGTACTTGCATAAATGGATAGTAAATGTAAGAAGAATACAATTTTCTGCCCTTACACATACTTAACTGTTTTAAATTCTTCAGACTATAATGCTTCAATATAATGTGTGATATTGAAATGTTGGATTTTTGACTGTAATATTTTTCATATAAGATAAAGAGGTTCAAATATAAAGGCTTTTCTTTTCATAAAAGAATATAATATTTCTTTTTCGTAAATTTTGTAAACTTTTTCAAACAGAGTAGTGTAGATGGGCCTGAGAGGACTGATGAGAGATAATGTGTGACTCTCCCAGCAGGTTGTTGTGTTTGCTCTGCTATGGATCAGTGTGAGGACAGAGAGGACGGAGTCTCTCCCTCTGAAAACAGTCTGTGTGGGGATCAGGACACAAGGACCAGAGCTCAGAGGTGAGACGAGGATCTCTGACTGGCCATGACTCTTCACCAGGTCACAAAGTCTTTGATTCTTGATCTGAAACAAACACATTTATCTGAGCTAAAGTTTCTTATTGTCCAGCCCTCAAACATTTACAATTAAACATCATTTCACAAAGTCTTTGATGCAGAGCTTTTCTAAATGTGTGAGCTTTAATGAATTTCAATCAGGATCCATCGGAGACCAGACTGTCCTGGACCTGGACTCAGCTGTGTGTCCATGAAGAGTGATGCATCAATGGAGCCTCCTCTTGCTTTTAGACATTCTGCTGGTGGAAGGTAAGAATTTCATCAGCACCGTCTGCCATTGGAATGAGTTTAGGAAGGTTTCCTAAATAAAGAGCCAGGCTTTCTGAAGTTCCTCACTGCCATCTGAATGTGGGACCCTGAATCTGCCCAATATGTGGCATTCTACAGGTTTAATGCTAGAAGTGCTCCGTAGCTTGTTTTTTTTTCTGAGCCTGTCACTCCAGCCTCCAATCTGCACCCCAGTTTGCTCGCCTCTGGCCTGCCTTCCTCCCCTGAGTCAGCTAGTCTCCAGTCTGAACCCATTCACCTTGTATCTCCTGAGCTCCAGGAGCCTTCAGTGGACTAGCTAAGGAGCCATCCTGATGTCCAGCAGTCATGTTTCTTTGGGTTTTACAGTACTGTTTTCAGGGGTCACCCCCGCGTTGGAGACCTCAGATAAAAGCATGGTCCCCATGGCAACCTGTACCTGAACCTAAACACATCTATCTGAGCTAAAGTATGTAGCTGTCAGTAATGAAACAGGGCTGGACAATCTGATCTCAGATCTGTCTCAGGAGAAACGAACAGAAATCATTCTGCTCACTGCTGATGTTTGTCCTGATTCATTCTGGTCTGACCAGTTTCACACTCTGGTCCTCTGGACTGGAAGCTGATCGGTGGTTGAACACATGGTTAAATGTTGATGGTTGTTGTAGCTGCTCTCACTTTAATTATATGAAATTAGTTAACTTTAGTTCAGTAACATGGCCATAATGCGAGTCATTTAATACATGTCTTATTGTCCAGCCCTCAAATATTTACAATTAAACATCATTTCACAAAGTCTTTCATTCAGTGAGAGCTTTTCTAAATATGTGAGCTTTAATAAATATCTTCCTATCAGGATGCATCGGAGACCAGATTGTCCTGGACCTGGACTCAGCTGTGTGTCCATGAAGAGTGACGCATCAATGGAGCCTCCTCTTGCTTTTAGACACTCTGCTGGTGGAAGGTAAGAATTTAAAGTGGACATGAAAAGTTTTCACAGTGAGAAAAAGAGAGAAGTTCAAAGCCTGACTTCATTCTCACGTCCACACAGATGCCCAATCGCTTAGTGAGGAGGGGGTGATGTCAGAGTGTTGGTTTTAGAAAGTAACTGAAATGATCAGACACAAACCCCCTAATCTGTCCAAGTCACATGACTCCTACATCCACCTCTAAGCATGAATGTATTCACTTTACCAAAACATCCCTTAACTCTTCCTATGTTAGACTGTTTTGGGTTAGATTCTGAAAAACACATCTGATCTCTGAACTGTTCCTGTGTGCCTGGTCGTCTGCATTTGGATCCTTTGCCTTGTTTCCTTGTACTCACCCGCCTGACAGAACCTGACCAGATGTGGACACAGATTTGGTTTTGGTTTGGAGTTTTCAATGAGTTTAGGAAGGTTTCCTAAATAAAGAGCCAGGCTTTCTGGGGTTCCTCACTGCCATCTGAATGTGGGACCCTGAATCTGCCCAAGATGTGGCATTCTACAGGTGTAGGTTTAATGTAGCAGTCAGTATTGAAACAGGGCTGGACAATCTGATCTCAGATCTGTCTCTGGAGAAACGGAACAGAAATCATTCTGCTCACTGCTGATGTTTGTCCTGATTCATTCTGGTCTGACCAGTTTCACACTCTGGTCTTCAGGACTGGACTGGGAGCTGATCGGTGGTTGAACACATGGTTAAATGTTGATGGTTGTTGTAGCTGCTCTCACTTTAATTATATGAAATTAGTTAACTTTAGTTCAGTAACATGGCCATAATGCGAGTCATTTAATACATGTCTTATTGTCCAGCCCTCAAATATTTACAATTAAACATCATTTCACAAAGTCTTTCATTCAGTGAGAGCTTTTCTAAATATGTGAGCTTTAATAAATGTAAATAAATGAGAGTAGTTCAAACCCTGACTTCATTCTCACCTCCACACAGATGACCAATAGTGAGGTGGGTGTGATGTCAGAGTGTTGGTCTTAACTTAAATGATCGGACACAGACCCAAATATCTTAGTAATATTATTATTAATAATTATATAATTTGATCTGTGTTACTTTTTTCATTTCTCTCTTCCTGTACTAGTAAACTTTTACCTCTTCAGGGAGTCATCTGATTCAATTGTCACATCCAAATATCCCTCAGCCATCAGCATACCTCAACATCATAGCCTAAATTGGGAGCACAAACCTTTGCCTCTCCAGAAGCTGTAAGTCAACCCAGAGACTGTTTTCTTGCAGTAGGTGGTAGATTTCTTGAAATGCAAGAGTACTGAAGAGGACACCGTGCACAGGCTGCATGTTGCATGTAAAACCGAAACCAACTGGAAAACACAAATCTACACGCACATTAACTTCAGCAGCTTCGGTAAAGTGCAGCTCACAGTCCCAAACAGGTCAAGGCTGCGCCTCAGGTTTTAGATGTTTATATCACAAAACTCTGCACAACAACAGGAATCGTCACAACTGACTGGACTCACAGTGCAAGCCTCGAGGTGCACATAACTACTATCACGGCGTGCACCAGTGTCACAGCAGCTGGGCCGAGTTGATTTGCGGCAAGTCGAAAACCTTCTCTTGCCGAGCCCCCTGACATTTTGCGTCCTACTCTGCCTACACCGCCTATGTCGCCTATTTCACAGGCCGGCTCTGACCTTTAACTTGTTTGTGTCTCTGTGTGGACAGACACAATGTGGGCTAACTCCTCATGATTCCTCCACAGAGTCCACCAGGAGAGCTCAGAGGTTCCCAGTGGTCAGTCTGCCCAGCAGCATCAAACACACCTGGACTCCATATTTATGGTCTGTACATGTACAACAACTACTTTTCCATCTATTCTGTTCACAATAATCTCCACGCTGCACTTTTTAGACCAGTGGATTGTCAGTCTGTCCAACATGGATCTGATGTTTGGTTCCATGATTTGACTTTGATTGTGTCCTTCATATAATATTCTGTTCCAGCTGCTGGAGGACAACATTGTCACTTTTGTGAAGAACGAGCTGAAGAAGATCCAGAAGGGTCTGAGTTCAGATTACCCACAATGCTTAGAGAGTCAGAGGGAGGATGAGGAGGTGTTGGACCGTGAGGAGGAAGAGCAGAGGAGGAGCAGCAGAAAGGCATTTCTGAAGATCACACTGCACTTCCTGAGGAGAATGAAGCAGGAGGAGCTGGCTGAGCGTCTGCAGAGCAGTAAGAGGATTTCTCTAAAGATTTAAAATGTTGGCTAAATAGGACATTTACTGAGGTCTCAAGACATTGACTAAAATATGTAAACTGTATCGCAAGAAAAAGGATGTGAACACTCTGGAATAACCTGGATTTCTGTATAAATTGGTCATAAAATGTGATCTGATCTTCATCTAAATCAGAACAATACACAAACACAGTCTGCTTAAACTAATACCACCCAAACAATGTTTTTTTATGTTTTTAGTGAACACACTGTGTACATTGAACATTCAATGTCAATTTGTCAATGTCAATTTTATTTCTATAGCACATTTAAAAACAACAACAGTTGACCAAAGTGCTGAACAGGGTCAATGTCAAATACATAAATAACAAGTATAAAAATAAAACAAAGCAACACTCTAAAACATTACAAAACAGATTAACGACGGTTAAAAGCTACCGCAAAGAGATGTGTCTTCAGCAGCGATTTAAACATGTGTAGGGTCTGTGCAGCTTTAATATGCATGGGGAGGTTGTTCCATAAGGTGGGAGCCCCCACTGCAAAGGCTCTATCACCCTTATTTTTAAACTTAGATTTTGGGACATCCAAGAGCAGCTGATTTGTTGACCTCAGAGTTCTTACTGGAGAATGGTGGCATAACAGATCAGCTAAATAAGATGGTGCCAGACCATTTAAGGCCTTAAAAACAAGCAATAAAATCTTAAAATCTATCCTATAACGGACAGGTAGCCAGTGGAGGGAGGCCAAGACAGGGGTTATGTGTTCATGCTTTTTTGTTTTCCTTAAAAGGCGAGCAGCTGCGTTTTGGACTAACTGGAGGCGATTTAAAGATTTCTGATGTAGACCCATGTATAATGAATTACAATAGTCCAGCCGAGCAGTAATAAAAGCATGGATGACTTTTTCAAGGTCTTTGGGAGGAAGATAGGGCTTAATTTTTGCTAGAAGTCTTAGCTGGAAGAAGCTGTTCTTGACGATTGCACTGATTTGCTTATTGAAAGTGAATGAGGTGTCAAAAAATAATACCAAGATTTTTTAACAGAAGATCGATTTTGGGAGGCTAAGGGGCCCAAAGTGCTAAGAGGGTCACTCAGTGTGTCTAAACGTCCACACGTCAAGATCTCTGTTTTATTTTCATTCAGAGTTAGGAAGTTTAACTCCATCCAGGTTTTAACCTCTTTTAGGCAGTCTATTAATGGCTGCACAGAATGTTTGGTTATAGATTTCAAAGGCATGTAGATTTGAACATCATCAGCAAAGCAGTGATAGGAGATGTTATATTTCTGGAAAATAGAACCCAGTGGCAACATATACAATGAGAAGAGGATGGGGCCGAGAATAGAGCCTTGAGGGACCCGCTGAGGTGAGTGGAGCAGCTGACGAAGAGTGTTCAGCTAAATGAACAGAGAAGCTCCTATCAGTCAGGTATGACTGAAACCATTTCAATGCCGTACCTTTGATACCTACACAGTGTTCAAGGCGAGATAAAAGGATTGCGTGATCTACAGTATCAAAGGCGGCAGTAAGATCTAGAAGCACCAGAACAGCAGAATTACCTGAATCCATCGTTAAAAGCAGATCGTTTAAAACCCTTAAAAGTGCTGTTTCTGTACTATGACGTGGTTTAAAACCAGATTGGAACTTCTCCTGGATACCATGGTTGTCGAGGAATGTTTGTAGTTGGTTCAGGACTATTCTCTCCAACACTTTCGAGAGAAAAGGTAGTTTGGAAATAGGCCTGAAGTTAGAGAGGACGTCATGATCCAGATTAGATTTTTTGATAAGAGGCTGGACTGCAGCATGTTTAAAAGCAGCTGGGACACACCCTGTGCTCAGACATGTATTTATTAAAATAAGAATGCTGGACCCAACAGTATTAAAACGTCCTTTAGAAAACAAGAGGGAAGGATATCTGAGGGACAATTTGTAGGCCGCAGACTCTGAACTATCTTAGATAGTGAGGACAGTGATACAGGCTCAAACTGCTTAAATACAGCTGAGTATATAGGAGGAACTGAAGGGTCTATGGCAGAGGAGGTTGGTATAGATCTAAGCCCAGAAATCTTTCCAATAAAAAACGTTTTAAAATCTTCACATAATGTAGGTGTGGGCACAATTTGAGCTGCGTCGCTAGGATTTATAAGAGAGTTTAGATTTTTGAAGAGAACCTGGGGCCTATGATTATTGTTGGAGATAATGGTGGATATGAATTTAGTTTTAGCGATTTTTACAGCTCTCTGATAGCTTGCAAGGCAGTCTCTTAGAATTTCCAGGGAAACCTGGAGCTGATCTTTTTTCCATTTCCTTTCAGCTTGTCTACAAGTACGCCTGAGAGAGCGGGTTGTGCTATTTAACCATGGTTCTGAGGATGGCTTTAGGGGTTTAATTCTAAAAGGAGCAACAGAGTCCAGGATATCAGTGCAGGTAGAGCAAAAAGAGGAAAAGAGCTCCTCAGGACTGAGACCACAGCCATCATCCAAGTTACAGAGTTTAGTTTTTTTAAAAGCATTTGCAAACTGCAGTGTAGTTGAAGGGTTGATCGCACGCTGACGACGAGTAGGATGACAAGCTGTGACCCTGGAGCAGGGGATGGTAGCAGTGAACAGAACAGGCAGGTGATCAGATATACCGGTGTTACAGATTTCCTTAATATGGACACAGAGACCGTGCGACAGTACAAGGTCCAATGTGTGACCTTTTTTCATGTGTTGGGCCGGTCACTGACTGGTTAAGGTTGAAAGAGTCAGTAAGATTCATAAAATCTTTGGCCAAAGGATTGTTTTCACAGCATAAATGTATATTAAAATCACCAACAATAAGAAGACGATCATATTTTAACACAATCACCGCCTCCGCAAAGTCAGTTATAAAATCCTTGTTAAATTTCGGAGGGCGATATACAATCGCGCACAACACAGGAAAAGGATGGTTGAACTCGAAAAGTTGCAATTCGAAGCTAGCGAAGATGTCACTAGGAGTCTGTCGGCAGTGAAAAGTGGATTTAAATACAGCCGCTAGACCTCCACCCCTCCCGGTGGTCCGTGGTGAGCTGAGAAATGTACAGTCGGGAGGAAGAAGTTCTGAGAAAGAGCTAGACTCACCAGAATGGAGCCAGGTTTCCGTCAAGAACATAAAATCCAACTCCCGAGAGGTGACAAAGTTATTGAGTAGGAACGTCTTGTTTACTAGAGATCTAGCGTTGATCAGGGCCATGCAAAGGACAAGCTCCCCACTGGCAGATGATGAAGCACGGCCTAATGACCGAAGGTTTTCGTGGTTCACGCCGCCACCACGGGCCCGCATCCGCCGGGGTACGGGAGCCTCGATCGATGGGTAGCAGACATCAGTTTGAGCCGGAGTAATATCCCGGATCCACCGGCCTCTGAAGTCCGGTGAGTAGATAGCGGAACGACAGTACCAACCATCGCTCCAGGGGCGAGGATTGATCGCATCGGTGAGCATCAGGTAGGCTTTGGATCTCACCAGTACACCCCCCCGCTTTCCCCGTCTTCTAAGACGTTTCTTACGGGAGTAGGCACTGGGTAAGCGCCGCAGGCCTATAGGTATACTGGATAAGAAGGGAGGGAGATTTGAAGTTTGGTCTCCCAGATTGTATTTTGGAAGCAACGATTCCACTGAGGTTCGGATGTTAAGAAGAGCTTGGCGATCATACACAAATAAGGCCGAGACATCTCTGCGGCACACACAGAAAAACAAAACAACAGCGAAGAAAACACTGAGCAGACGATTCGCCGCACACACTGGCGCCATCTTGCTCTCTCTTGAGCCAGTGTGTGCGGCGAATCGTCTGCTCAGTGTTTTCTTCGCTGTTGTTTTGTTTTTCACAGTGCAGGGTGGGAAATGTATGTGATCCCCTAAGCTAATGACTTCTCCAAAAGCTGATCCAGGTGTCAGCCAACCTGGAGTCCAATCAATGAGAGGAGATTGGAGGTGTTGATTAAAGCTGACCTGCTCTATAAAAACACAAACCAATTTTAATTTTGCTATTCTCAAGAAGCATTGCCTGATGTGAACAATGCCTCGAACAAAAGCACTTTCAGAAGTCCTAAGTTTAGAATTGCTGACTTGCATGAAACTGAAAAGGGTTACAAAAGTATCTCTAAAGCTGATGATAGACGCGGCAACTTTTTGAGCAATGTTGCTAGTGGCAAGTCCGACTACGTTTTAAATGGTTAGCGGCGGTGCAGGGCGAGTGGCGGAGTGGTGGGGGAAGGGGATTACGGTAGTCATTATTGCTTAAGCAGAGGGCATTGCAATAGTCGAGGTGAGAGATAACCATGGCCTGTACCAGAAGCTGGGTGGCGTACTGAGTGAGGTAGGGCCTGATGTTCCTTATGTTGTATATAGAAAAGCGGCATGACCGAGAGACAGCAGCAACATGGTCTGAAAAGGACAGTTGGTCATCAATCATGACACCCAAGTTTCTCACCACCTTGCTTGGAGTGATGGTTGAGGAGTCAATTTGTAGTTCGATGTTATGTTGAATAGATTGCTTGGCTGGAATGACCAAGAGTTCAGTCTTGGAGAGGTTGATTTGAAGGTGGCAGGCCTTCATCCACATAGATATGTCCGAGAGACAGTCTGTGATCCGTGCTGAGACGGTGGGATTGCCTGGCGGGAAGGATAGGTAGAGTTGCGTATCGTCAGCGTATAAACATATAATTGTTTGTGTGGTTAGTTAGTTTAATTAGACTGTTTATGTATTGTACTGAGATGGAGATTAGATCACTTTTTGTGACCAATTTATGCAGAAATCTAGGTAATTCAAAAGGGTTCACAAACGTTTTCCTGCGACTTTATATTTGTTATTTATGGAAAATGAATGTTTAAATATATAAGCATATACATATTTTACTGTTGTGTGTTCATTCAGGATATGCTGATCCACTTTGTTTCCAACATAAACTTAAATCTCACCTAAAAAAAGAAGTTCCAGTGTGTGTTTGAGGGGATTGCTAAAGCAGGAAACCCAGCCCTTCTGAACCAGATGTACACAGAGCTCTACATCACAGAGGGAGGGACTGCAGAGGTCAATGATGAACATGAGGTCAGACAGATTGAAACAGCATCCAGGAAACCAGACAGACCAGAAACGACCATCAGACAAGAAGACATCTTTAAAGCCTCACCTGGAAGAGATGAACCAATCAGAACAGTGATGACAAAGGGAGTGGCTGGCATTGGGAAAACAGTCTTAACACAGAAGTTCACTCTGGACTGGGCTGAAGACAAAGCCAACCAGGACATACAGTTCACATTTCCATTCACTTTCAGAGAGCTGAATGTGCTGAAAGAGGAAAAAGTACAGCTTGGTGGAACTTGTTCATCACTTCTTTACTGAAACCAAAGAAGCAGGAATCTGCAGCTTTGAAGAGTTCCAGGTCAGTGTTCATCTTTGGCGGTCTGGATGAGTGTCGACTTCCT